>OX578139.1:70702753-71127753 GCA_951213105.1 Amaurobius ferox
AAATAATATATCTGTAAATGTTTATAGTTATGATGGTTCAATTTATCCACTTAGAATAACTAACAATAAATTAAAAAAACATGTAAACTTGTTTTATATGAAAGATCATTATTGTTGGATTAAAAATATGAATAGTTTGATCAGATCACAAATTACTAATAATCAAATATTTTTATGTGATAGATGTTTAAATTATTTTTATTCTGAGGAAAGGTTAAAGATACATGAGGAATACTGTAAAGAGGCTGTCACAATTAATATGCCTAAAAAAAATGAAGTTATTCAATTTAAAAATCATGAAAGAAAAATGAGAGTACCATTTACTATACATGCTGATTTTGAATCTCTCTTACCTAAAATTGATACATGTTAGCAAGATCAAACTAAATCATATACTGTGAAATATCAAAAACATGTAGCAGATGCATTTTGTTATTATATCAAATATGAAAATGAATACTTTAAACCTCCGGTTGTTTATAGAGGACCAGATACAATCAAAAAGTTTGTATCTATGTTAAAAGAGGATACTCTTAAAATTGAAAAAATTATAGAAGACAAAACTAAAAAATATGAAAGTCTCAAATCAATGATAGAGTTCGATGAAAATCATTATAAAAGAACTAATATTTGTCATATATGTGAAAATCAAATCTAAAATGATGAAAAAGTAATTGATCATTGTCATATAACTGGAAAATATAGGGGTCCTGCTCATAATGTTTGTAATTTAAATTATCAAATTCCAAAATTTATTCCAGTAAAAATTCATAATTTACAGGTTATGATTCTTAGATTTACCATTATCTCCTGAAAATAGAATTCCTGAAAATTCGAAACAAGGTAAGTTATTAACAACTTTACACGATAAAGAGAAATATGTAGTTCATTATAGAAGTTTAAAACAATATTTGAAAATGGGTTTAAAGGCTGTAAGAGTACATAGAGTATTGCAATTTAAACAATCGAATTGGTTAAAAAAATATATAGATTTAAACACTGAAATGAGAAAGAAAGCTGCTAATGGTTTTGAGAAAGATTTTTATAAATTAATGAATAATTCAATATTTGGAAAAACTATGGAAAATATAAGAAAACGAATCGATGTAAGATTATGTTGTAATTATGATCAAGTTAAAAAATTAATTGCTAAACCTAATTTCAAATGTTGAACTATTTTTGATGAAAATTTGGTAGCTGTTCACATGAAAAAAACAAAACTATATTTTAATAAACCGATTTATGTTGGAATGAGTATATTAGATTTATCTAAACATTTAATGTATGATTTTCATTATAATGTCATGAAACCGAGATATAAGGATAATATTAAATTATTATATATGGATACAGATAGTTTTATATATGATATTAAAACAGATGACTTTTATGAAGATATGAAGTCTATGATTGATTATTTCGATACATCTGATTATCAAGTAAATAATCTGTATAATATGTCTAGATGTAATAAAAAAGTATTAGGTAAAATGAAAGATGAAAATAACGGTGTGATTATGGAAGAATTTGTAGGTTTAAGAAGTAAAATGTATTCAATAAGATTAGAAAAGCAGAGTGTTGAAGAATACAATAATAATGAAGAAGATAAAGAAAACCATAAAAAATTTGAGACTAAGAAGTCTAAAGGAACTAAGACTAGTACCGTTAAAAACAGAATATCATTTGAAGATTATAAAGACTGTTTATTAAATAAAAAAGATCAATATAGAACACAGAATTTAATTAGAAGTAAGAAACATGAATTGTATTCAATTCAAGTGAACAAGATAGCTTTATCAGCAAAAGATGATAAAAGATTTATATTAGAAGATGGTATGAATACTAGAGCTTTAGGACACTATAAAAATGTTTCTATATAAATGGATGAGTGTTTAGGTGATATTCGAGCTTTAAATTTTACAAATTCTGAAGAAATATACTATTTGACTTATCTTTGTGAAGAATTGTATGATTTGTATATAAAATATGATCATACTAAAAAACTATTATCAGAAAGTTTTCAAAGGTTGACTGAATTAATTGAAAAAGAAGAAAATGAAGATATTAAATTGAATGGATTAGGAGTTTTATATGTTATTTCAAAGAATTTATTCTATTGGTCATGAATTTATAAAAAATGTTTACTAATAAATGGAAGAGTTCAATAGACTGAGACCTAAAATGTTTGAATTAAATGATTTATATCCTAGGATATATTTTGATATAACTAAATATTGTTGTGATACAGTAACCTTTAAGTTAGTTGAATCAATAAATTATAAAGGTATATATATATTAAAGTATGAGAAAGCTTAATCAATATATGATTTCATTTTTTTAATATATTAGAGGGGTTTTTAATTTTGTTTATAAAACTATTTTTTTGTTTATAATAATCTAAAATTTTCTTAATATCTCTATAATTCTGGGGGATCCTCCCCTGTATCATAATGTTTAGAAAATTAAAAAGATATTTTATTTATAAAAAATGTTTACTAATAAATGGAAGAGTTCAATAGACTGAGAGGTTATCCCAAGACGTTTAAATTAAATGATTTACATCCTGGGGAATATGATCTGATATCATTGAAAAAAATTAAAACTAAATATGGAGATACAGTAATCGTAAAGTTAGATGTGGAAGTTGAAGAAAAAGAGTATTACCTAGCGAATAAACATGGAAAACTTTCTGATGAATCAATATATGAAATCAATAAAGGTAGATATATATTTAAGTATTCAGGTATGATTGATGATAAATATGAATATGAATTAGAGAAAGCTTAATCACTCAGGAATAGAAAATTTAATAAATTTAGAATACTATCAAGATGATAATTTTATGATCTATCTGTTCATCTCTAAAAAACGCGTCCGTAATTTACGGGCGCGTTTCGTCATCAATAAGTTCCAATATATTTTGAGTCACTTTATAATGATGGAAAAGAACTGAAGATCCTATTTTGGGATCTCTTTTATTTTAAAGTTTATTTAGAGGACTTCCATTCATTTGGAAGTTCTCTTTTTTCACGTATTTATCTAAACTTGACTTTCATATAAATCCTTTTATTTTCTAAAAAACTTTGAAAAATAAAATAATTTTTTTTTCACCTTGTGGATAATTTTCCCATGTTTAAAAAAAATCTCTTCTTTTATGGGGGGACTAACGGTCCCCCCATTTATTTTAAAGCTTAGAGGACTTCCATTCATTTGGAAGTCCTCTTTTTTCACGCATTTATCTAAAAAAAAAGTTAAAATTTGGTCTAAATGTAAAAAGGCCTTATTTAGCTATAAAATCATGTTTTTTATATTAAAATGGATCGATACCTTTTTTCATATATAAAAAGATAAAAAATAAGCTATAAAATATAGTTTTTAGTGTTAAAAATATATGTGTGCTCGTAAGGGTGTATAGATACTACTATGGAACGAGCTAGATCCACGAGATTGATGTCACCCAAATTATCGCATGGTATTACATATGAAAAGTGAACATGTTTCTCAATAGGATATATATATATTTTTAATTTTATATGACTTTCTGATAATTTTTTTGAAAAATGTATAATATCTCGAGAACGGTTCATGTTAGCGTTCCAAAATTTATGTCAATCGTTTTCTAATGAAAAATTACATAAGAAATGTCTATTTACGTATTTTTATTAGCGGTTTTGATTTTTTGACGATTTTTTCAAAATTTCATTTGAAAATTTAGGGGGGTTTTGAACATTCGTTTGCGAATAAAAACAAGAGGCTTCCAGTGTTTACGGATTGTGATTTTTATACCGAATGTTGTTCGAATCGGTCCATTCGTTCGTTAGTTATCGTCTCCACAGACTTACTGACACACACACACACACACACACACACACACACACACACAAACACACACACACACACACACACACACAGAGACATCACTTCAAAAATGTTTGATTCGTGATCAGGGATGCTTGAAACGTGCTCTCCCGTCGAAAACTCGAATTCGAATTTTCGACCCCGTCACAATACTTTCCTTATACATTATGTATATGAGGAAAGTAAAAAGTTAAACAAGAAAGATCAATCATGCTTATTGATTATGAAACACTTTCCAACTTCAATGCAATTTTATTTAAACATGTCTAAAATGCAATACATTCCTCGGTAATATTTTAAAACTTATCACACATTAATTTATTATATTTGACACCTTAAACCTTCATCGAAAAAAATTAACTTCATTCAAATGACGGCATTAAAGTATAAATTACCTGGTTTAAACATCTCTAAAATGTGATACCTCGGTAATAATTTTAGAATTATCATAATACTACGATAATTTATTATATTTGAAAACTTCATCGAAAACAACTGAAATTCATTCAAATGACATCATAAAAAAATAACACGCCTGGCTCTCTCTATAAAAGCAGGATTTCATTCATAAATAATTCCCCCATTCATGTCATTCATCACAATACTATAATAATTAATTTTATTTAAAAATTAAGACCATTGAGCTACAAGTAAGTAAACTCAATGCGTAACTTCATCG
Organism: Amaurobius ferox; assembly: GCA_951213105.1. Classification (NCBI taxonomy): domain Eukaryota; kingdom Metazoa; phylum Arthropoda; class Arachnida; order Araneae; family Amaurobiidae; genus Amaurobius; species Amaurobius ferox. Next base: position 70,707,291 of record OX578139.1, read on the forward strand.
AAAAATATCGTCCTTCTCTTTCTAAAATCAATGAATATTTCATTCATATAAGCTAAGCAGACTCCATGGACTAAATGATTTTGTGTTAAAGAATTACAGCGATTCTAATACAACTCATTCTACATATTTTGCTGTTTACATTTTACATAGGTGAAAAATAGGCTTAATAGTAGAAATAATCTAATTTGGAAGAGCATTTAAACTGAAATATATTGTCATTGCGTTGTTTCAGTATGTAGATGCACAGAATTTAGGCAAAAATAAAGTAATTTTAGGACGGATACAACACTCAATATGAATTAAAAAGAACTTTTAAAATCACGATTTTGACACAAGATGGATGCCATATATCATTTTGAAGTGGGTCATGTGATCGTTTCATATCATGGACACGTGATCGCTTCATATAAGAGGTGTTATTATTATTTTAATTTTTATTTAAAAAACAACTGAATATATTTCGCTGAATTTTTTTTATATGTTTTATGTAACAATTTGATTATTGCCTAAAATTTTCGAAGCAATTTGTGAATTTTAAATCCGCTTAAAAAATGCTTGAAAAATTAGGTCCCATAGGGCTCAATGTATTCTATTTTTTCAACCCGGGTTCAATCCAAAACTAATTGGGTGATATTATTCATTTATATTCCCATAGGTCCTATAGACCGTCTGAACAACATACTAAAATTTCATTTTGATTAAGTCATTTTTACGGCAGTTATCGTGCTAACGGACAGACAGACAGACAGACAGACAGAATAAACAAAGTCATAAACACTTTTCAACTTTGTTGTAAAGTGTTAAAAAGGAATATTCAACGTATTACACCATCTCATTACGGAATGAAATTATATTTATTTTCTACTCAGATTATCTATATAATTCATATTTAACTAGTAATTTAAATTAAATGAAGGTATAAAGTAAATGCTCATACTGAAGCCTGCCAAGACTCACCCAGAAATTGCTTGTTGCCCCTGATGCAATGGAAAAAACAGAGGGTTTTAGTGCAAACACTCTCTGTTTCTTCTATTAGTGCCCATCCTTCTTTTGGATTTCGGGTTTGTTGATCCTCCTGCACTGGCAAAGGGGGTCCAGCATATCCTCAAAACAGTTGTATGCTGCATTAGTATGTTATTTGTGCTTAAATACGTTGCTCAAGTATCCGCCAATTCGGGATCTTTAAGGTTTTTAGAATTTTGAGGATCTCATCATGTTTTTCATAGAAATTAATAAACTGTTTGATAGAATTTCTTAAAATTTGGTAAGTTTGGTTACCCGGAGGTCAACCTGGTGTTGATTAGATTTTGGGAAAAATTAGGTAAAATAGAGCCGTTTTTTTTTTTTTTTTTTGCGAATTAACCCGTAAAAAACGCCGTTTGAAATAAAAAATCAAGTATGTTTCAATGCATTCAATAAATGTTTGTTTTATTTAGAAACGTATAAGATCTACTACTCTTGGACAAACCATCTTTGATATATTACTTTCCTTATATACATAATGTATAAGGAAAGTATTGTGACGGGGTCGAAAATTCGAATTCGAGTTTTCGACGAGAGAGCATGTTTCAAGCATCCCTGATCACGAATCAAACATTTTTGAAGTGATGTCTGTGTGTGTGTGTGTGTGTGTGTGTGAAAGTATGTGTGTGTGTGTGTGTGTGTGTCAGTGAGCCTGTGGAGACGATAACTGACGAACGAATGGACCGATTCGAACAAAATTTGGTACAAAAATCACAATCCGTAAACACTGGAAGCCTATTGTTTTTATTCGCAATCGAATGTTCAGAACCCCCCTAAATTTTCGAATGAAATTTTGAAAAAATCGTCAAAAATTCAAAACCACTAATAAAGTTACGCAAATAAACATTTCTTATGTAATTTTTCATTAGAAAATGATTGGTGTAAATTTTAGAAGGCTAACATGAACCGTTCTCGAGATATTGTACATTTTTTAAAAAAATTATCAAAAAGTCATATAAAATAAAAAAAAATATTTCCTATTGAGAAACATGTTCACTTTTCATATGTAATACCATGCGATAAATTGGGTGACATCATTCTCGTGGATCTAGCTCGTTCCATTCAAGAAAAATGATACTTTGAGTAATACTTTTTTATTTGAACGCCTTTAGTCATTTATCTGCTGTAAGAATAACTTATTTGTTAGTGCATAACGCTTGGCAAGATTTTAGCGACGAATTTGGCGGAATGTCGCCAACTTGGCAACTTTCTGAAATGTTGCCAAATTAACGAAAATCTCGCCAAATGGATAAAAATGACGCTAAACCAATGAAAATGACGACTAATTGTCGAAAATTCAATATCATGGAAAGAATATTAGTATCTACTATAAGAAAAACCTATTTTTTTACTGTAAAAGTAGTAAATTCATTACATTATATAAGGAAAGTCATGTGTTGCCCACATCAGATTTTTTTGGGATGATGGTGGCGTTCAATCATGCGTTAACTTAACTAATGAAGAAGAAAAACTGCAACAGATAATTTCAAGTAATTTGCAGAGTCCACTTCGTCCATAAAAACTTGCAATTCCATCCAAGTAGCTCAACGGTAGAGCGTCGCCCGGCCATTACAAAGAACCGTGGTTCGATTTCTAGTTGAGGCAGCAAGTTTCTTTACAATGGCTCCCGAACAAATCAACCCTGTAGAATAGTGCATGTGACGGGTCTGAAAGTGACCCTAGAATGACTAACACGGATTCAGTGGGCTCTGGGATAGTGAGTGCCGATTTCAAATCAGGAGGACAACGACCACACAGAAAACTGACCTGGAGGATCAAAATAACATCAGGAGGCTAACCTGAGGTAAAAATAGCAGAAGGTGATCAGTCAGACTGTAAGTTGCACGCCAATCTGGCATAAGAGGGTTGTTGTTGATGAGACCCAGACCGTCCGACCTACCAGAAAGGTGTAAGGTAACTGTTTGGACGGCCGGGAAGTGCCACACTATTTAGACCGGAACCCAGTGGTGGAGGCATCCACAGGGACTGTACCCTCCTTCTCCTACCACCAACCTCTCTGACGGACTTACGGACCCACATGTTTAACGTAATCGCACTCCGCAAGAACACGGCGGCAGTTATGGCAGCGTGCAAATCCAGCACGCAAACCACCGGGCTACCGCGGCCGAAATATGCCAACAGCACGCGGTGTTTCCAGGTGGTCACCCACCCAAGTACTAACAGCGCCCGATGCTACCTGACTTCGGTGATCTAACGAGAACCGGTGTTTTCTGTACGGTACGGCCGTTGGCCCTGGCATAAGACGGTGAAAAATGTTGAGTCTACTTGACAAAAGCTTGCAAATCCGTTCCGGTGCCTAGTCAGCACGAAAACCCGTGATTTGATTCACGGTTAGGGGGGAAAGTTTCTTCACAACTTATCCGTGTCAATCTGAGCAATATAACTCAATTTAATGGATTATGAATTTGAGTTTGTAGGAAGAATAACGCGTCCATATCAGATTTTTGATATGACAGGGAGAGAAAAATGAGCATTTTCGTATTTTTTAATAAACTATAGAGCGATATCGTTTTTCTCACTCTAATTTGCCATTTAAAACCAACTGTTACTTCTGCAGCGACCTGTACAGCTACGTCTGATGTTATTAAATCTGTGTTTAAGTAATTGCACACTTCGCAGAATAACAACGTAATTATCCTTTCCCGAAAATATTTTTCTATTATATAAATAAACCTTTTGAGTAATTCGACGCTTTTCTCGAAGTGCCTCTTTAGACAATCAAGATCGTTGGTTAAAATGGGTTTTCTTAATTATTTCTGATACTAATTATTCAACGCATTTATTGGTATTAACGTCTATAAATAGATTTCAAGGATTAATTTTATGACATAGAAATCAATGGATTTTTTTTTTCGTAGTATTAAACAGAAAATATAGGAAAACAAAGAAATTGTCACATTTTCGACTGCCAATTAGATGCCAGTATATACAGTACTGGTAGGCTTTTTACTTATTTTGTCACTTTCTCTACATAGTATTGGCGTAACGGTTTCCGCTCAACACGGCAGACCGAGAAAGTCTAACTTTCTCAGGAAAGTTCTCTTCCCCCAGGTTCGAAACTCCACCCGTCTGTGAGTGAAACTCACAGATGACTTGCACACTCTAAACCAAAATAAGACAAACCCCTACCTTGAAGGTCTTCTACTTCTGCTGGAAACATAAGTAAATACACCAATTTAAACACAAATAAATACTCCTTAAATCTTTACTAAATCCATCCTTTATTAATCAATCAATTTATATTTATATGGAGTTACCAACATTATACAGGAGATGAATCTATATCAGTCTCCGCACTGGACTCAGGGAACCGTGATATAAAATTTAATAGCCACCAGTTAAAATAACAATTTCCAAAAAGTAATAAATGTGGCTAAAGTAATAAATTTATCATTTAACATAAATACAATAGGTATGGTCTCAACATGGGAGCAACCGTACTCGAAGCCTTCTTTCGAATTTAGAAATTCCAAAAGTAAATATATTTTATTTCATATAAAATAGATGTTAAATGAAGTCGAGAAGTCAAATTAAAGATCTTAAGTATGTTCTAATTTACGTGAATGACTTCCGACGGGAAACTGATCCATCGATGAACACTCTTACCGCCGACATCGGAGATGCTGAAGAAATCGTAAACCACATCCACTTGAACCCTCGGCTATGCCGTTCCATGAAAACCGGCTCTCTTTTAGCACATAGTGGCTGAGACTCGATCAGGGCTCCGTTTCATTTTGTCCACGACATCCAACATCTCGGCCCGGCCCAGAGACCTCGGGTCAGATCCGTTCTTCAACGTCGATGTTCAGCAGGTAGACGGACTCCTCCACGATGACCGGCGGCAACACCTCCCCATGCCCACGAAGTTCAGAGACCGGAATGGAATCAGGTCTCCAACTCCGTGGTGGGCAACATAATAAAATTATGATCCGGACTAACCCAGTGACATGGGAAGCCAGATAGGGAATGTGCGCCCCGACACAACAAACATGCCCTTTTTATGCACCAGGGGCCAATTCTAGACCCACCAATCCAAATTTCTTTATTTCAAAAACTTTCCAGGGAACGCCTTCATAGCCTCGACGACAGGGTCTCGAACTCCAAAAGTTCGAAAATCAATCTTCGCCACGATGTCTCCATACTTCACCAGCACAAACACGTGAATATGAAAATTCTGCATGCCATTGCATCATCCCAGCCGCGTGCAGAGCCAACCGCCTCTACACCACGTTCGCTTGCCTGGGAAAACGATGACCCTGAAAGTAACGGTCGAAACAAGAGCAGCCTCGAGTACGATCGCACAACACTTATTAAATTAAAAATGGCTAAGAATATTCGATTTGATTTTAAATGCAAAAAGGATATTTTTTTTAAATTAAACATAGAATTGACGAGAGGGTGTTCAACAGGATAAAACAAATAATTATATAGATAAATATGTATGCAATAAATATAGAAACAGATTACAGAAGTTATAATTTCACTCGAGTGGTGCAAAGATCTCAATTCTCGACACCACAGAATTATGCATGGAGGTAAAAATAAGGAGTTAAAGCTTCATACAGTTGACCTTGCTTGAAACGGAACCTGTAGGAAATGGAATACTGTAATAAGTTGAAAATAATTTTAGCGCCGTCCAAAAATATAGGGAATTCATGTTATTGTCCCCTGTGTGAAACGGAACCTGCACAACGCGGAAACAGACGGCCAATTTAAAATATTTTGATAACAAAAGTAGCTGTTGTAACGAACAGAGAAAGGAAAAGTCATCCAACTATTTTAGCCATTTATTTACATGCGAACCATTTTCCACAGAACTTTCTACTAAATTATATCACGATTTTCTGAAAGCTATTTCAGAACTTCAAGAATTTGCCGTTAATCAGGGAGATTCTGAAATGCTGGAAATATTAATTAATACACGATTTTTAAATGAAAATAGCATTATTAGTAAAACACATGTTTAAGAAATCATAGCCCGTTCACATGCAAGCCTGTATATCCTGTCCAAGACACATTGAGGTGCAAAATGAGGTATTTTCCGGGGTCTATTCGTTCACAAGTGCAAACCCCATTGCTCTCGCTTAAAGGGATAAGACGCTTTTAATGACACCTAGCAAATTTTTCCCACCCGAAGCATTTTAATTTTTCTTAAATAGTCTTGATATTCATTTTTAGTAAACAATTTATTTTCCTTTTTAATTGCTTTTTTAAAAAGTGTACTATTTTTAATTCATTATTCCATGTTATTATTTTATTTCCTTTAATATAACAAATTTACGGAAATGAGAAACTAAATAACGATTTTATTATTGCTGTTTTTGAAGTACCTTTATATATAAATGCGAAATATTAGACATTAAACTAAAAAAAATGCCATAATTAAATTATTATTAAATGCCATAATTAATTCATTTTTAGTAAACAATTTATTTTCCTTTTTAATTGCTTTTTTAAAAAGTGTATTATTTTTAATTCATTATTCCATGTTATTATTTTATTTCTTTTAATATAACAAATTTACGGAAATGAGAAACTAAATAACGATTTTATTATTGCTGTTTTTGAAGTACCTTTATATATAAATGCGAAATATTAGACATTAAAATAAAAAAAAAATGCCATAATTAAATTTAATATATTTTTAAAATTGAAGATATATGCTTATTTTTAATTGCATTAAAAAGCTTTATTCCATGAAACTGTTTAGAGAATCCATACTTAAAACTCAAAAACAAGAAAATGTTCTCATTTAATTGTTTTTTAGGCTCCATTTTGATGTTATAATAAGTGTGAATTGGTGGAAAAAGTATAACACCATTTCAAGCAATTTTTCTCAAGGACTAATCGATATAGGATGTTGACTAGAGAAAAAAAGCATATTTATACAGATTGTATTTTAACTTATTCAAATCGACATAACTGATTTCTAATAAACACATTAAATCTTACTGCATGGCAACAGACACAAAAAAATCTGATATACCACTAATACCGCTGTTAAAAGTATTTTTTTTAATAAAGAAGCATAAAAAACACTTATTACTGACCTGTTTCGAAAGCTTGAAGCTAACTTTTTTCATCGATGTGTGAGATACGTGGTCCTTTTAATAATAAACAAGAAAGATCAATCATGCTTAAAGAATTGATTATGAAACACTTTCCAACTTCAGTGCAATTTTATTTAAACAAGTCTAAAATGCAATACATTCCTCGGTAATATTTTGAAACTTATCACAATACTGCATTAATTTATTATATTTGAAAACTTAAACCTTCATCGAAAAAAATGAACTTCATTCAAATGACGGCATTGAAATATAAATTGCCTGGTTTAAACATCTCTAAAATGTTATACATTCCTCGGTAATAGTTTTAGAATTATCATAATACTACGATAATTTATTATATTTGAAAACTTCATCGAAAACAACTGAAATTAATTCAAATGACGTCATAAAAAATGACACGCCTGGATCTCTGTATAAAAACAGGATTTCATTCTTAACTTTCTCCCATTCATTTCATTCATCACAATACTATAATAATTTATTTTATTTAAACATTTTATTTAAGACCATGGAGCTACAAATAATTAAACTCTATGCTTAAAATTTCATCGAAAAAAATCGTCCTTCTCTTTATAAAATCAATTAATATTTCATTCATATCAGCCATGCAGACTCCATGGACTAAATTATTTTGTGTTAAAAAAATACAGGAATTCTAATATAACTCATTCTACATATTTTGCTGTTTACATTTTACATAGGTGAAAAATAGGCTTAGTTGTGGATATAATCAAATTTAGATGAGCATTTAAACTCAAATATATTGTCATTGCGTTGTATCAGTATGTAGATGCACAGAATTAAAGCAAATATAAAGTAGTTTTAGGACGGATACAACACTCAATATGAATTACAAAAATCACGATTTTGAAACAAGATAGATGCCATATATCATTTTGAAGTGGGTCATGTGATCGTTTCATATCATGGTCACGTGATCGTTTCATATAAGAGCTGTAATTATTATTTTAATTTTTATTTAAAAAACTACTGAATATATTTTGCTGAATTTTTTTTATATATTTTATGGAATAATTTGAATATTACCTAAAATTTTCGAAGTAATTTGTGAATTTTAAATCCGCTTAAAAAATGTTTGAAAAATTAGTTCCCATAGTGCTCAATGTATTTCATTTTTTCAACCCGGGTTCAATCCAAAACTAATTGGGTGATATTATTCATTTATATTCCCATAGGTCCTACAGACAGTCTGAACAACATACTAAAATTTTAATTTTGATTAAGTCATTTTTACGGCACTTATCGTGCTAACGGACAGACAGACAGACAGACAGACAGACATACAAACAGACAGACAGACAGACTGACAGACAGACAGACAGAATGAACAAAGTCATAAACACTTTTCATTTTTGTTGTAAAGTGTTAAAAAAGATAATAATAAAAATGCTGACTTCACACTCAGTATGTAAAATATATAAAAATAATTTATATTTCTGATACTAGCAATGGTGGGGTTTTCTTTTTTTTTAGGGGGGGGGGAGAGAGACTAGTATTTTTTACGATAAAATTTTATATATTGAAGTACAGTATAGGCAGCAGCTAATTACACAGTTTAGTTCATAGCAAAATGTATGCAAGTAATTTTGAATGCCTTAAACATTTTACTTTATTATTAATATACATTGTCATGAAACACAATTCTTTACTATATTTATATTATAATATAAATGTCAAGTTATATTATATTATTATCTCAGGTTATGGGCATATCGCTTTAATATACATTACACATTATATAAAATGATTGTAACATAAAACTGAAGTCATTGACTTGAAATAATTAATTACAATATTAAACAACATATATTCATTCAAATATAAACACATTGCAAGCCTTTTTAACGATATAAAATAATTGAGTATTAAGCTTGTTATACATAAGGAGAATGTAACCTATATAATTCGCAAATGTATGAAAATTATTTTATCATCTGTTAAAAACCTACTTCTTGGATAAATCCAGAAAATCTGCCCAAGAAACAGAACAATATATTTTAAAGTTGCTGCTTCAGAGGCAAATCAGCTGGCTTACATCACTTTTAACTGATATTTAATTATATACGTTTAGTAATTAAGAAACAAAAATTTCTGTAAAAGAAATGATGAAATTTAGGAACAAAAATGTCTATAGTTCATGAGAAAAGAGTTAGCTCAAATAAACAAAATGTACGCACCTGAATCAAACTTTTTCGGTAATATTCCCCGTTCATCCAATTAATTCTAAGAATAAATCCATTTAATTCGTGAATAAATCTACGTTATGATTACAAAATAACCTATATAAAATGCTATAAATACACTACTATTGAACAATCATCAGATAAAATTCGTGAATGAAGTTCACGAGGTATCCAGTAACCGCCATGTTTTTCAAGAATTCGATGCTGCATGCATGGAATTGTGGGTAGATTTTTATCTACCCCCCTTTTATTTACCTTCTTTCAACCCTTTTTCAAACCGGTATTTTGCCTGCTTGGACATGAGAACGGTGACAATATATATGTAATAAACCTTGGACGGCACATCCAAAATGCAGACATAATACTGGCTTAAAAATGTGCATGAGAGCGGGGCTCATGTTTTTTGAATTATTTAGAAAGTTCATCTCACAATTTTTCAGCACTTTACAACATAGTTCAAAGTGTTTATGACTTTGTTCATTCTGTCTGTCTGTCTGTCTGTCTGTTTGTCTGTCTGTCTGACCGTTAGCACGTTAACTGCCGCAAAAATGGCTTTATCAAAATGAAATTTTAGTATGTTTTTCAGACGGTCTGTGGGACCTATGGGAATAAAAATGAATAATATCACCCAATTAGTTTTTTATTGAACCCGGTTTGAAAAATGAAATACATTGAACCCTATGGCGCCTAATGTTTTAAACATTTTTTAAGCAAATTTAAAATTCACAAATTGCTTCGAAAATTTTAGGAAATATTTAAATTATCCCATAAAATACAAAAAATTTTAGTAAATATGTTCAGTAAAATATGTTAATATGTAGTAAAATATGAAATTTTTTAAATAAAAATTATTTAATATAGGGAGGAAAACAAATTCAATTAAATTCTGACTCTCGTTATATCCCCCAGATAGAAAAAGATATATATTATATAATAAATATCTTTCCAAGAGGTTAATTATTTTATATATGAGAAACGTTTCACATTTTAAAATAAATATGGTAGATACCAATTTTTCCAATTTTTTAAGTAAAATAAATTATTATAGTATTGTGATGAATGAAACGATTGGAAAAATGTTTATGAATGAAATGCTGCTTTTATATAGAGACGATTTATATTTCGATGACGTCATTTGAATAAAGTTCATTTGTTTTCGATGAAGTTTACAAATATAAAATTTTATTGTAGTGTTATGATAATTTTAAAAACATTAGCGAGGAATGCATTGCATTTTAGAGATGTTTAAACCAGGCAATTTATATTTCAATGCCGTCATTTAAATGAAGTTCATTTTTTTCGATGAAGTTTTCAAATATAATAAGTTAATGTAGTATTGTGATAATTTTAAAAATATTACCGAGGAATGTATCGCATTTTATAGATGTTTGAATGAAATTACACTGAAGTTGGAAAGTGTTTCATAATCAATGATTTATGCATGATTGATCTTTCTTGTTTTAAATTTATTTTGTTTAATGTAAACAATACTATTTATCTAGGTTTATCAATTTATCTAGGTTTTAAGGTATGATAATAAGCTAAGATTTAAGGACATGAGGTACACTATATTTATATTTACATATACCCCTGTGATCGCAGTATGCAACAATGTACGTATATACATGTTTAAATAATTAAGTTAGCTATTATAGTATAATATTGTATTAATCGGATTTATCTAAGTACACTTTTCAGAATTTTTAAATTCAGATGTATAGGTGAGCAATTACATATGGACTATCAGCATGTCCATCTAAACTTTTAAAATTAGCTTTTTCTGAAATGACCTGCATGAAACGGAAACTTTTTCAAGACGGAAAATTCTTCCGGTTCCCTTAAGAAAACGCCAATATCGTTTAAGACAATAATTCAGTTAGCGCTGGAGTAAGATAAGCAGTCCTGCATTGCATACAATTCTATACGGAAAAAGCCTAAAATATTTATTTAAACTGTCAATTTTGTAAAACTAAATTATTAGCGCAATGCAAAGCAGAACTAAAAGAATAAAGAATATTCCTATGTATTTAAAATTATTTTATCTTTCATTTATTTTTATCTCTCCATATTCTGTTCTCTATCCTACAACTATAAAAATTTGATGTCGGCAGCACATGACTTTCCCTGCAGACTTAAATTCATATTTTCTTTATGTCTTTAATAATTCATTAGATTCAGTTTAATTGCACCAAATAACACTAAATTCGCATTTTTAATTCAATTTTTGTTTTTATTTTGTAATTGGATATTTTCCCAATAGCGGTGTAACAAAAATGCAAGAAATCTCAAATATCTTGCAAACGGTTAGACCTAATGTATAATGGAGTGTGTTATATTCTATTCCTCGTCAAAAATTGCTTATAAAACAAGAATTTGATTGATACATTTCAGCATACGTTGTCTTTTTTTTTTTAGATTTTAGCGATTTTTGCGGGTTATTTCGTAAAAAAACACAGGTTGTTATTTTAAGAATCGTACCAAAGTCTAATCAGCACCAGAATAGCCCATAAGTAACTTATCTACCAAATATTGTGAAATTTGGTCAATTAGTATTTTAGCTAGGGTGGATACATGAAATTTTTGCGGGCCATTTCGTAAACACAGGCGGGTTCTTCTTTTTCGAATCGTACCAAAATCTAATCAGCACCAGAGTATCCAACAAGTAACTTATCTACCAAATTTTGTGAAATTTGGTAAATTAGTATTTTAGCTAGAGTGGATAAATGAAATTTTTAAGAGGCCATTTCGCAAAAAAAGGCGGGTTCTGTTTTTACGAGTCGCACCAAAAACTAATCAGCACCAGGGTGACATCCAAGTGACTGACCTACTAAATTTTATGAAATTCGGTCTATTGGTTTCGAGTTAGAGTGGATACATGCATTTCACAGACACACAGACACACACACAGACAGACACATACACACACACACAGACGTCACGCTAAGAATAGTCTTTTCGTATTCTAGAGGTCGCGAAACGTGTATATCCGTCGAAAACTCGAGTTGCGATTTTCGACATGATTCCAATACTTTCCCTATACATTACCATGTATTGCAGGGAAAGTAAAAAAATACTGGTTAATTATATTCATAATTAGGGAGCCCTTAATTTAAAAAAATGAAAAATACATATACTAAATACTATGCCTTCTTGTTGTGTCAACTAACAATAACAGCTAATTTACTATCACTAGCGATGTATAGATATAATTCTCAAAATATTATGGTATTTTCAGACGTTTCATCTCAGCGAGTTTTAACTCCTTCTTTCTAACTCCATGGCATTATGTATTACATGAATATACGACGTTGATGGAATATAAGATGCAAGCCACTGATTAATATTAGTCAGAAACATACAGCGAATTATCGAAAACCAAACAACGCTTTAATAATAAGCCAGTTAAGAACAAAAAGTGAATTATATACTGCGCTGGATTAATACACCTTAAATAAATATTTAAAAAGATCTGCTTACTGTGAGGATGTACTCTAAAACAGTGTCATACAATTCAAGTACACGGCTTTTGTTAGCTCAAGCCAAAGAAGCTAAGCTATAGCATAATTGGAATCTGATTAAATTAGTGAAATAAGCCCACTAGATTTATAAAGCACACTAGACTGATAAAGCACATTACAGATGCAGTTGAACGTTTTATAAAGAAGGGCACATATACTAAAAATTAAGTTTAAGAACGCGTTTTAAAACATGAATCCGAAATATGAAGCTACAAAGTTCCTCATTATCCGATCATAATTCGCTAATAAAAACTTCTAAGAAAAAGATAAAAGTTTCTTTATCCAAAGAAGTAAAAATAAATTTTTAAATTTTATTTCTGAAAGTTTACATCCGATTCAAGTGGATTTTCCACAGAATGCTTATAATGATGAAATAGTGTACATTTAAAAATCAAAATGATATCTTTAAAATTCATAAATTTAAAGTTTTGCATTTTAAACCACAGTTCCTGTCGCGACATATGTCTGGCTCTGCAATGGCCATTCGCTCCTCCTAAGCTATAAAAATCGCCTGCTGGAATGAATTAATTATAAAATTGCGAAATTTCGGCCAATTTCAACATTAAAAATAATAACTTTTAAACTTATTCGAATTAAAAAAGTCTTTGAGGTACAACTTCCCAAGAGTTCAACTCTTTTTGTACGGAAAGTACAAGGGTAGCTGAACTTCCGCACCACCTCCACACCCACATCTTTCAATTTCCCACTACAGACAAGATACATATACATATTCTTTTATTATGTAAGATTACTTTTTCTACATACATAGTATAATGTGCAAAGAAGGTAATATGGTGGTTAAGAAAATTCGAATTCGAGTTTTCAATGGAAGAACACGTTCTAACATCCCTTAACTAGAATCAACGTTTTAACGTAATATCTGTCTGTGTGTGAGTGTGAATGTGTATGTGTGTGTGCGCGCGTGTTATGCTTTTATTTACCGTGTGAATAAATTATTCCTTTTTTACTTTAATGAAATTTAAACATATTCCATATAATAACTTATGCAAATGCAATAACTAGTTATGCTTCATTACCCATTCTCCTGTCCAAAGTATTGGAAATTTGATCGATTCTAATGGATTCAAGCAAACAGAAATTATTGATTTCTAAACAATTGTGTATTACCCGTTGATTTTCTCAGGCAAATACAACATTTTCAATGGTAAAAATATGCTTCTTTTTCAAACTAATGAAAGTGCAAAATATTTTATTGAAAAAGTTTTAATGATTCAGTTTACGGCCTGTTAACAAAAAATGAAGTTCAATAGACAAGTTTTCGGGACAGGACGATATTCTTGTACTACGAAAGAAATAAGTTATTAAATTCGTGAAATAAGAAGATTAGAAATGGGAATAGTAGTTATAAATGGATGCAACTGGTTAAGACAGTATTATAACATGCACTATACAGGGTGTCCCAAAAAAGATTGAAACGCGCTTTAATTCTTTACCTGTTGGAGATAGTGGGCAACGCAAATTGCAAAAATGTTGAAAATAAGGTAGGAAATAAGATTACATTAATGAAATAGTCCTGCCATTCATTTTCAAAAGTGACCCTTTTTAAATTTTTATACGATCCCCTTAGACAAATTTGGTCAATCAGAAAATTTTTATTTTCAAGATCATTAAAAAGCAGTGTATCTGTATCATTAAAACAACTGCATTATGATAAAGGAAAAAAATCTGACTTATGCCACTTTTCCTTACCATGCGAAAGTCTGTTTCATCAGTAGAAATAGGGATCATAAACAAATTGACGATGGAAATTGTTTAGATCAAAAATACCTTAATATATGTGTCAAAATTTTTTATCACAAATTCATCTAAATAAAGCATTACATAGACAGAGATCATATAAAGCAGTGGTATTCACTACGCGGTTGGGTATTCTATGTATTATCATCAAGTTTGATATTTTTTGTGACATGTCACAAATTTACATTTCTAATTTGATATATGGCCCCTATTTACAATGTTCAATTTTCAATTAAATATAACTCGCTCATTTAAAGATACAGATATGCGGGTTTTTTAATGATCTCGTTGCATTAAAAATAAAAATTCTCTGATTGACCAAATTTGTCTAAGGGAGTCGTATAAAAATTAGAAAAGTTTAACTTTTTGAAAATGAATGGGGGGACTATTACATTAACGTAGTCTTATTTCCTACCTTACTTTCAACATTTTTGCAATTTACATTGCCTACTTATCTCCAACAGGTAAAGAATTAAAGTGCGTTTCAATCTTTTTGGGACATTCTGTATAGAGCGTTTCAATCTGCTTACACGATTAAATTTCTGTTAAACGATTGGTCGTAGATCCATGATTCCAATTTAAAAAATAATTTAGCTAAGGTACACTATCATCACATGCAAATTTTGATCATGTGACACTTTTAAGAGAAAATTATAAATGTAACATTTTATATGGGCCTCCAGAAAAAAATTCTGATTATAAAAAAAAATTCTATAAACTCTATTGTCAGACGAAAAAAGTTTTTGATGGATAATAGGAGACATAAAATTATAGCTAAAAATTGTTATGTTGTCATATGGAAATTTTATTTAATAAAACTGAGATTTTGTATAACCCCTGAAATATTTGTATAATCCCCTGATTTCGTATACCCCACTTGGGTCCACCATGTGCAATCCTCTCACCATAACAACTGGGTAACCTCTTTCTGAAGGTTTGATAAAGTTTTTAAAACCTTTTCCCAATTTTAATGACCTCGAAAAGGAGAGTAAAACATCCAGTTTCGTTAGGTTCTGCCCCGTGGGAGGTACTTACTATAAATGTGTAAAGATCCGAACTTTCAGTTCCTTAGAAGGCCTATGGAGGACCCGTAGAAGCACTGATACTTTAGATAATTATTATATAAATGAAATAAAATCTAGTAAATTGGTAATTAATCCTTTAATTTTCGGATTTCCTAAAATATGAGATATTCGATATTCAGTAGCGAATAGTAGGAAATATTCCTATTCCATATATAATATTCTATCAAAACTATATTTAAGTATTCTTATAAAGTTGCTAAAAATTATTTTCGTAAACCTATTTCATTTAGACTGCATAAAATATTCAAAATTGATAAATCTTAAATTAATTCATGGCTGTTTAATCCAATTTGCTTTCATAAGAGGGACAGAAATTGCAATTTCGATTAATTTTCTTTGAGATACAAAACTACAAGAATAATATGGGCAATTCATCATACGTATCTGTCTGATGAAAATATGCTTTGCTTGGCTTTTGCAATAGAAATTAATTTTTGAGTAATTTACGCTTCATACTGTATTATAAATGCGAAAAGTTTCTGTAATTCATTACTAAAATAGATTTTTGGAAGAGTGTGATTTTTGTTATTTTCTTATTTTACGAATCGTTTTGAAGATTAGATATGTATTTTAAATGGTTTTTGTTTGAGAGTTTAAAATGTAATAGTGATTAGAAAATGAGTGTTTTTTTAATAATAAAATGATGTTTAAAAAAAGTTCAGTTGGAACCAAATATTTATGTTATGAGGGTAGAAGGTTTTAATGGTATAACAAAAATTAATATAACCTGAAATTGATGGTAAAAGTTTTATTGAAATTTTGTAAGCAAAAGGATTTTCAGTTTTGACTTACTGTACTAGGTGTAGTGTTTAAAAAAATTGGTCATGTGTTCTGAATGGTGGTCATTTTTGAGAAATGTTCGCCGTCTTTAATTATGGAAGATTTTTTGAATTATTAAATAAAATATAGGATTGTGTTATATATATTTATATCTTTTCAAACATCCTGCGTTCAAAACCAGCAATAAATGTGCTTTAAATGTGATACAAAGTGATGTTTTTAAATACTTTTAATATGAAATTCTCAAATAAACAATTTTCTATTTCATTTACATGGCAACAGAAAAATAAAACGAAACTGTATATCACATTCTTTTAATTTCATGTTTATTTAAACATTTAAACAGAGTTATTTCACCTTAGATTTACAAAATGAACAGCAAGATATATTTTCAACTGTGCAAGGGCAAATATTAGCGCATTCTCTTGTACATTTCTGGCAGCTGCAGAGAAGCACAAACTGAAGAGATTTCAAAATTTTAATACCTATAATAGGCTTAAAAGCTCATTCTTTTTCTATGTAATCATCTTCTAGTGGGTCCAGTGATATTTTTCCCGACATTCCATTCATCCACATGTAGCATTGAAAGGTACACACGCTTGATATGACAGAACACTATGATGGAAAGTGATTACATTTGAAAAAAAATATTGTCTTTGTTTTGTGGTACTACTCAAATCTTCACCCCATCACGGTTTGTTTTTCAGGAACCAAATACTTTTCCAATAAACAGTTCTGTATTTTGCATAATTTTTTCACCAAGAGGAACAACCTCGAAAGTGCCTAACAGTTTTCCTGATGAAATTACCATTTTAAGTGACATAAGTCTTATCCCTATCTTACTTGTCGTGTCAAATCCAATTAAACTATACACGATAGGTATAATAGATAAAAAACAAAGTTTTTGTCATTTTGTGAAGTAATATGTATCTGACAGATGTTTATGTATCTTTGATTAACCACAGCTCCTTAAGACCATTTTTTAAAATCCTCTTTAAAGTGATAGTATAATGCAGAGACCATGACATCTGTGTCCACCGAAGCTATCACAACTCTTTCAGTTTCAACAGAGTCAATTTCAACAGTATTTTTGATGTGGTCATCAGCTTTCCCACGTTCTCAATAAAATGAACCAAATTTGAACCAAGTGAACCAGAACCTGCCACCAATTTCATGTATATGTATGGATTATGTTTGCAGCCTCCTCCTAAAGACAAAAGTTTTACGCTGTTTTCCTGATTTATAATATATTTAATGATTGAAAACGCGTTTTGTTCTGGCTTGAAATCTAGAAGGTATTACTGTTTACATGGAGGAACGTGCTTGGGTAATTGAGAGTTGCACCAATAGGATCAACTTTCTATTATCTGAATCGTTCATAGTATTTAATATTTTCCTCTTCTTATAAGTCAATAATAATATCAATGCGAAAACAGTCTTCTGAAAGTGTTAAGAATATTTTACACAAGTAGTCAAAGTTATCACCAAATGCCTTATACACGAGCCGTTTGACGTACATTTTTATGCGTATGCCACGAAGCCAATCATCATAGCTGCTCTCTCCTGCAATGATTATAGCTAAAAAATTAGATAATACTTATTTAAAACTGGTTTATAAGTTCTTTGATAAGTTGTGTTTTGTTTGGCCTCTTCAAAAATCTCTCATGTGTTAAGTGTATGAAGCATAACATAATATTTACACATTGTGCAAATACTATTCATGCTCACCCGGCTCGCCCTATAAAGAAAGGGGGGGAGTAATTATTCAATGTAGGTAATGTGGATGGTAAAAATTAATTTCTAGCACGATGCCGCCTTGCAAACACAGTGGGGCAGTTTGGCGCTAAGGTTTGAATGGTTCAAGACAGAAGTTGTAATTTTTCTTGTAAGAGATGTCGTAGAAAATGTCTTAATTGAAACGACAAATCTCTTGAGAATTATCGCCCCTGTCAAGTGTTAAGTTATTCCGGGACTCGAACGAGACCTCCCGGTTGCTGGGAACCCGTAGGTCATCGAATGTTATCGGAGCGCATACAAAATGAGCGTCATTCCGCAATCCAATAATTGTTCGAAATTTCGTACCACCCATTTCTCGAGCACGAGTGATGTAATGAATGAGCGGACGAGGAAACTTTCCGCCCCAATTTTATTCCTTCTTCCTCAAAATGTGAAGGGACTCGATTTTGAAAAGTTAAATCAGACTCCATTTTGATCTCGCAGAGGAGGTCTCTAAAGTGTATAAGCACTTGATAGAATCTCGATTCAAAATGCATTTCGACGCATCTTTGGGAGTCGGTATCGCGGCTGCTACTCCTTAGCGGCAGTCCTATGCCCTACAGAAAGGAATCGGCGTATTTAGTAGCCTGATGTGAGCACATCTACTCAAGTGTAGATCATATTCATGCGCGGCTATTAAGCAAATGAAGTTTTATGGTAACTCTAAGCCAAATCGAGCTAGAGCGGAACCAGACGGATATTTGCAAATTTCATCGGTCAGGGGCGATCATCGGAGCAGCGAGAACTTCGCCCCTTTTGCCAAGTAGGGCCCCACCGCTCTGAAAATAGACGGCGTAGTAAGAGATACCCTTTGGACCCTGTAAACTACAGCTAAGTCCTGACAACTGTGTGGACTGTAAGGTAGATTGCATTTGGCAGCTCAGTGGCTATGTCATCCTACGGACGAGTGTTAAGTAGTTAGCCGTGGATGTAAATGCGTATTTCATTAGTGTCTCGGTATTTGAATCTCTGGAACGTGATACGTCAATTCACCAAGTAGCATCACTCGTTTCTTGGAATGAAAACGCAGTTGCGGATTT
Organism: Amaurobius ferox; assembly: GCA_951213105.1. Taxonomy (NCBI): domain Eukaryota; kingdom Metazoa; phylum Arthropoda; class Arachnida; order Araneae; family Amaurobiidae; genus Amaurobius; species Amaurobius ferox. Next base: position 70,726,567 of record OX578139.1, read on the forward strand.
ATATTTCTTTCCTTCAGGAAATAGGTTATGCATAGGATGTGAGATGTCTTTGGATTTTCTCAGGCAGTTTTTCTTTAGCAAACTTTTTATAGGTATAATTCTTTTTCTTGCATATGGAGTAAGTAACCAACTTCTAGTGCTTCAGTTTTCGCTCTAGTTATAAGATTTGACATCCAACAACTGCCATCTTTCGGAAGAATATTTTTTCAATCAAACTCAAACGTTAACATCTTTGAAGCACGCTGTTCATCTTGAATTGTTTGGGACTGTGTAAATGTAAGACTTTTTTTTTTTCTCTATTTTTTATGTGTTATAAGATCGTGATTTGTCATGGCTACCTTTCCTCTCGTAATGCTGATTATTATTTCGGATCCTTTTGTTGACTTGCTTAATGTAGCAGCTAGGACAGTTCTGTTGGAAGAAGTCAGATATTTTGTTCGTTTCGGTGTGTTATACTAGGTGTAGTCTTAAAATATGTTGATCATATGTTCTGATTAGTGGCCAATACTCAGAATTTAGCGTCATTTTGACTTTTTGCCAATTTTTGCTTGCAAAATTATTGATGTTTTATATAAGGTTGCTGTACACTATTTAATATATTTTCAAGTATGCTGAGTTCAATAATATCGTAAGAAATTTGCTGAAAGTGATAGAAGAGCGGCTGTTCGTAAAAATTCGTGAGAAAAAAATACAGGATTGAGCTAAAGATATTCTCAACTTAAGACATTTTATCCTGTTCTATGAACGTTTGGTACATTTTCTTTCCTCTCAGTAAAGCGATGCGTCAAATCACCCGTGGGGTCAGCGGTTCTCAGCTAAGAACGATGTATTGATGATAGGAGGGGAGACGATCAAACAAGTCTTTGCCAAAGTGTGGTGTAAGACAAAAATTATTTCCCGCCGCGAATTTTCACGATTTTCCCGCGAATTTTAGGTGATTTTCTGAAATTTCATCATTATTAAATATATTCACGAATATCAAATATATTCGTGAATTTACGATTCATCCCCAATTGTTGCTTAATTTTTAACACTTTACAACAAAGTTGAAAAGTGTTTATGACTTTGTTCATTCATTCTGTCTGTCTGTCTGTCTGTCCGTTAGCACGATAACTGCCGTAAAAATGACTTTATCAAAATGAAATTTTAGTATGTTTTTCAGACGGTCTGTGGGACCTATAGGAATATAAATAAATAATATCACCCAATTAGTCTTTTATTGAACCCGGGTTGAAAAAATGAAATACATTGAACCCTATGGGACCTAATATTTCAAACATTTTTTAAGTATATTTAAAATTCACAAATTGCTTCGAAATTTTTAGGAAATATTCACATTATCCCATATAATATATAAAAAAAAATTCAGTAAAATAAGTTAAGTAGGTTTTTAATTAAAAATTATTTAATATAGGGAAAAAAACAAATTCAATTAAATTCTGACTTTGGGATATCCCCCAGAAAGAACAGAGAGATATATTATATAATAAATATCTTTCCAAATGTTTAAACATTTTGCATATAAAAGAGGCTTCACATTTTAAAATAAATTTGGTAGATAACAATTTTTCATTTTTTTTTTATATAACTCTTCATGATATACTTATTTGATGGCATTTTTAATGCTCTTTCCTACGTCCTAGATAGTTGAAATTTGGTACACAGATTAAATCTGTAGAACATTTTATTCTACAAAAATTTGGTGGATTCTCAAATATAGATCCTACATTTGTTTCGAAATGGCCTGCAAATAATCCCCGTTCACTTTTATGAATCATTGTTGCAAGATTGTTAAAAAATCTGATGTAGGCAGAACATGTATTTCCCTGCAGACTCATATTCGTTCTCTTTATTTCTTCAATAATAATTTGAGTTTATCTGCACAAAATAACAACCATAAGTATTTTAAATGACATTGAATTTGCACGTTAAACTTAAATTTGGTTCTCATTTGATAGCTGGACTTATTGTCAAAGGTGACGTAGCGAAAACGCGAAGAAACTAGAATATCTCGAGAACGGCTAGTCCTAGAGTAATGGGGTTAGTCTTATTCTCTTTGTTGTCAAAAATCACGTATAAAATAGGAATTTAGTTGATATAATTGAGCACACGTAGTCTTTTATTTTTATATATAACGATTTTTGCGGGCCATTTCGCAAAAATAGCCCGTTCCTTTTTCCCGAATCGTACTAGAATAACTTACAAATGATTTATATAGAAAATTTTGTTAAATTTGGTATATAAATCACTTGTAGGTTATTGAAATATTATACACCAAATTTTATTAAATTTGTTCCTTTAGTTTTTAGCTAGAGTGGATAAAGGCAATTTCTGCGACCATTTCGCAAAGAAAGCAGATTCTTCTATTACGAATCGTACTATAATCTAATGAACATCAGGATTTCCCATAAAAAACATACCTACCAAATTGTATGAAATTCGGTCCATTAGTTTTTCAATTAGAGTGGATGTAATATCCTCACAGACACACAGAAACATACACAGATACACCCTTACACACACAGACGTCTTCCTAAAAATAGTATTTTCGTGTTCTAGAAGTCCCAAAACGTGTAGATCCTTTGAAAATTCGAGTTTCGATCTTCGGCACGATTCCAATACTTTGAGTACATACACATACACACATATATTATCTGTGTATTATCTGTGTATCTAAATTCCGTGCCTATGCAATTACAATAGTTGTGATTTTATATGATCCCTAAACTTTTATTATTTCTTCAACGAAGCCTAATTTTATCATATGCAGAATGCAAATATGTCAAGCGATTGTAAGATGAATTACATAAGAATCACTGAATTTTTTTTACACAAAATTATTTAGCTCTGGAGTCTAGAATACAAGTTATATGAATGAAATATTCATTGATTTTGCATAAAGAATCAGATGATTTATATTTCGATACAGTTTTAAATATTTAAGTATAATAAATTACTGTAGTACTGTGATAATGTAAAAGATATCACCACTGAATATATCATATTTTAGAAATTTTTAAATGAAATTATTGTCCATTTAAATCAAATTAAATCATTAATGTCCATTTAAATCAAAATATTCGATATCATGTAACGGCATTGATAACATTACCAGGATTCGAACGGTTTATAAATGTAAGTATTTGTTACTTTCCTTATATACATAATGTATAAGGAAAGTATTGTGACGGGGTCGAAAATTCGAATTCGAGTTTTCGACGGGAGAGCACGTTTCAAGCATCCCTGATCACGAATCAAACATTTTTGAAGTGATGTCTGTGTGTGTGTGTGTGTGTGTGTGTGTGTGTGTGAAAGTATGTGTGTATGTGTGTGTGTCAGTGAGTCTGTGGAGACGATAACTGACGAACGAATGGACCGATTCGAACCAAATTTGGTACAAAAATCACAATCCGTAAACACTGGAAGCCTATTGTTTTTATACGCAATCGAATGTTCAGAACCCCCCTAAATTTTCGAATGAAATTTTGAAAAAATCGTCAAAAAATTAAAACCACTAATAAAGTTACGCAAATAGACATTTCTTATGTAATTTTTCATTAGAAAACGATTGACATAAATTTTAGAACGCTAACGTGAACCGTTCTCGAGATATTGTACATTTTTTTAAAAAATTATCAAAAAGTCATATAAAATAAAAAGAAAAATATTTCCTATTGAGAAACATGTTTACTTTTCATATGTAATACCATGCGATAAATTGAGTGACATCCTTCTCGTGGATCTAGCTCGTTCCATTCTTGAAAAAAGATACATTGAATAATACTTTTGTATTTGAACGCCAATAGTCATTTATCTGCTTTAAGAAAAACTTATTTCTTAGTGCATAACGCTTGGCGAGATTTTGGCGACGAATTTGGCGGAATGTCGCCAACTTGGGGACTTTTTTGAAATGTTACCAAATTAACGAAAATCTCGCCAAATGGATAAATATGACGCTAAATCAATGAAAATGACGACTAATTGTGGAAAATTCAATATCTTGGAAAGAATATTAGTATCTACGACAAGAAAATCCTATTTTTTTACTGTAAAAGTAGTAAATTCATTACATTATATAAGGAAAGTCATGTGTTGCCCACATCAGATTTTTTAAAATTTGTAACACAGTGCTTATTGATTTGCGTAGTTGTTACGTGTTTTATTGCTTCGTAGCTGGTAGACTTTTCTTTGAAATGTTGGTATAAATCGTCGGCCGGGAAATTTTTGCGAAATTTTGCTTTTTACCCTGCGATAAAATTAGTTCACAGGCCATGGGAAATTACAATTGGAGGTAGATGGATTCAATTTATTCATTCGTCTAGGTCCCACTTGTATAGAGACCAACTTGGCAGTGGCGAGAATTATGGAGTTTGAGTTAAAATCGTCTCCAAGTCAAGTCATTTAAAACTGTCAATGACCTACAGACACATATGCGAATATATATGGCTCAAGTTCTAAGTTTTTTAATATTGTGCTGTTTGAAACCACTTTTGAAAAGCACATAATGTAGATATGTTAGAATAAAATTCAGAATGTCATTAATAAATAATAAAATCCTCTAATACATTATTTCTATTTCCCAGACCCTTAGTATGAAGATGTCGCAAGTTATGAAACATCTAATTTATACAATATATTATGTAAAAAGTTATTTGGCACTGAAAAATTCATTTAATTTTTTTTAATTAATAGTAAATGCTTATATTACTCAATTCATTTTCAATAACGTAATTTAAAGGTGACAATGCAATCGATATTTTACAGTGAATTTTACGACACAAACTAACAAATCTCTACCGAAACCGCAGTAAAATGAAATATTTTTGAATAAAATACAGAACGTTATTAAGAAATAAAAATCCTCTATTCTATTTTAATTCCGTCTCCCAGGCCCTTAATACGAAGAAGTCCCAAATTATGAACTATCTAAATTATACAATATACTATGAAAACAATATTTTGTGCTGAAGAATAATTATTTTTTTAAATTAATAGTATATGCGTTTAATATGGAATTCAATTTAAATAATTTAATATAAAGGTAACAAACTGTCGATATTTTTGCGAAACAAACTAACAAATTTCCACGAAAACCGCAGTGAAATACAAGATATCTCAAATCCATTCGTCAAACCACACATTTGATTTTCCTTAGCATGGGACTCGATACAAAATAAAGTCCATTATAATCTACAGTGAAGCTCTTCTGAACTACATTTCACTTTGAAGTCATTTACATTTTCCATTAATTAATGGAAGATTTACTCGGGGAGGTTTCAGTGGCAGAATGGAAGCTTTTAAGGAATATATCCATACATTAGAATAAAAGAGGAAGATATTGGTTCCTAATGTGAATATAAAGTCTTAAAACATAAATTGCATATATTAGCGTAATAGGTGGTATTTTATTATGAGATAATCGCATAAAAAACTATTGTAGTAATAACGCATTAAATAAAAACTTCGTATATACAATATAATATACAAACAGATATGTAGGATAAACGAAATGGGACTCTTAAATTTTATGTTAAGGAATGCATCAGTTACTTTTTTAAAAGAGTTATTCAAATATTCAATCGCTAAGCATTCTTTGGACAGTAGTCGTGTTTTCAATCTTTCGGAAGCCAAGGCAATTATTACTCCTCATTTTATTTCTGAATTCGATTTTCTTTGAAGTTTCCCTTTTGTTTCTCAGTATAACGCTCTTGCTAACGATCATTGTCTCTTTTCCCCTTTCCGTTTGGAATTTTCTGGTATAAATTTTTCCATTCCGGTCGTTTTACTTTAATTTTCTTGTTTATTTGTCTACCTTTTTCCGATATTCAGTTATTTTTTCCCGCTATTTTATGAAAAATTACCTTATATAGCCTCCGTAGCCAGTTGGTTATTTCCTATTTGAGATTTCATCCAGTATCTTCTAGCTGATTTCTTGTCATTATCAATTTTTATTTACATATCTTTTACAGCTGGTTTAAATGCCTCACATTTACTTCATTGCAGTTCTTTCTTTAAGTTTTCTCCCAATTCAGCTGCTTCTATTCTTTCTGCTGTCTATTTTCTCACTGCCTTACTGTCTTCTTTGTTTCCTCCAAGGTTTTGCGTGTTTGTTGTTATTTTCCAGCCGATTTGTTCCCTTCTTTCTGTTTTCTCGAAGCGTAGGAAACGTTTACAGTCTCCTACCTTTAACCACGTGTGCTAACCTGTGCTGCCTACTTGACTAGAGTAAGTGAGGTCGCGCTTCTTGTAGGCCCTGAAGAAGGATGCCTTTGAAATTAGTAACCTATTTGCCTTTGAAACTAGTAACCTGCTTTTTGTATGTATGCTGTATTTACGAAGTTTTTGTTTATAGTGGTATTTTACTTTAAAAAATACTCTTTACGTTTTGCTGGTAGAAATCCATCGATCCATGGACAAAGCATTATTTAGTATAAAGAATAATTATCTCCTTTATAAAAATAATCATATTTCCCAGTGCAATGGTGCTTCTATATATTCTACGGGGGAAAATGATGATTTGAAATATTGTGAATATAAGAGTAATAAACAAATTATTGCCATTTTGTTTATTTTTAATATACTTATTAAGCACTGAAGGTCCTCTAACGTTACTAATTCAATCAACGATTTGAAATGAAACATTATTTTTAAAATTTGTTAATAATAATTTAAAAGTACACATCGAAAATATTTTCGTATCCAATCACTTTGCTAATAAAAGCAAAAAATGAATTTCATAATACTATTTAAAATTTTTAATTCCGTTTTAAACATTTAAATTCCGCTTTTCAAAATATAAAAAAAATTACCTTTACCTGCAGTCCATAGAAGTAGAAATACATACTCGTATCGTTATGTAAATACAGTTATTATTAAATAAATTGCAACATGGTCGAGAGATATAGGTGCTGTAATCATGACAGAAAAATAAATATTTAAGTGACAAGGAGACACTAATTGCAGAGATAGCTTTTCTTAAAAGCGTATCACATCGAACTTAAGTGCTTTAAGAAAAATCTTTGTCTTACAATTTCTTCACAATCGTCATTAATCATTTATATTACCTCAGATAGTGCATTATACGTTTAGGTATAACCCTCTTTGGAAAAACAGTTGCTTGAAGCTAATAAAATAAACTTATTGTACACAATGTTGCAGAATTAATATAACTAGTAAATAATGCAAAATTGTTTATAAAAGGAGACATATTTTGATTTTAAATGTTAAATACATTTAAATGGTGATTATATTTTTAAAAGGAAAATCCGTTGGAACTTAATATTTATTGACAATCACAGTTAACAACAAGAAAGATCAATCATGCATAAAGCATTGAATATGAAACACTTTCCAACTTCAATGCAATTTTATTTAAACATCTCCAAAATGCGATACATTCCTCGGTAATATTTTTAAAATTATCACAAAACTACATTAATTTATTATATTTGAAAACTTAAAACTTCCTCGAAAAAAATTAATTTCATTCGAATGACGGCACTGAAATGTAAGTTGCCTGGTTTAAACATCTCTAAAATACGATACATTCCTTGTAATAGTTTTAAAATTATCACAATACTACAATAATTTAATATATTTGAAAACTTCATCGAAAACAAATAAAAGGACGTCAAACTCGTTTATTCAAATACGTTTATTCAAAAGACGTCATCGAAATATAACATGTCTGGCTCTCTCTATAAAAGCAGCATTTCATTCATAAACATTTTTTCATTCATTTCATTCATTACAATATTATAATAATTTATTTTATTTAAAATCTTAAGACCATGGAGACACAAGTAATTAAACTCTATACTTAAAATTTCATCGAAAAAATCGTCCTTCTTTCTGTAAAATCAATGAACATTTAATTCGTATCAGCTATATTGCAGACTCCATGAGCTAAATAATTTTGCCTTAAAGAAATGCAGCAACACTTATACAACTCATTCTACATATTTTGCTGTTTACATTTTTCATAAGTGAAAAGTAGGCTTCATTGTAGAAATAATCAAAGTTGGATGATCATTTAAACTCAAATATATTGTAATTGCGTTATTTCAGTATGTAGATGCCCAGAATTTAAGCAAAAATAAAGCTGTTTTAGGATGGATACAACACTGAATATGAATTAAAAGGAACTTTAAAAATGACGATTTTGACACAAGATGGATGCCATATTTTGTTTTGAAGTGGGTCACTTGATCTCTTCATATAATGGTCACGTGATCGCTTCATATAAAAGATGTAATTATTATTTTAATTTTTATTTAAAAAACTGCTGAATATATATTGCTGAAATTTTTTTTAGATATTTTATGGGATTATATGCATATTTCCTAAAACTTTCGAAGCAATTTGTGAATTTTAAATCCGCTTGAAAAATGTTTAAAATATTAGGTCCCATAGGGTTCAATGTATTTCATTTTTTCAACCCAGGTTCAGTCCAAAACTATTTGAGTGATATTGTTCATTTATATTCCTATAGATCCCACAGACCGTGTGAACAACATACTAAATTTTCATTTTGATAAAGTCATTTTCACGGCAGTTATCGGGCTAACAGACAGACAGACAGACAGAATGAATGAGCAAAGTCATAAACACTTTTCAACTTTGTTGTAAAGTGTTAAAAATATAGCAGTTTAAAAAAAATGCGTGCTTGTGAGGATACTCACAAAAAAATTATGAAGGAGCTTTCATATGGTAGTATGTGATGCATTTGTCTACTTCATTTTCGAGAGAACTGTTATGCATTTTGTTGTGATACAAACGCTCAAGAGAAAATTTAGTAATAAAACATAATATCCAGTTAAGGGTGTGCGTCAGTAAATTTTCTGCCCTATCCGCGCTTTGTTAACTTTCGCGGCACACATATTTCGCCGAAATTCTGCTCAAACAGTTGCGAAATATTTTCTTATATATAAAATGCTATGCTTAGATTATATTAAAATTAAATTTAATACCCAATAAAACATAGAATATATGTTTTATTTTAATTTAAAATATTTTTGGTGCTCCCATCTGTTGTTGTTGAAACCCAGACCGTCCGACCTACCAGAAAGGTGTAAGGTAACTGTTTGGACAGTCGGGAAGTGCCACCCAATTTAGACCGGAACCCAGTGGGGGAGGCATCCACAGGGACCGTACCCTCTTTCCCTTACCACCAACCTCTCGGAAGGACTTTCGGACCCACATGTTTAACGTGATCGTACTCCGCATGAACACGGCGGCAGTTTTGGCTGTGGCTGGAATCGAACCCGGGCCATCTGTTGTTGTTGTTGTTGAGACCCAGACCGTCCGACCTACCAGAAAGGTGTAAGGTAACTGTATGGACGGCCGGGAAGTGCCACCCAATTTAGACCGGAACCCAGTGGGGGAGGCATCCACAGGGACCGTACCCTCCTTCCCCTACCACCAACCTCTCGGAAGGACTTACGGACCCACATGTTTAACGTGATCGTACTCCGCATGAACACGGCGGCATTTGTGGCAGCGTGCAAATCTAGCGCGCAAACCACGGGGATACCGCACCCGAGATGGCCAACAGCACGCGGCGTTCCGAGGTGGTCACCCACCAAGTACTAACCGCGCCCGATGCTGCTTCACTTCGGTGATCTAACGAGAACCGGTGTTTTCAGCACGGTACGGCCGTTGGCCCCCGGGCCATCTGTTGTCGTAATTTAATTCATACCGATTATTTTTATTTTTAATGAACATTTTTAAATGTCTATTCCTTCTAATACACTATTAAATATAACAACAGATCATATATAATGCCATAAGCACGGAAACGTAATTGAACTTGGACTTGAAGACAAAATTGCAGTCCTCAGTGATGTACATTCAGATCCCCTTATCAAATTTACAGAATGAGAAATTACCTTTCCGTGATTGTGGAATTATTAAATATGATCTGTTGTTGTATTTAATACCGTATTAGAAGGAATAGATATTTAAAAATAGTCATTAAAAATAAAAATAATCGGTATGGATGAAATTACGACAACAAATGGCAGCACCAAAAATATTTTAGATTAAAATAAAAAAGATTATTCGTTGTAGAAATAATCAAAGTTGGATGATCATTTAAACTCAAATATATTGTAATTGCGTTGTTTCAGTATGTAGATGCACAGAATTTAAGCAAAAATAAAGGGGTTTTAGGACGGATACAACACTAAATATGAATTAAAAAGAACTTTAAAAATCAGGATTTTGACACAAGATGGGTGCCATATTATATTTTGAAGTGGGTCACGTGCCGATGTGGTGTCCGAGCTGTCAAAGAGGCAAGCGTTTCCTCGCGATGGCTCGGCTGCCAGATTGCGGGTTCGAGTCCCGCCTGCGGGCATGGATGTTATGATGTCTGATTGGGGCAGAAGTCAGACTTCTACCTTCGGGTGCCCCGGGTTTTTAGACTAAACAGAAGCAGTGCACTCATTCTTCCTTAAATGTAATGTTAGGGACATGACAACAACAACAGCAACAAGTGGGTCACGTGATCTCATCATATTAAATGTGTAATTATTACTTTAATTTTTATTTAAAAAACTACTGAATATATATTGCTGAAATTTTTTTATATATTTTATGGGATAATTTGAATATTTCTTAAAACATTCGAAGCAATTTATGAATTTTAAGTCCGCTTAAAAAATGTTTGAAAAATTAGGTCCCATAGGATTCAATGTATTTCATTTTTTCAACCCGGGTTCAATCCATAACTAATTGGGTGATATTATTCATTTATATTAACATAGGTTTCACAGACGGTCTGAACAACATACTAAAATTTCATTTTGATAAAGTCATTTTTACGGCAGTTATCGTGCTAACGTAGAGACAGAATGAACAAAGCCATAAACACTTTTCAACTATGTTGTAAAGTGTTAAAAAAAAAAGGAAAATCTTCAACCCGATTTTGTCATGTATAAAAAGAAATCACATATTCAAAAACGAAATCCTGTAGCATCATTCAGTTCAAAGAAGTCTGCTAAAACTATATCTAAGAAAAAATGGCAAGGATTAGGGCAAGGGACGCTGCTGAAGTAACTTCCCACCCATACAACTTATATATGTTGTAAAAATTCCAGACTGAGCCAGCGTTCTTTCACATAAAGAGAATCTTCGCGGCATGCGTTGGAAGGATCTCATTGGCTCACAGCCTTCACTCAGTTGCCACTGGCCAAAGATAAATTCTTGCGCTTAAAACGTGGAAGTTCTCGAGTGAACGCCAGACAGATATTTTGGTATACTGGAATTTGCATAAATTACCGTTGCAATTACAATTTATATTATTAGAGTGTTTTAATGAAAAGTTTAGAATAAGTTAATTAATTTTGAATAGGATAATTTGGAATAGAATAATTTTGAATAAAGATAAAAATTAAAAGTTTTTGAAAATTTATAAAAAATATTAAATTTTGAATAATAAATAAAGTGTTGTGATTTGTCATAAAACATTTTTAGACTGTTTTGCACGATTATTTAATGCAGTCATATAAATTTTTGAAAAAAGCGGAAGTAACATCTCCTGAACCGGACGTGGAAATCCTTAATGAACCCCTCAATTCCTTCCAACATGAGACTGGTGAATCCATATCAATTACTTCTAACCTCTATTCATAACCAGTCCTGAGAAAGAGATGTTTCAATGAATCGAAAGTGAAAAACCAGAAGTGGAAACAATTAGTGAACGCACATCATGTCTGGAATTATGTTGAATGCATAAGTATTCATCTAAGCTCTATCTGTTTCCGATCTTGAGAAATAGATGTTTCAAAGAAAATTTTGGAACTGGAAATGAAAAAAGCCAGAAGTTGAAGTAATTTATTTTACCTTTTGAACCCATCCGAAATTTGGTGTTAAATTCATATCACTCATTATCTAAGCTCTCTTTATATTTAATTGCGAGGAATAAACGTTTCAAGTAAATTTTTTAACCGGAAGTCGAAATAGAATAGGACATGAAAACTCAGTATAATCCTCTTTCAGAATGTAATGCTGCATCCATATCAGTCATCATCTAAGCTTTATCTATAGCTGATTCTGAGAAATAGATGCTTCTAAAATGATTTTAGGGGAAACGTTAGTACAACAAAGTTTTTGCTGCCATTAACAGAAGTCGGAGAATATTGTAGAAATACTAATGATTAAGGAACTTCTGTTATTTTCAAGTACGTGAATAACAAATTTCACTAAAATATTTATATTTTTTTTTACCAAGGGTATTATTATTTTTCATACACTACATAGTGTAGGCATTGAAAAAGTATTGGAATTAGGTGGAAAATTGGAATTCAAGTTTACGATAGATTTGTACGTTTTGACACTTTATAATAAATTATTTGTAGGGTAACGAGTGTGAGCATGTGTGCATGTGTATGTGCGTGTGTAATGCATATGTACACTCTAGCTCAAAGAACATCCATACAGTGTTCTTGCAATTTGGAATTAAAGTAAATCATGCATTACAGCATTACACTGGTGCTAATTATATTTCGGTACAAATCGTTATAATAGAATTGGCTCTATTTCCGAAATAATTCATAAAAAATTAAAATAAATAAATACATTAAATAAAAGAATAAACATACTTAAGTATATTTAATAAGTGCTGGTTATATATACAATTTTTAAATATTGAACGCCATATTATTACGCTAGGTTAAACTGTTGAGATATTTCAATTTTGGGGAACTTTTGCGATTTGGCGTCATTTTAAATTGCGCCAAGCTAACAAGTAAATAAATATTTTTTTTAACTAAAACTTTTTCCAGTAATTTCAAATAAGTATTCATGTTATGCATTTTTTTTCTTTTTTTTCTTTTGTGTAGATGTTCCTTTTTGTTTTCTTTTACTTCCAGTAATTTCAAATGAGTATTCATGTCATGCGTTTTTTTTAAATTTTTATTTTGGGATAAAACGCAAAATAATATATATCAAAGAAAGAAAAAGAAATGAATTTTAGTTTACGGTGATAGTCAGGTCCTGTCACATTTTTTTTTCAAGATAAATTTAACTTAATATGTAGCTCACACGAAGTAAGTATTTTTCGCTTTTATCTGTTACTAGCAGTATACCTGTTCTTCGTACGGAAAATATAATATAAGGAAACTTAACATTCACAATTATGTGTAAATTCCTATAGTATTCTAAAGGACTTTGTTATTCAAAATATTCTATTAAAATATTTAATTTAATTCTTCTAAAAAATGTATATGAATCTCTGGGCTCGATATACAAAATAATCTTTACAGGCAGATCTGAAGAATAAAGAATCTTGATCCAGTTTATAAACAAATTTAGAAAATTTTTTTTTTAATTCTCACAAAACGACAGAGATTATCTAGAAAATCGTACTTAATTATGCAAAATATTGAATTTTCATTGATTCGGTGTCACTTTGATACATTTAGCGTCATTTTATCAATTTGGAGACATTTTCTCCAATTTAGCGACATTTTAAAATATCGCCAAATTTATCGCCATGTGGAAATTGACGAAACATCATCACAATACTATTCCCTAACAAAACACAATTAATTTCATTTATTTAGCGCAATTTTATCAAGTTTAAGATATTTTTATGAATTTACAAATATTTCTATCAATTTGGCGACATTTCAAAAAATCGCTAAATGTGTTACTAAGTAGAATGGTTGAACTGACAGACAAATGCTGAAGAAATATCATTTCAGTACTCTCTTCTAAGAAAACAAAATTAGTTTCATTGATTTAGCGTCGTTTCATCAATTTGGCGATATTTCAGTTAATTTGGCAACGTTTAAGAAAAGTTGCCACGTTAGTGATATCTCGCCAAATTCGTAGATCTGAATTTCCAGATCTAAAGAATAAAGTATCCTGATCCCGTTTGTATATACTAAATGAGAACACTAAAATTGTATTAGAAGATATACACGTTCTACTCTTATTCTGTTTCAACAATCGGCTAAATGAGTTTATTGGCTAAACACAGTAAACGAGTTTATTGGCTAAACACAATATATATGTTTGAAAACGCTTTGCCAAAATAAATGAAAGTGATGTACGCAGTCCGTAGTTAATATAATTAAAAGTATCAAACCGTTCATTTATAAGTTATATTTTTATATCCATTTATTTATTGTTCAAATAGAAAAAATAATAATAGAAATTAATAAACACATTTGATTTAATTGCGCTGCTGCGCAACATGATATAAGAAAGAATCTTCCTCATAAAATGCTAATAATAAAATAACCATTTTGATTTCTGAATACTTTTTATTGTTGAGTAAGGGTCTGTGAAAAATAAATCATGGTGATAGAGTTTCCGCACTTAAATTCATGTTTCAAACCTGCGATTTTCAAAAGTGACTGATTAGCGCAATAACATCCAACCAAACTCAGAGATAGAGTTTTAATTCACTTTCACGTTTTAAACCAGCGATTTCCAACCCGTTTCGTTTGGAGGAACCAGGGATTTAGAGAGAACTCCTAATAGATTTGAATATTTTGATAAATGCTAGTAATAACAATGTTCGAGCTGTTCTCTGCGCTGTTTACATGTACGATATTTGTTATGATAGTAAAACTAAAACGACAACAAAGAAATACACAACGTGTTTCACGAAGAATGTCTGAAATGAGTGTAAAATCAACAGTTGGTGGTAGAAATTAAGTGAAATATGAAAAATAACCAGCAAACAGAGGATAATGTAGCTATAATAGTTGAATCCCTTGGAAACTATAATTTCATAAAACTGCAGAATTTAATTTCTTATTCAATTCCCAATAAAACAAAATGCCAATTAGATTTGTTAGTTAAATTTTTGCAGTGTTTAATTAGGGCGAAATATATTTCCCCTGTACCATTTGATGAAAAATCTGTTGAAAGATTCTAATGATTATTATTGGGTATTTTTTCTTCTAATTATTATTATTATTAGGTGATGCATTGAAAGGGACCAAGGACAAACAAATTAAATGGTAGCAAATTTCAGTTAGCGGTTTTTCTGTTTTAAATAGGTTTGTTGATGTTCCTCATATTTACTTTCATGGGAAGCAAACAATTCACTTTTGTATCTCAGGTAAAATGGAATAAGTCAGGGATTACAACTATCGATATTTCTGCGAATTCTTTGCCAAAAGAGACCGAGGAAATGTCTTTCGCCCTAATTAAGCACGGCGAAATTTTTACAATATGACAATTTTGTGATTGGGGAACGTATAAAGAATTACATTTTGCATTTTAAAAAAATTATAGTTTCCTGGGAGTGTTATGGTTAAATTATTCTCGGTTTGTTAATTATTTTTCATGTGTTTTACTTAACTCAATTACTTTTAATTTTACATTAATAAACTTTTAATTTTACATCCCTTTTAAACCTTTTTCGTGAAACACCTGCATAGATTTAATATTTAAGCCTGTCAAAGGCGGGGAAAACTATACACTCTTAAAAAAAAATAAGCTGCAGTTCTTCTCCAATCAACAATCATGCTGCAGTTCCCATTCCTACACCTTGAACCTTCTAGTTCTATTTACGCTTATTCTAGTGGTAGTTCCCGGAAACTAGGACAAGTAACAGCAACAGCGTTAAAAAGACGTAACTCTATCCCAACTTCCTATTTATACGTATATAGCTTGTCTCTGATATAAACAATGTACACCATTTAAAAACTGTTTGGAGTTTAAGGAACAAAGAACACAATCTACGTGGAATCTAAATTGATATTTTCATATCGTCTGTTATGAATAAAGACTATTTATTAAAAGCATTATTATGTAAATATTTGGTGAAAAATTAAGCATTTAAATATTTGACGTATAGTATTATGAAGTGAATTTGCATGTTTATTTTAGAATGACTAGACAGCTAGGCTTACGGCAGGTGCAGAGGTTCTATGGAAGCGGAGACGCCACGAAAGGGCTGCGCCAACGGATGCATTAAAAGTCAGGCTTTTAATCCTCCGTTGGAGGGTGAATCAAATTTGCTGACTAAAAGATCAACAGTTGCTCTGCAGCTCCTTTCACTATAAATGAATTTTAAGCCCTTAAATTGAGAATCCATGTTCTAGCATGGGAGAATGCATGGGTAATCACAGATGCTAAAGATTGTTTAAAGAGAGAAGGTCAGGCTTTATTAAAAAGGCTGCGAAAATATCAAAAGCTAGGGAAAATAGTGAGGATTACAAAGATCTTAGATTTGAAAAGAGTTTAAAATAAATTTCAAATGCAGTCCAATTTAATCACACATACTAATTATAATTAACGTTTGTTAACGATATAAGAAATATTGTTACTTACAGTCTATTATATCTATACTGCGTTACTTACAGTCTATTGTTTAGAGGTATTAATCAAATGAGGAGGCAAAAAAGAACCCCTTTCGTTCGGATGATTGACATAGAGAAAGCATGCTAGAAAAGATAAGAAAATGTATAACTAAACAATAAATATAATAGACAATGTATATTAAACTTATTTGTCTGTATTATACAGGGTGTTTCACTTGCTCTCAGTCTTTTTCTTCATAATTTTCAAACTAATGGATGCAATTCAATGAAATTTGACACAGAGCAAGGATTCTAGAAAAGATAAAAAAAGTGTATAACTGAACAGTAAATGTAATAAACAATGTATGTTACTTATTTGTCCGTGATATAAAGGGTGTTTCACTTGCTCTCGCCTTTTCCTTCATAACTTTCAAACTAATGAATGCAATTCAATGAAATTTGACACAGAGCAAGGATTCAAGAAAAGATAAAAAGTGTATAACTGAACAGTAAATTTAATAAACAATGTATGTTACTTATTTGTCCGTGATATCACTTGCTCTCGGTCTTTTCCTTCATAACTTTCAAACTGATGGATGCAATTCAATGAAATTTGACACAGAGCAAGGATTCTAGAAAAGATAAAAAAGTGTATAACTGAACAGTAAATGTAATAAACAATGTATGTTACTTATTTGTCCGTGATATAAAGGGTGTTTCACTTGCTCTCGGTCTTTTCCTTCATAACTTTCAAACTAATGGATGCAATTCGATGAAATTTGACACAGAGCAAGGATTCTAGAAAAGATAAAAAAAGTGTATAACTGAACAGTAAATGTAATAAACAATGCATGTTACTTATTTGTCCGTGATATAAAGGGTGTTTCACTTGCTCTCGGTCTTTTCCTTCATAACTTTCAAACTAATGGATGCAATTCAATGAAATTTGACACAGAGCAAGCATTCTTGAAAATATAAGAAAATGTATAACTAAACAGTAAATGTAATAAACAATGTTACACTTATTTGTCCGTGATATACAGGGTGTTTCACTTGCTCTCGGTCTTTTCCTTCATAACTTTCAAACTAATGGATGCAATTCAATGAAATTTGACACAGAGCAAGCATTCTAGAAAATATAAGAAAATGTATAACTAAACAGTAAATGTAATAAACAATGTATGTTGCACTTATTTGTCCGTGTCATACAGGGTGTTTCACTCGGTCTCGGTCCCTGATTTTCCTTTATACTTTCAAACTAATGGATGCAATTCAATGAAATTTCACATGGTCATACATTGGTATATGAGAAGCGTGTTTACGAGTGGGGACGAGTGGCGGTACTATGCTTTCTAGTCCAAAAGTGAAAAACAGACTACTGGACTTAAGTCCTTATGTAAACTGTCACGGGAGATGGGGGATTTCCACAAACATAGCTGCAGAAATGACAGAGCTGCTTCTCATACACCTAGGTATGTCCATGTCAAATTTCACTGAATGACGTTCATTTGTTTGAAAGTTATAAGAGGAAATCTGATGTGGGCAGAAAATGACTTTCTTTATATACTCGTCAAAAGTTTTTTTTTTTATCAAATGGCCAGGCACTTGACTCATCACCATTCGCCAACTCGTCAAAAGTGATATTGCAGTACCATGAAGAAATGAACGTATCCATATGCAAATCACAGTACCGGTAGAAGAGAGAGTCATATGCAAATGATTAAGTTTTCGTATATATATCGAGTCACGTGGCACACTTTCGGAGGATAAAGACCAGCAGACGGCTCGTCCCGTAAATGTTATCAGCGGGGATTTGCAGCAGCCGAACTTTCGAAAAAGTGAAGAAGCGATGCCTCGAAGACGTCAGCGATATGCATACTAGCAGTTAACGGCTGGGAACGAGACCATATCCCGGAGCTGCGTGACGTGGGTTTGTCGATGCGTGCAATTGCCACGCTTGTTGGGCATAACGTGAGTACTATCCAGCGACGTGTGACACAATGGACGCAGGAACATTATACGGCACGCCGAAGAGGAGTAGATCGAACAGGTGCACGACAAAGCGCATAGACTGGCAGATTCGCCTAATGGATCGTTGAGATCCGTTCGCAACGGCAAGTGACATCAGAAACAGCATGCCACCTTCAACGGTTGCACCTGCGTGCACTCAAATTATTCGCAACAGGTTGCATGAAGTACCCCGGCGCAACTACTGGGGTGTCATTAAGCGCTCAATACAGGGATGCAGCCCGTCGTGGTGTCGTCGTTATCGCAACTGGACCGACGAATGACATCGGGTATTGTTTACGGATGAAGCTCGCTTCTGCCTGTGGAGGAATGACAGCCTTGGACGGATGCGACTGCTTACCGGAGAAGGCCACTTGTCAGTCCATTTCACCGAGTGTCACACAGGGCATCATGATTTGGGGCGCTATCATGTTCGATCAGCGCACAGCTCTGATGCACATTGCAACTAATCTGACAGCGGATAAGTACGTCACACAAGTTGGGATACCTGTGGTTCGCCACTGGTGCAGGTCGTTCCCGGCACGATGTTCTAGCAAGACAATGCCATATAGTACACCGCACGACGAACTCTCAACAGCCTGAACGGAATTCATATCCTTTCTTGGTGGGCAGCCTTGTCGGATCTTTCCCCCATTGAACACGTCTGGGCCTTCATCGGACGTCATGTGCAGCGGGACCACCGGTACATATCGTAGACGAACTGCATGCCACAGTGGACGCTGATGGGAAAGAATTACCTCAGGCAACAATTAATAGCTTCATGGATAGTATGCCTCGCCGTTCAGTGACCTGTATAGCTTCCCTTGGGGGCCACATTATTTACTGAATAAACATGATTCTTTTGCATATCTTTGTTCTTTTAATCATTTACATATGACTATCTTTTCTACCAGTACTGTGATTTACATATGGCTACGTGCATTCCTTTATGATGTTGCAATTTCCATTTTGACCAGTGTATAACGCAATGAAATTATTTCTTTCACAGTTTAAAAATGATTAAAGGATCCACGGCACAGTGTTTGTAACGTTGAATTGTACATTTGGCGCTTTTCCGGATGATAATATGTAAACCTATTTCGTACCCAATTAACTTATATTTCACGCGACTCTAAATTAACAAATATTAATATTGATAGCATCCTCAATAGGCAATATAGTCCATATATTAAAATATTTTATTAATAAATTTATCAATCAGGCGTTCTTTTCATTAACTTGGCTTCTTTTTGCAATTTTAATGATATTTTCGTCAATCTGGGCTAAATATAGACAAGTCGGCGATTTTTCGCTAGATTATTCGCCAATTTCGCTATATATATCGTTAACTGTTACAAGCAAATGGAGCGAAGCGCATTTCTTATATACTAGAAGGTTTACTAGTCACATGATGGAATTAAAAATTTGTAAAGAATTGGATCCTATTTAGCGTCATTTTTCTCAATTTGGTGACATTTTTATCAATTTGACGACATTTTCGTCAATTTGGCAATATTTATAAATGTCACCAAGTTTGTGACATCCCGCCCAAATTTTCTCCATGCATAACGTACGAACGGAGCAATGGATTTTAATTATTGTCGTTTATTATGTTTTTCCAAGATCTTGAAGTTTCATCAGTTAGTAGTCATTTCCATTGATTTATCGTCATCTTATCAATTTGACGACATTTTCGTCAATTTGGCAACATTTGAAAAAACTCACCAAGTTGACGATATGCCGTCAAAATTCGTTGCAAGTATTTCGCCAAGCATTACAGACAGAGAAATAGGTTATTCTTATATATTCTTTCCGAGTTATTGGATTTTACCAATTTGTCAACATTTTCATTGATTTACCGTCATTTGTATCAATTTGGCAACATTTTTACCAATTTAGTGACATTTTTAACAAAATTGGCGACGTTTTCGCAAATTTGGCAACATTTAAAACTCGCCAAGTTAACGATATTCCGCCGAATTTGACGTCAAAATTTCGCCAAGCGTTATGGACGGAGAAATAGGTCATTCTTATAATAGATAAACGACTAATGGCGTCCAAGTACAAAACTATTACCCAAATTACCTTCTCTTATAGTAGATTCTTGTATACTTTCAAAGATACAGAATTTTCATTAATTAGTCGTCATTTTCATTGGTTTATCAATTTGGCGATATATTTTATAAATTTAGGACATTTTTATCAATTTGGCGACATTTTTGTTAATTTGACAGCATTTAAAAATGCCGCCAAATTGGCGATATTTCGCCAAATTCGTCGTCAAAATTTCGGCAAGCGTTAAGGACGGAGAAACAGGTTATTTTTATAGTAGATAAACGACTAATGGTGTCCAGATACAAAACTATTACCCAAAGTATCTTCTCTCGTGATTGGAATGAGCTAGATCTACGAGAATGAAGATAATAAATTTATCGCATAATATTACATATGAAAAGTGATCATATTTCACAATGGTTAATGCTTCTTTAAATTTTATGATATTTTTACTTTCCCTGCAATACATGGTAATGTATAGGGAAAGTATTGGAATCATGCCGAAAATCACAACTCGAGTTTTCGACGGATCTACACGTTTCGAGACCCCTAGAATACGAAAAAACCATTTTTAGCGTGACGTCTGTGCGTGTGTCTGTGTGTCTGTCTGTCTGTCTGTCTGTCTGTCTGTGTGTCTGTCTGTGTGTCTGTCTGTCTGTCTGTGCAGATTTTGTATCCACTGTAACTAAAAAACTAATCGACCGAATTTCACAAAATTTGGTAGGTAAGTCACTTGTGGGCGGGGCTAGTGCTGATTAGTTTTGGGTACGATTCGGAATAAAAGAACCCGCCTTTTTTTGCGAAATGGCCCGCAAAAGCTTGTATCCACTCTAGCTGAAAAACTAATGGACCGAATTTCACAAAACTCGGTAGATGAGTCACGTATAGGTCACCCTGGTGCTGATTAGATTTTGGTACGATTCGGAAAAAAATAACCTGCCTTTTTTTGCAAAACGGCCCGCAAAAATCTTCAAAATCTAAACTAAAGAACTAGGTATTCTCAGATATATCCATTAAATGCCCGTTTAATATGTAATGTTTAACGACGAAAAGAATAAGACCAACCCCATTACACTAGGACTAGCCGTTCTCGAGATATTTTAGTTTTTCGTACTTTCCCTACGCCACCTTTGAAAATAAGCCCGGTTACCGAATGAGAACGTAATTTCAATTAAAAGTTAATTACATTTAATTGAAATAAATAGAACGTGGATATAAGTTTGCAGGGAAAGTCATGTGCTGCCCACATCAGATTTTTACTTTCCCTGCAATACATGGTAATGTATAGGGAAAGTATTGGAATCATGCCGAAAATCACAACTCGAGTTTTCGACGGATCTACACGTTTCGAGACCTCTAGAATACGAAAAAACCATTTTTAGCGTGACGTCTGTGCGTGTGTCTGTCTGTCTGTCTGTCTGTCTGTCTGTGTGTCTGTGTGTCCGTCTGTCTGTCTGTGCAGATTTTGTATCCACTGTAACTAAAAAACTAATGGACCGAATTTCACAAAATTTGGTAGGTAAGTCACTTGTGGGCGGGGCTGCTGCTGATTAGTTTCGGGTACTATTCGGAATAAAAGAACCCGCCTTTTTTTGCGAAATGGCCCGCAAAAGCTTGTATCCACTCTAGCTGAAAAACTAATGGACCGAATTTCACAAAATTCGGTAGATGAGTCACGTATAGGTCACTCTGGTGCTGATTAGATTTTGGTACGATTCGGAAAAAAATAACCTGCCTTTTCTTGCAAAACGGCCCGCAAAAATCTTCAAAATCTAAACTAAAGAACTAGGTATACTCAGATATATCCATTAAATGCCCGTTTAATACGTAATGTTTAACGACGAAAAGAATAAGACCAACCCCATTACACTAGAACTTGCCGTTCTCGAGATATTTTAGTTTTTCGTACTTTCCCTACGCCACCTTTAATAATAAGTCCGATTACCGAATGAGAACGAAAATTGAATTAAAAGTGAAATAAATTTAAAAATAAATAAAGAGAACGTGAATATAAACGTCTGCAGGGAAAGTCATGTGCTGCCCACATCAGATTTTTTATACATTTATTTGAAAAATGTGCAATATTTCGAGAATGGTTCATGCTAGCGTTCTAAAGTTTTTGCCATTTGTTTTCTAATGAAATATTACATAGGAAATGATTATTTATGTTATTTTATTGAATGTTTTGACATTCGATGATTTTTTAAAAATTTCATTTCAAAATTTTGGGGCTTCTGGACATTCGATTTCGTTTGAAAACAATTGGCTTCCAGTAATCACTGATTGTAATTTTTGTACCAAATTTCGTTGAAATCGCTTAAATCGTTCATAGGATATCGTCTCCACAGACTCACTGACACAAACACAATCACACGGTTTGACATCACGTCCCAAACGTTTGATTCGTGTTCAGCGATGCTCGAAACGTGCTCTGCCGTCGAAAACTCAAGTTCAAATATTCGACTCCGTCACAATACTTTTCTTACACATTATAATATATATATAAGGAAAGTAAAAATCAGGAGTCGTGAGCGAGTGAAACACCCCGTATTTTTTAAAACTGATTAAATTTATATTTACAGCAGTTTTAGCGATTTTAGTACTTTCCTTATATACATAATGTATAAGGAAAGTACTGTGACGGGGTCGAAAATTCGAATTCGAGTTTTCGACAGGAGAGCACGTTTCAAACATCCCTGATCACGAATCAAACATTTTTGAGGTGTCTGTGTGTGTGTGTATGTGTGTGTGTGTGTGTGTGTGTGTGTGTGTGTGTTTGTGTGTGTGTGTGTGTTTGTGTGTGTGTCAATGAGTCTGTGGAGACGATATCTCATGATTGAATAGAGCGATTCGAATAGAATTTGGTACAAAAATCACAATCCGTGAATACTAGAAGCCTATTGTTTTTAAACGTAATCGAATATTCAGAACCCCCTAATTTGTCGAGTGAAATTTTGAAAAAATCATCAAAAAATCAAAACCTTTAATAAAGTTACGCAAATAGACATTTTTAATCTTCAATCGTTTTCCTTAGAAAACGATTGACATAAACTTTAGAACGCTAGCACGAACCGTTCACGAGATATTTCACATTTTTTAAATAAATTTATCAAAACATCCCATAAATAAAAAGAATATATTAACAGAACCCCCCCTAATTTGTCGAGTGAAATTTTGAAAAAATCATCAAGAAATCAAAACCTTTAATAAAGTTACGCAAATAGACATTTTTAATTTTCAATCGTTTTCCTTCGAAAACGATTGACATAAACTTTAGAACGCTAGCACGAACCGTTCTCGAGATATTTCACATTTTTTAAATAAATTTATCAACACATCCCATAAATAAAAAGAATATATTAACTGTAGAGAAACAGGTTCACTTTTCGTATGTAATATCATGTGATAATTTGGGTGACAGCATTCTCATGGATCTAGCTCTTTCCATTCATGAGAAAAGATACTTTGAGTAATATTTTTGCATTTGAACGCCAATAGTTATTTATCTGCTATAAGAAATCTCACGAACGAATAGAGCGATTCGAATGAAATTTGGTACAAATATCACAATCTGTGAATACTGGAAGCCTATTGTTTTTAAACGTAATCGAATGTTCAGAACCCCCCTAAATTTTCGAATGAAATTTTGAAAAAATCGTCAAAAAATCAAAACCACTAATAAAGTTACGCAAATAGACATTTCTTATGTAATTTTTCATTGGAAAACGATTGGCATAAATTTTAGAACGCTAACATGAATTGTTTTCGAGATATTGCACATTTTTAAAAAAAATTATCAAAAAGTTATCTTAAATAATAAAAGGCAATGTCTGTGTGTCTCTGTGTAGTCTGTGTGTCTCAATCTGAGATCCGGGGGTTGGGAAGGGGACATGTGAAAAAAATAAATCACACCACCGGAAAGAACAGACAATTGCGAGTAAAAATATATCAATTTCAACTCTCAATTTCGATTTCTAATATTTTAAAAGATGTTAAAATAAAGGTCACTTTTGGCTCAAAAAAACGATTTTTGGTTTTAAATTCTCGCATAGTGAAAAGTACTCTTAATTTCGACTAATAATTTACATTTTTAGAAAGCTGAAATATCTGGCATACTTACAAGTCTAATCTGGTCCAGAAATAATGAAAATTGCCATCAGGATAGTAATTTTAAAGACGTCATGATTTTAAATTTCTCGGCCATCGACTCAGTTCTTCAACGGCATTCCCCCCCCCCCCCCCCCCATCCGCAGTAGTTTCTTCCCCGTCTCCATGGAGACCGCGCTTTCGGTTTTAAATGAATTAAGAGCCTAGCATAAGTGTTGTATACATCGGGCGAAATTATTATATTTATATGATATTTTAAATATATATTTTTAAATGGATATTTTAAATAATTTAAATGATTGAGTTATTGTGGTTTGAATTGTGGTGATGTATATGGCATTATTATGTTTATGGATTGGTGGAACGATATGGATGATTTTTTGATTTTAAATGGATATTTTAATTTATGGATATTTTAAGTCAATATTTTAATTTATAGATATTTTAAATGGATAGTTTAAGTCGATATTTTAATTTATAGATATTTTAAATGGATATTTTAAATTTATGGATATTTTAAATGATGTAACGATGGAACGAGGATGGTGGAATTAAGAGCTTAGCATATGGTCATTATAAAATTTAAATTAGCGCGCGGGAAGATAGCGCCCGAGAATTGCACTCGGTAGGCCTGGGTTTGATTCCCGCCACTGACGCGGAGTACGATCACTTTAAACATATGGGTCGATAAGTCCTTCCGAGAGGTTGGTGGCAGGGAAAGGAGGGTACGGTCTCTGTGTTTGCCTCCCCCACTGGGTTCCGGTCCAAATTGGGTGAATAAAAAGAAAGTTATGGAGATTGTCGCGGAGGGCGCGGTAGCCCAGTGGTTAGCGTGCGGGAATTTCACTCGGTAGGCCCGGGTTCGATTCCCTCCACTGCCAAAACTGCTGCCGTGTTCACGCGGAGTACGATTACGTTAAACACGTGGGTCCGTAAGTCCTTCCGAGAGGCTGGTGGTAGAGGAAGGAAGGTACGGTCCCTGTGGATGCCTTCCCCACTGAGTTCCGGTCTAAATTGGGTTGCACATCCTGGCCGTCCAAGCAGTTACCTTACACCTTACTGGTAGGTCGCGCCAGCGAGTGTGCCACAGTTAGAATTTGCCACGGACAGAATTTTCAAGGGTAGCGAACAGGCTGGTCGCCAAAGGCGGCTAGTATAAAATAAAAAATGAAAATATTTCCTATTGAGAAACATGTTCTCTTTTCATATGTAATATCATGCGATAAATTGGGTGACACCATTCCCGTGAATCTAGCCCGTTTCATTCATGAAAAAGATACCTTGAGTAATACTTTTGTATTTGAACGTCAATAGTCATTTATCTGCTGTAAGAATATCTTATTTCTCCGACCATAACGCTTGCCGAGATTTTGGCGACGAATTTGGCGGAATGTCGCCAACTTGGCATATTTTTAATTGTTGCCAAACTAACAAAAATCTCGCCAAATTGATAGAAATGACGCTAAATCAATGAAAATGATGACTAATTGAAGAAAATTCAATATTATGGAAAGAATATAAGTGTCTACTATAAGAATAACGTTTTTTTTTAGCTGCAAATGTAGTAAATTCATTGCATTATATAAGGAAAGTCATGTGTTGCCCACATCAGATTTTTTTATTTTCTGTTTGCTAGAACAAAAAGTGTTTGCAACAATTAAACTAAACTGACGTGCATTTTATCATTATTTTCCTTATATACATATTATAATGTATAAGGAAAGTATCGTAGAAAAATTCGAATTCGACGAGAAAGTACGTTTCAAGTATCTCTGAGCATGGATCAAACGTTTTTGAGGTGATGTCTGTGTGTGTGTGTGTGTGTGTGTGTGTGCGTTAGTGAGTTCGTGGCGACGATATCTCACGAACGAATAAAGCGATTTGAATAACATTTGGTACAGAAATTACCATCGGGGAATACTGGAAACCTATTGTTTTTAAACGCAAACAAATGTGTAGAACAAATGAAAACCTTTAATAAAGTTACGTAAATAATCATTTCTTATGTAATTTTTCATTAGAAAATGATTGACATAAACTTTAGACCGTTTGCATTAACCGTTACCGAGATATTGCACATTTTTCAAGTAAATTTACTAAAAATTCACATAAAATTAAAAAAAAAAGTATTAACTATTGTAAAATATGATCCGCTTTCATATGTAATATTATGCGATAAATTTGTTATCATCATTCTTGAGGATCTAGCTCGTTCCATTCATGAAAGAAGATACTTTTGGCAGTAGTTTTATATATGGATGCTATGAGTCGTTTATCTTCTATAAGAATAACTTATTTCTCCATCCATAACGGTGGCGAAATTTTGGCGACGGAAGATTGTCGGAGGATTGTCAACTTGGGAACCTTTTTAAATGTTGTCAAATTGACGAAAATGTCGGCAAATTGATAAAAATGTCGCCAAATTGATGAAACTGACACGAAGTCAA
This sequence comes from Amaurobius ferox, assembly GCA_951213105.1. NCBI lineage: Eukaryota > Metazoa > Arthropoda > Arachnida > Araneae > Amaurobiidae > Amaurobius > Amaurobius ferox. Next base: position 70,753,445 of record OX578139.1, read on the forward strand.
TGAACTAAATCAATTACTTATCGATGAAAATTTAATATCTTGGAAAGAATATCAGATTCTACTCTATAGGAATAACCTATTTTGCTGTCCATAACGCTTGGCAAAATTTTGGCTACAAAGTTTGGCGGAATGTTGCCAACTTATCAAAGATAAAATAGGTAAAAATTTTGAACAGAAACACTTTGTAATTTCTGTCTTATAAGATTCCATTTCTTAAAGGTAATATTTTTCTATTGATAAAACTACAAAATTAGCGTTATACAACATTCTAAAAACAAAAATATATTCTCCATATTTTATGTAAAGATTTTGTCTTTCAACCAAATGAATAAATAATTAATCACGATATGCATCTAGATGCAAATGCAAATATTGCATTAAAATTACAATGCAAACTTGCAAGTAAAATACAAGATATGCAAGTAAATATTAATGCAGATACTGCAAGTAAAATACAGATCATATTGTCACAATAATGCAAGAAAAATAAAATTAATACAAAGAAAAAATTAATGCGGCTCAAAAACAAATTCTTCATATCACAAGATATACAATAATTTTATCTGTATATCTTGTGATATGAAGAATATTTTATATATTATTTTTTTATTTCATGTATATATACATGACTGCAATCCTTATAAAGAGCATCCAAAGAAAACTGCTGACTGTACGAAGAACGGATTTTTAGTGTTTCAGCCAATTACTCTAAAAAATATCTTTTTAATATCTTTCTTTGATATCCAATTATTCAAACTGAAAAACAGGTTTTATTAAGATTTTCAAATTAAGTGATGTAAACAACAGAATATATGTGCATTAAAAAGTAATACAATCACAACTTGTTCATATGTACAGACTTCTACAAATTAAAGTATTCAGATGTTCTACAAATTAACGTATTCAGATGTTCTACAAATTAACGTATTCAGATGTTCTACAAATTAACGTATTCAGATGTTCTACAAATTAACGTATTCAGATGTTCTACAAATTAACGTATTCAGATGTTCTACAAATTAACGTATTCAGATGTTCTACAAATTAACGTATTCAGATCTTCTGTTAAAAGAATAACACAGAAAACTCATTTGATACTGGCGATCATATTTAATGTTTTTATTATTTGATATGATCCGATTTCATTCGATTTGATCCTTTTTCACGCTTTCAACATAGTTGAAAAGTGTTTACACCTTTGGTCTGTCTGTCTGTCCGTTCGCACTCATAACTGCCGTAAAAGTGACTTTATCATAATGAAATTGTAGTATGTTGTTGAGACGGTTTCTGGGACATATGGGAATGAAAATGAATAATATTACCCAATTAATTTCTGATTTAACCCAGGTTGAAAATATAAAATACATTAAACACTATGGGACTTAATTTTTTAAGCATTTTTTAAGCAAAGTTAAAATTAGCAAATTGCTTTAAAAATTTTAGGAAACATTCAAATTATCACATAAAATGTATAAAAATATTTTTAGCAAAATATGTTGGATAGTTTTTTTAAATAAAAATTGAAATAATAATTACACTCATAATATATGAAGAGATCACATGAATTATTTCAAAATAAAATATGGCATTCAATTTTTTCAGCTGTGTAAAAATCGGGATGTTTAATTTAAATTAAGTGTTGCATTCGTCACAAAACCGCTTTACTTCCGCATATTATCTGAGTGTCTAAATTCTGTGTCAATGCAATTACGATAATTTTTTATTTCAAATGATTACCAAACTTTGATTATTCATACAACGAAACCTAATTTCAGCCCATGCAGAATGTGAACAAGCCAAGAGATTGTAAGGTAAGTTGTATAAGAATTGCTGAAATTTTTCACGCAAAATAATTGAGCCTTGGAGTCTGGAATATAAGTGATATGAATGAAAAATTTATCGATTTTACATAGAAAGCTATACAATTTATATTTCGATGATTTCATTTGAATATAGTTTGAATTCGATGAAGTTTTTCGGTGAAGTTTTAGGTTTTCAAGTATAATAAATTACTGTAGTACTGTGATAATTCATATATATATATATATATATATATATATATATATATATATATAAAATTTACAAATGTAAAGCTAACTGTAATAGCCGCTTGAAAAATTATTTCTCTTACGTATAAAATGCAAACATGGCGCTAAGCTGCCCTTGTACACATTTACCAATATATTTACCAAAAGGAATACCAAATGTTGTCTCACGTGAATTGGGTTCGGATATTGGTGAGGTTGACTTCTGGTTGGAGTTTTGTACATCGGACATTTTTGGTAAGATTAGTTTCTGAATTTTGTAGAGACGGGTTAAGGGGTAGTTTCTTTTGTTAAAGCATAGAGAAATTGAACTGGTTTTTCGTGTATCTTTCAATTTGAATATTTGTATTTTTGCTGTTCGGTATTGATGGTATTAAAGCCATTCCATGTATAAGTATCGGCTTCCGGGAGTGTCGCCATGGCATAAAGCATTTGCTCAACCGGAGAGTGGGGGTCACAACTCCCCCCGGCCACTTGTGATACTTTTCGTCTTTCGCATTCTTCTATTGCTTTTCAGTTTTTAGGTATTCCTTTTGGTAAATATATATATATATATATATATATATATATACACTCATGTCCAAATGTTAAGTATAGTTGCTGTTTATGTGAAAATTTCAGGATATCTACATCGGAATGGAAGAAAACGCGGTATGCGGGTGTAATAGGGTTATAGAAGAAGAAAACAATGCAAAACAAGGATAATAACGACTTTTATTATCCAAAGAAAAGGGTTGAAAGAAGAGGGTCACAATACGAGTGTCAACCTCAGTAAGCAGAATGATTAAAATAATGTGATGCTGCAGTTTAATACAGTGTGTGGGGACCTGGAGTACCCACGCATGCTGCACAACGATTTTCCATACTGTCGATGAGGTTTTGGATGAGTTGTGTGCGCAAAGAGTTCCAAACCTCACGGAGAGCAGTTTTTAATCCCGGAACGGAGCTTGGTGGGTAGCGGAGGACAGCAAGATGTCTCTCGAGCATATCCCACACATGCTTTATTGGATTCAGATCGTGAGAGTTTACAGGCCACTGCATGTGTTGGACATCTTCAGTTTGAAAGAAGTCGTCGACCAAGGTCACACGGTGACGAGGCGCGTTATAATATGAAATGAAATATATGAATATGAAATGAACGTTATAGATGAATATGAAATCAGGACTTACAGCACCTCGAAACAATCGAACGGCAGGCTCAAGGACTTTGTCTCTGTATCTTTGACCGGTAACCGACCCCGTGTCAAAGATGTGGAAATCTGTGTGGCCGGCCATCACGATGCCTGCCCAGACCATGACTCCCCCAAACGGAAACCGATGTCTTTCCGTGATGTTTCCCGTCTGAAAACGCGTTCCACGTTCTCTCCAGATTGCAGTACGACGAGAATCAGTGTGCAGGCTAAACGTGGACTCGTCACTGAACCCCACTGTTGTTCACTCCACTGTCGATGTTCCAAACTCCACTGTAAACGCGCGAATTTCTGTGCAGACGTTAAGGGGATACAGACTGCTGGTCGTCTGGCATAGAGACTAACGTATCTGAGTCTCCTGTAAACAGTTTGGCTCGAAACAGTGACTCCTGTGGCGGCTGTTATGGCTGAACCCAGTTGTCTGGTAGAACGGTTCCTCTGACGTATCGCAGTTATCACCAAATATCGGCCTTGCCGAGCGGTTGTTACCCTTGGTCGACCTGGTACTTGAGTTGCTGAGTAACATCTTCAGTGGTTTGGAACCTCTGCCACAGTCTGGAGATCACGGACTGAAGCACATTCAGATTTCGAGACGCTTTGGTTTGGGATCGACCAGATTCCAGCATTCCAATAATTCGTCCCTTCAAAAACATGTCCAGTTGACATCTTTCGTCCGTTTTGATTGTTAACTACGCTCCGTACCACAGAAATTGCGAAATTCTGCTTCAACTGGCCATGACGCTCGAGGCCGTTTTATACTCGTTCCAACGTGCGCAGGTGCTTTGCGCATGTCGACGTCGACTGAACTGTTTTGTATATGCATAATGATTTACCTTCATCCCACGATTCTTCACAACTGATTGTGAACCATTGTATCCATATTAACTCCGAATTTTTTGCATTTTACGAATGATACAGACGTTAAGGGGATGCAATCTGCTGGTCGGCTGGCATAAAGATCAACGTGTCTGAGTCTTCTGTAAACAGTTTGTTTCGAAACAGTGACTCCTGTGGCGACTGTTATGGCTGAACCCAGTTGTCTGGCAGAACGGTTCCTCTGACGTCGCGCAGTTATCACCAATTATCGGTCTTGCCGAGCGGTTGTAACCCTTGGTCGACCTGGTACTGGTCGTCGGGTAAGTATCTCTAGCGTTTGAAACCTCTGCCACACTCTGGATATCACACACTGAGGCACATTCAGAATTCGAGACGCTCCGGGTTGGGATTGATCGGATTTCAGCATTCCAATAAAAATTCCCTTCAAAAACATGTCCAGTTGGCATCTTTGTGACATCCTTCGTCCCTCTTGATTGTTAAAAGCGCTCCGTACCACAGCAATTGAGAAATTCTGCCTCGACTGGCCATACCGCTCGAGGTCGATTTATACTCGTTCCGATGTGCGCAGGTGCTTTGCGCATGTCGACATCGACTGAACTGTTTTGCATATCCACAATGATTTACCTTCTCCCCACGATTCTCCACAACTGATTGTGAACCATTCTATCCATATTAACTCCGAATTTTTCACATTTTACGAATTATGCGAAGCTTTTGGACATGAGTATATATATATATATATATATATATATATATATATATATATATATATATATATATATATAGATAAATAGAGTTGTCCCAAAAGTGTTAAATAAACTTCAAGGATAGGACAGGGATACAAAAACAAGCTCCAAAACATAAATTTTTATGATAATCCAAAGAAATTATAGATATAAATTGTGACAACCAGTTAAATTTAAATATTAAACTGTTAAAAATTAGCAAACAGAAAAAGAGTGAACTAATTACTAATAAGCTATAAATAGAGAAAAGTAATACGTGCAAGTAAGCGTCATGATTTAATACTTCGTAAATATTAAAAGGCGTTACAAAATGAAACATGGTAAAGTAAATAAAAATCAATGAATAAATAACAAATAAAAATGATCAGAATTCGAAAATAGAAGTAATCATGCCTATGAAAGAGGAAAAGCACCAGGCTTAATAGATGCTGATATAGAATAGATTTTTCATCAAGGTTGAGTATCTATCAAGGTTGAGATAGTAATTAAGTATATACTCCAGTTACTCAACAGATAAGTATAAAAAATGAAAAATAATAAAGAAATATTATAATTACCAAAGAGAAAAAACATCGTGCTACGATGGACAACATGCTGATGGGAAATAGCAATGTAGCTGTTGCCACTCGTAAGAGACAAAATTCAGTCTTGCCAAACGCAATAGTTTAAAAACAGTGTTGCCATTCAGAAGAAAAAGTAGAAAAAACTACCAAAAAGACAATTAGTTTAATGAATTGGGAAGCAACTAAAAGTGTAAAATGATATGTGAAATTAAAATAAATGCAAGATAATGATTAAGCCATACATAGATAATAAGGAGAAAGAATTTAAAAAATCTCAGCTAACCTAAACCTTTTCACTACACCATTAACTAAATATACAGGATAATTATATAAATTAGTAGTGGTTTTAAGGTTATTAATGTGCAATTTATGATAATTTTTATCAAATAATTTAAAAATTCTGAAAAGTTGATGTAGAATAATATACATATATATATATATATATATATATATATATATATATATATATATATATATATATATATATATATATATTTCTTAGATTTAACTCTATCTCTTGATAATGAATATTCATTTTTGTCAAACATTTTTGACAAAAGAAAAAGTTTTCCATTTAAATTTCACAAGATAATCACTTTTAACTCATGTATGAGTAAACAGGTATACAAAAATATTTTAATAAATCAATTTCATAGAATTTTTGGTTATGTGAAAATACACAATACAGTAACCATCTACCAGATTTATTTCAATACTGTAAGGCTGAATTATATACTGTTAGATTTGTTAAATATCACTTTAGAAATTTTGAATTCTATTTAAAATATTTTATTTATTGTTTTAGTCAAATTTGAAATTGCTATTGTATACTTTAAACATTAAAATATTCTTTGAGATTTTATTGTCATAGTAATAAGTTTTGGATACATATTATATAATTGTTAATAATTACTTAGTATATATCGTAAACATATTTTTCTTTATATCTCTAATTTTTGGGATTGAAACATATAATTTGTATGGCCCATTGGTTGAATATTCAGGAGTATTTCCTATAATTCACAACAGATGGCGCTCTCTAGTGCTCTTTCCTAATACTTTATTTAGAGCAACGAAATATGTGTCCGGTATAATGGTGATGAAAGGTATGATTTTAATTCTATCTGAATCTTTGTGGATTGTTGGTTAGATTATTTATTTGTCTGCTTTATGCACTTTCATCATATTCTTTCCAATTTCCTTTTATTATTTTTGTTATTTTCATTTATGTTACTGTCTGGAAATGTGTCGGATCTTTTGACGATGTTTGTATCGTTGAGCGAAACACATTTGGAACCTCTGTGGATGTAAAGATCCTTGAAAAGCTGGATCTACAGAGGTTATATCCAATTTCATATTTTCGGATCGCATCTTTTCTCTTATTTTTTGTCATTTTAATATATTGAGCCTCCAGATTTTGTTAATCCTTTGATGTTTGAACTTGATTTTTATGCATCGCTCTTGAATGGTGATAAATTCATGTGTATTACTGAAATTTAAAATTAAGATCATTTTGTCTTATATTGTTTTCCTTTAGTCTGATATTTCCTTTCATATCCTCTTTACTTAATTTTCCTCCGTATTGTTTTTGAATCAGGGTATGACACTGATCATTTTTTAAATTAGTCTTATTATTTTTATTTTATTTTTATTTTTAATTTTATCTCTTTATATATATATATATATATATATATATATATATATATATATATATATATATATATATATATATATATATATATATATATATATATATATATATATATATATATATATATATATATATATATATATATATATATATATATATATATATATATATATATATATATGAAACACATAATATTGAGGCAGGAGAACAACATTAATTGCGAAATATCAAGAGTGTATGATAGCCAGATTATTTCATTCGAATTTTAGACTGTTAGAACTTAGAATACTTTTTCTTTATACATACTTCAGATCGAAAAAATCTATTACGTCTTGTAGATACTTTCGACAATTTTATCCTTGGCAATGCCATAGGAATATACTTTTCCCTCATGAACTCTAAGTAGATCTGTTTCCTCGAACATTTACAGTAACAACTTCCGGAAAGTTATCTAGAAACTTCTAGGAATAGTTGGGAATTCAGAGAAAGTGGGGCAAAGAAAGGAGTTGTTCTGTTGAAAAGGCACAAACATGTGACTTATTATTAAGTAATAGCTGTCTTGTATTACAGATTCGAAACGTACTATATTTAATTTTTTCCAATAAATACTTACCAGAATAAGTACCCTGCGTTATCCGGAATTAAACCAGGGATTCAATGAATTTATTTATCAAATTTTTCATAACTGTTGGATAAACGAATCCCTGCTGTAAACTAGCGCATACAAACTAAATTTTAAATTATTGGACTACTGCGAGTTTCTAAAAAAACATTGTCATCTTCCTCAAAACCTCCCAACATGATATTTATCAACAAAAATATTAGTTCCCGTTTACAGCAGATAATTCAGTTTTAAAGCTGACACTATTTATTTCCAAACGAGTTTAAAAAAAAATATTAGAAAATACACTTAATTAGAAAAACAAGTATGTGCCCTCTAATGCTATAAAAAATTGTGGAAATATGAAAAATAAACTGATTAAAATTTATATTCTTCCTGAAATATACTTAATATCAATAAATTCTTGGAAACGAAGACACCAGAAAATTTTACTTTTACCGTGGTTACAATATAAAAATTCAAACTACGATGTTTTTATCGTAAAATTACGGTATAGATGGAGCCACCAGTAACATGTAAAGCAATAAAATATTTTAGAGCTTTAATAGTGAAAGACCCGAATACAGCCAGTGGCATTGCTGAAGCTTTCTCGGAGGGCCGTGCAGGTTGAATATAATTTTTCTAGTTAATTTGATAAGATGGACCGATTCTAAAAGGGGTTAATCCCTTTTGAACTGTACGTAAAATCCAATAATGGTTTTAGTTTTAATAATTAGTTTCAGAAGCCTACTATCGATAGCACTACCGATCAAAATTGGACGTTATATCTGAATAGGATCGAATTTAATAACATTCTTGGCTTTTAAATTAATTCCCATTTTTTTAAAAATCTCAACAAGGCCTTATATATATACAGAGTATCCCAAAAACATTGACCTCGGCTTTTACTCCTTAAATATTGATCCTAGACATATATAATAAATTATAAAGTTGCGTAAAAAAAGGTACATAATTTTATGAAATCGATTAACATTTTCAAGGGAATTAAATTTTAAGAAATGCAAAATTTAAATGTTTATACAGCCCCCTTACAAAGACATTTCCAATGAGTATAATGTGTCCCATACTCTAATAAGGTGATGTACAAAATTTCAGCATTTTATCATAAAAAGTCCCAGAGATATGAAAAGATAAAAATGCTGACTTAAACCACTTTTCGATGCATCGACACGGTTTCTTAGAGGGGAAAAATCATGTCAGCAGATCACGTTTCAGGGGTCATACACAAATTACGAAAGAAAACAATGATTACATAAATAAATAATAATTTTGCGATTTATTGGTACAAAAGTATCTACACTGTGTAGATATAATAACTTTACGCAAAGATTAGAAAGCTTATTCAAAATGTTTTCCATCCATGCCAAAAATCCATTAAAGATAAGAGGCAGATATTATTTGCCTATGATGCATTTCTGCGTTGCGTCACCTGCACTCTTGCTGTAAACATTTACATTTGAATTTGTGATTAATCCCTCACCAACTTTGTTTAAACGTATCTCTGGGACTTTTTATGATTAAACGATGAAATTTTGTACCTCACCTTATTAGTGTATAGGGCACATGTTACTCATTGGAAATATTTTTGTACGGGGGGGCGTATAAAAATTTAAATTTTGTATTTCTTTAAATTTAATCCCCTGAAAATTTTTATCTATTTCATAAAATTATGAACCTTTTTTTACGCAACTTTGTAATTTATTATATATGTCTAAGACCAATATTTAACTAATAAAAGTCGAGGTCAATGTTTTTGGGATACCCTGTAAATATATACATACATACATACATACACACATACACACACACACACACACACACACATATATATAAAATGAAAGTGCAAAATAATTTATTATGAAATTAACTATTTATAGTATTATGACAACAGCAGTGTATGTATTTAATTTTATAAAAATGTACTTAATTGATTTAAATAAGATTTAAGTACATCCATTGTAGACTGACACACATAAAAGTTACTAAATATAACGTTCCTTTTCATCTGACTAATGTGCTTATATTACACGTTAATATTATTTAAAAATATTTACAGTTTTCGCGTTAGGGGTAAAGTATATCTGGTAAAAATTTTAACTTTTTCATTAATAGCAATGTAAGGCTGTTGATTAAATATAGAAACCTGAATAGAGAAAAAATATAAAAGTTTTTGTATTTCAGTTTTAAGCATTTTTTCTATTATTATTATTATTATTATTATTGCTAGTTTTTGAACAATGTTTATTTTCTATGATGTACTGACTGCTCTGTCTCAACTAAAAAAAAATTACTCGCGATGTACCTTAATTTTTTAGTCTATGTAAGATACAGTTTGAATCATTGTTACATTTATTGCATTTGATTGTAATATTTTTATGAATGTATTTTTATATTAAAAAAAAATACTCAAATTGATGGAGTTTCTCGAAACGACAATTCATATTAATTGCCTCTGGAAGTTGTTTTCAATTCCGAAATTGCATTCCGAATCCACTTCCGATAAATACATGAAAAAAAAAACACGGAAAACGCAATCAAGAAATTTCAACTGCGACAAAGATGTTTCAAATATAAAAAAATAGGCACTGAGGGTAAATTAAAAGTAATTTCAGTTAAAAAAATATGAAATTGTGGCGTTCATTGTAAAAGTATCCTATAGCATATTTCATCCAAACTAATGTGTTTTTTTCTGAATCTTGCGTTTGAAAATCTAATGCATTTTTGTAACTGCAATTTTTTACTGTATATGTTAAAATTGTGTTCGGATGCAAAATATCAAATTCAGATAAAATGATTTGTCGATTTTGTATTATTAAATTTACGGAAAAGGGTAACGTAAGTAAAAAAATCTGATGTGGGCAGCACATGACTTTCCCTGCAGACTCATATTCACGTTCTCTTTATTTCTTCAATAATTTATTGCATAAAGTTTACTTGCACAAAATAACGCCCATAATTATTTAAAATGACACTGAATTTGCACTTTTAATTCAATTTTCGTTCTCAGTTGGTAATTGGATTATTTTTTCAAGGATGGCATACCGAAAATGCGAAAAAACTAAAATACCTCGAGAACGGCTAGCCCTAGTGTAATGGGGTTGGCCTTATTCTTTTCATCGTTAAAAATTACGCATAAAACAGGCATTTAATTAATATATTTGAGCATACGTAGTTTTTATTTTCGATTTTGAAAAAATTGCCATTTCACAGAGGAAGGCTGGTTATGTTTTTCCGAATTCTACCAAAATCTAATCAGCAGCAGGGTAACACACAAGTGACCAAATTTTGTAAAATTTGATCTTCTAGTTTTTCAGCTAGAGTGGATAAAGGCAATTTTTGTTTCCCAAATCGTACCAAACACTATTCTGCACTAGGGTCATACACAAGTGACTTACCTACCAAATTTTGTGAAAGTCGGTCCATTAGGTTTTGAGTTAGTAATTGATTGTAACAACATACATTGCACAGACAGACACATAGACACACACACAGACATCAAGCTAAAAATAGTTTTTTCGTATTCTAGAGGTCACGAAAGTGTAAATCCGTTGAAAACTCGAGTTGCGATTTTCGGTATTATTTCAATATTTTACCTATACATTAACATGTATTGCAGAGAAAGTGAAAACGAAGTAGAAAATAAATTGCTCTAAAATTAATTTTCAATTATGTTTGGTGTACACCAATGGCAAAGTAATTACCGAATATCTTCTAGGTAACAACATTTCAGATTAATAAGCAGTAAAAATCTAAATACTTTTTAGCGTTTAAAATGCATTTATGAAATGAACGGAAATAAACGTATCAGTATCGTCCCAATAGACGTATCGTCCAATAGACGTATCAGTCGCCATCTTGATCAGAACTATATGGTAGTTGCTGATGACAATAGTAGATCAGCGAATGCACATCTAACCGTCTCAGAGGTTCAGGACGGTCCAGACAGACAACTACTAGTGAGAATGGTGCAGTCAGGAGAAAAATTACATCCACACCACTGACGTCGCTATGAGACATTCGAAGGCATTTGCCATCCCCCATGTACCCTATATCCAAGAGTACTATTCGGAGACGGCTGGAAGAAGGTGGAATTAGATGTCACCGCCCAATAAGGCGTCTACTACTAACCCCTGAACTCAGGCAAAGCCGTTTGGATTAGTATCGAACTCAGTCAGCCTGGGCAGTGTTCAATTGGAGGCATGTTGTATTTAGCAAATAGTCCTATTTCTCTCTCACTGCTGATGATCGTCGCATAGGTGTGTGGAGGAGGATTGGCCAGCATTCCGATCCCGCATTTGTTGTCGAGCGGCACACGGCCATCATACGTGGTATGAAAGTCTGGGGAACTATCTCATATATCAGACTATCTCCTCTAGTTGTCATGCAAGCCAATTTTACGGTTCGCTTGTACGTTAATAATATTCTGCTATGCTGTTGACTGTTTTGCCCAATGTCTCTTTCAGGACTTTTTGGCCTGAGGGGGGGGGGGGGCGATTGAAATTTTTGGGGGTAAGTTTTCTATATAAATATATCTAAATGCTGTCTCACATAAATAGAAACTAGGTGAATGTATCTTGGGGTGCGATTATCGTCTCCAGGGCCGCTTCGCCCTCCTGGAGGTATGCTTGTAAAAAACATTGGTGTGCCTATGTTGTCAAGCTTCACTGGCTTCATTTACCAACAGGACGACGCTTGACCACATGCTTCACGACTTTCTCAATAAGGTCTCCAAGTATTTAATACCCCCATAGCTATCCAGGTCCTCAGACCAATCACCAATAAAACACGTCTGCGACATGTTGGGACGGCCTCTGCATCCGTATCAAAATAATATTGAATTAGCTGACTAGTTGCAACATTTGTGGCATAATCTTCCGCAGAGTGACATAAGCAGCTTAATCGACTCTATGCCGCACCAAATCTTAATACATTAATAACATTCTTACTCCCCAAATCTAATCATTTGCATATTTCTTCAAACGATATATATATGTTGAGTTTCACGGCTGTAGCTCAATTTCTTATGGGTGCATATATTATTTTGCAACATAGTGTATTATAGGATGAAGAAAATATGGATATTGAAAACAAGAAAGATCAATCATGCTTAAAGCATTGATTATGAAGCACTTTCCAACTTCCATGCAATTTTATTTAAACAAGTCTAAAATGCAATACATTCCTCGGTAATATTTTGAAACTTATCACAATATTGCATTAATTTATTATATTTGAAAACTTAAAACTTCATCGAAAAAAATGAACTTCATTCAAATGACGGCATTGAAATATAAATTGCCTGGTTTAAACATCTCTAAAATGCTATACATTCCTCGGTAATAGTTTTAGAATTATCATAATACTACGATAATTTATTATATTTGAAAACTTCATCGAAAACAACTGAAATTAATTCAAATGACGTCATAGAAAAAATAACACGCCTGGATCACTCTATAAAAACAGGATTTCATTCATAGCTTTCCCCCATTCATTTCATTCATCACAATACTATAATAATTTATTTTATTTAAACATTTTGTTTAAGACCATTGAGCTACAAAAAATTAAACTCTATGCTTGAAACTTCATCGAAAAAAATCGTCCTTCTCTTTATGAAATCAATTAATATTTCATTCATATCAGCCATGCAGACTCCATGGACTAAATTATTTTGTGTTAAAAAAATGCATGAATTCTAATACAACTCATTCTATATATATTGCTGTTTACATTTTACATAGGTGAAAAATAGGCTTAGTTGTGGAAATAATCAAATTTAGATGAGCATTTAAACTCAAATATATTGTCATTGCGTTGTTTCAGTATGTAGATGCGCAGAATTTAAGCAAAAATAAAGTAGTTTTAGGACGGATACAACACTCAATATGAATTAAAAAAAACTTTAAAAAAATCACGATTTCGAAACAAGATGGATGCCATATATCATTTTGAAGTGGGTCATGTGATCGTTTCATATCATGGTCACGTGATCGTTTCATATAAGAGGTGTAATTATTATTTTAATTTTTATTTAAAAAACTACTAAATATATTTCGCTGAATTTTTTTTATATATTTTATGGAACAATTTGAATATTATCTAAAATTTTCGAAGCAATTTGTGAATTTTAAATCCGCTTTAAAAATGTTTGAAAAATTAGGTCCCATAGGGCTCAATGTATTTCATTTTTTCGACCCGGGTTCAATCCAAAACTAATTGGGTAATATTATTCATTTATATTCCCATAGGTTCTACAGACCGTCTGAACAACATACTAAAATTTCATTTTGATTAAATCATTTTTACGGCAGTTATCGTGCTAACGGACAGACAGACAGACAGAAAGACAGACAGACAGACCGACAGACCGACAGACAGAATGAACAAAGTCATAAATACTTTTCAACTTTGTTGTAAAGTGTTAAAAAATGGCTTTAATTATTTATGTGAACAGGTGGAATGAAAACAGATACTATGAAACCTTAAGCAAAATTCGGTTGAATTGAATTCCTTGTAACCGATCATTGTCTTTTTTTCCCTTCCTTTTAGAAATCTCTGGTATAATTTTTTAACACTTTACAACGTAGTTGAAAAGTGTTTATGACTTTTTCATTCTGTCTGTCTGTTAGAACGATAACTGCCGTAAAAATCACTTTATCAAAATGAAATGTCAGTATATTGTTCAGACGGTCTGTGGGACCTATGGGAATATAAATGAGTAATAACACCCAATTAGTTTTGGATTGAACCCGGGTTGAAAAAATGAAATACAGTGAACCCTATGGGACCTAATTTTTCAAACATTTTTTAGGCGAATTTAAAATTCACAAATTGCTTCGAAAGTTTTAATAAACATTCAAATTATCCCATAAAATATATGAAAAAAAATTCAGCAAAATATATTCGGTAGTTTTTTAAATAAAAATTAAAATATTAATTATACCCATATTATATGAAGAGATCACGTGACACACTTCAAAATAAAATATGGCATCCATCTTGTGTCAAACTTGTGATTTTTAAAGTTCTTTATAATTTATATTTAGTGTTGTATCCATCCTAGAATCGCTTTATTTATGCTTAAGTTCTATTCATCTACATTCTGAAACAACGCAATTACAATACGTTTGTGTTTAAATGATCATCAAACTTTGATTATTTCTAATTTTAACTTACGGAGAGTGTAAACGCCAAAAGATGTAGGAAGAGTTGTATAAGAATTGCTGCATTTCTTTAACGCAAAATTATATAGCTCTAGGGTCTGCAATATAGCTCATATGAATGAAGCATACATTGATTTTACATAGAGAAGCAGACGATTTTTTCGATGGAGTTTTAAGCATAGAGTTACCTCTATGGTTTTAAGTTTTCAAATAAAATAAATTATTGTAGTATTGTGATGAATGAATGGAATGGAAAAAAGTTTATGAATGAAATGCTGCTTTTATATAGAGAGCCAGGCGATTTATATTTCGTTGACGTCATTTGAATAAAGTTCATTTGTTGTCGATGAAGTTTTCAAATATAATAAATTATTGTAGTATTGTGATAATTTAAAAAATATTACCGCTGAATGTATCGCATTTTAGAGATGTTTAAACCAGACAATTTATATTTCAATGTCGTCATTTGAATAAAGTTCATTTTTTTATGAAATTTTAAGTTTTGAAATATAATAAATTATGTAGTATTGTGATAATTTTAAAAATATTATCGAGGAATGTATCGCATTTTAGAGATGTTTAAAAAAAATTGCATTGCAGTTGGAAAGTGTTTCATAATCAATGCTTTGTGCATGATTGATCTCTCTTGTCATAAATATCTCGGCTTTCTTGTTCATTTTTGTATGTTTCCTTCATTTCTTCGGTTGTTTTCATTTCCCCGGATTTCAGTTATTTATCATCACTTTTATTTCACTAAGTTATCTCATATAACCTCAGAAACCAGTTGTTTCTTTCATATTTGTGTTTCACTTTCATTTATAATTTTTACTTTCCGTATATACATAATGTATAAGGAAGGTATTGTGACGAGAAAATTCGAATTTGAGTTTTCGGCGGGAGAGCACGTTTCAAGCATCCCAGATCACGAATCAAACGTTTTTGAAGAGATGTCTCTGTGTGTGTGTGTGTCAGTGAGACTGTGGAGACGATAACTGACGAATGAATAGACCGATTCGAACGAAATGGAGTACAAAAATCATAATCCGTAAACACTGGAAGCCAATTCTTTTTATACGCAATCGAATGTTCAGAACCCCGCTAAATTTTCGAGTGAAATTTTGAAAAAATCGTCAAAAAATCAAAACCGCTAATAAAGTTGTGCAAGTAGACATTTCTTATGTAATTTTTTATTAGAAAACGATTGATATAAATTTTAGAACGCTAACATGAACCGTTCTCGAGATATTGCACATTTTTCAAAAAAATTATCAAAAAGGCATATAAAATTAAAAAAAAATATTTCCTATTGATAAACATGTTCACTTTTCATATGTAATACCATGCGATAAATTTGGTGACATCATTCTCATGAATCTAGCTCGTTCCATTCATGATAAAAGATACTTTAAGTAATACTTTTGTATTTGAACTCCAATAGTCATTTATCTGCTATAAGAATAACTTATTTCTCCGTCCATAACACTTGGCGAGATTTTGGCGACGAATTTGGCGGCGTGTCGCCAACTTGGCGATTTTTTTTTTAAATGTTGTCAAATTAACTGAAATATCGCCAAATGGATAAAAATGACGCTAAATCAATGAAAATGACGACTAATCGTCGAAATTCAATATCTTGGAAATAATATAAGTATCTACTATAAGAAAAACCTATTTTTTTACTGTAAAAGTAGTAAATTCATTGGATTATATAAGGAAAGTCATCTGTTGCCCACATCAGATTCTTTTAAACTGTAAATGTAGTAAGTTCATTGCATTATATAAGGAAAGTCATATGCTGCCCACTTCAGATTTTTTCGATTGTTTCCGTGTCAGTTTCAACAATTTTCTACTAATTACTTTTCTTATATACATAATGTATAAGGAAAGTATTGTGACGGGGTCGAAAATTCGAATTCGAGTTTTCGACGGGAGAGCTCGTTTCAAGCATCCCTGTTAACGAATCAAACATTTTTGAAGTTATGTGTGTGTGTGTGTGAGCGTGTGAAAGTATGTGTGTGTGGGTTTGTGTGTGTGAGCGTGTGAAAGTATGTGTGTGTGGGCTTGTGTGTGTGTGTGTGTGTGTGTCAGTGAGTCTGTTGAGACGGTAACTGACGAACGAATGGACCGATTCGAACGAAATTTGGTACAAAAATCAGAATCCGCAAATACTGGAACCCTATTGTTTTTAAACGCAATCGAAAGTTCAGAATACCCCTAAATTTTCGAGTGAAATTTTGAAAAAATCGTTAAAAAATCAAAACCGTTAATAAAGCTACGCAAATAGACATTTCTTATGTAATTTTTCATTAGAAAACGATTGGCATAAATATTAGAAAGCTAATATGAACCGTTCTAGTGATATTGTACATTTTTCAAAAAAATTATCAAAAAGTCATATAAAATAAAAAAAAAATTTCCTATTGAGAAACATGTTCACTTTTCATATGTAATACCATGCGGTAAATTTGGTGACATCATTCTCGTGGATCTATCTCTTTCCAATCATGAAAAAAGAAACTTTGAGTAATACTTTTGTATTTGAACGCCAATAGTCATTTATCTGCTGTAAGAATAACTTATTTCTTCGTCCATAACGATTGGCGAGAATTTGACGACGAATTTGGTGGAATGTCGCCAACTTGGCGACTTTCTTAAATGTTGCTAAATTATCGAAAAACTAGCCAAATGGATAAAAATGACTCTAAACCAATGACGACTCATTGATGATGACGACATGGAAAATGACGACTCATTGACGAAAACGCAATATCTTGGAAAGAATACAAATAACTACTATGAAAATAATCTATTTTTTTTTACTGTAAAAGTAGTAAATTTATTGCTTTATATAAGGGAAGTCATGTGCTGCGTGATTTTTTTTATTGTTTGTATTTGCAGCATTTCTTCCGTTACCTGTTTAATAGCTTATTCATTTTTCAGTTACTTCTTTTCACTCCGCTATCCGTTCTTTTACCGCCTTGGTGTTTTTCTGCTCATTCTTTATTTTCTACTATTATTTATTTCCACAATGGTTTTTACTGTTTATTCGTAGTATCCCGCCTCTTGTTTCCCCCCTTTTTGGTTTTACCTCTTTTATTTCCCCATACGGCGAGGACAATTTTTCTCCGACCTTTAGTCACATGTGTTATTTTGCTGTAGATCCCGAACTTGCATAAATAAGCGAAGTTGTGCTCTTGCTTTTCTTTAAGAAGTGTGTTTTATTTTGCCTGAATAACTAGTTGATTCCTAAATTTAATTGTATACTGTATTTTGCTAATATTTTATATTAAGGTATTTCTATGATACTCATCGTAAATATCCAAATTGGTTTTAAACACCATTTTTTATTTTCTTAAATAAATTTTGGTGATGTATAATTATTAAAGAAACACTTAGGTTTAAATATTATCCCGCTTTAAATTTGTATTAGACATTTATTTATGATTTTAATCAATATGAGGCAAATCGATTTAAATATAATTTTTTCCCATACATTTTATAGAGGTGTTTACAAATTAAGGATCTTGTATTACATCATTATTTCGCTGTAAGTCAATGAATTAAGTTGCGAAAGTCCTGTGCTGTCCACATCATATAGTTTTGTATCATTTTAGTACAGTATAACATTTCCACAGAAAATCTGGAAATATCACATTATAATATTTCTTTGTGTTTAGCATATGTATATACTTATTATTTCATGTATATTAACTGGAGTTTTCAATTAACGTTAAAAATATCGGTAGTAATATCATATAAAGTTTTCCTATCGGATATAACAAATGCTTAACATATCTTAATATCGGATAAAGCGAAGTTTAACTGTGAGAATATTACATAAAGCGTTTATTTCGAATATAAAATATGTTACATATACTTAATATCGGATAAAGCAAAGTTTAATGATAACAATAATGGATAAAACGAACTACTGCTGTTAATGATTAGCTGTCTGGAATGTATATTATACGAACCCCTTATGTAGTTAAGAAATTTCAAAACATTTCTTATAATCTCGAAGAAAAACAGTATCTTCTTCCTAAGACAGTTTTAAAAAAGGTGTTTCTTTTATTCATCTGGGAGTGTCATAAAAATGTTTAAAATTGCATATCTAATCTTAATAATTTAAGAAACTATTTAAAACTACACCAATAACAAAAATACTACTTGCAGTATCTTATTTATAAAAAAAATTCTAGATTTAAACAAAATGTATAAAAATATAAAAATATTCATCCGACGTTTTAAGTATTAAACGTTAATAATAATACGAATTTTCTATATTTCTAACTTTATTTACGCAAAACGCTTTAGGAAGTTTGCAATTTATATAAAAAAAAAATACACTATAATTTTCTCAATTGATGGAACTTAGGAAAAATTATTTTTTTCGTGAAAAATAGTTGTTTTGAAAAAAAAGTTCTGATTACTGTGCAAAGTTTCTTAAATGTCAGCGATGACAAAGCTTACATTTTGTGATATATGTTTATGGATCATAATTATATGGTACACATTTATCACAATTATATGGTACACACAATTATATGCTACACATTATATGGATCACAATTATCCTGTATATTATCCGTAAAGGAGTAAATATACTTGACGATTGGAAGCTCTTTGGTACAAACTGTAGTGGGAGATATATCAAACACTAAAACAAACATTTTCCGTTAATGAATGTATGCCTGTAGACACTAGAGTCTTTTGGCGCCAGAGGGAACTGTTGGAAGCGGGGAATGACTGTTTTTCGATGTCACATTTCGTAATTAAATTGGATGTGACATTGTTATAACCGGAAGTGGAAATCCTTAGTGAATTTCTCGACCTTGTCTAAAATTTGATTCTGAATCCATATAAGTCATCATCTGAACTCTATATCCGATTCTGAACAAAACATAGATACTTCAAGGAAATTTATGAACTGGAAGTGAAAAAAATAACCGTAAATAGATATTCCTAGTTAATTCTCCTACTCCTTCTTGAATTTGATTTTAAATTTATATCATTCATCATCAATGTTCTATCTATAGTTTATTCTGAGAAATCGATGCTTCAAGGAACATTTTTTAACCTCAAGAAGATATCCTCAGTAAACTACCCTACCTGTTTCAGAAGTTTATGCTGAATCCATATCAGTTATCATTTATGATATATCTATAGCCAGTCATGAGAAATAGATGTTTTAAGGAAAATTTAAGTTTTTGAACAGGAAATTTAAAAAGAATCGCTAGTGAAAATCCTTAGTGAACCCCCCCTCCCCTCAATCTCCTCCTGAATTCAATATTGAATCCATATGAGTCTTCATCAAAGCTCTATGTAAGAGCAATTGTCGTAAGAGCAATTGATGCTTCAACTTTTTTTTTTAGTAAAAGTAATAATACTGCAAAATTTTTCCAACTAAATGCAACTTATAAATTCGTATTTAATAAAAGTCAGTAAAATATTACAAACACTGCATGTTGCATTCCATAAAACATAGATTGGTTTAAGATTATTTATGAACTTGAGGGTGGCTGGCATTAAACTGAAACACAAAATAATAAAAAATTTTCTTTGACGTTTTCCGTCTATTTATTAATTAAAGTGGCTATCTAAGATTTCTTTTTTATTCTATGTTCTTTTTTATTTCTTACAACACGCCCTTTTGTTCCAGAAAAAGCATTATTAAAGAAGATTCTGTTCTTGCGTTCTTAATTAGATGCCATGTCCTGAAATTGGCCGAATAAAAAGCAGTTGTGAATTATTTTATATATTATTTTAAAAAGTATTTTCTGGCATTTATTCATTCTGTCATTATTTTGTATACTATGAAGTTGAAGCTACACTTTGTACTTGCCGACGGTCAGATATTTTGCATGTATTCATTGAATAAATCGAATGAAAATTTAGTAGAAAAACGAGAAGTCAATTGAATTTCAGTTCAGAGTTTAGAATTATCGAATTAATATTGAAAAGTGCCAATAACATTTTCCGAGCAGTGTTTTGAATGAATTCTATATAATTTCCCAAAATTTATGAAATTTATCAGTTTAATAAGGCAAGTTTACACTTTGAAAATATTTTATAGCTATTTTTTTTAAATTAATTTTCTTTGTTAGCGCTGATATTTTAATGTTAATATTTGGTTTATTCCTTAAAGTAACACCTTACATATAAAAAAATAAAAATAGGCAAAAGATAGCATTCTTCATCAGGATAATTGAGACAGAGCCGTCAATTTCTGTCATCATGAAAAATATTATAAGCATTTTTCTGTTGGTATAAATTCTCCTATATTTTTTTGTAATGCAGTCATTACAGAAAAGGCAAGGACTTGTCTTATCTCAATTTTTCAGAAAAAGGAAAACTATATTTTGCCTTTAAAACCAGTCAATAGAATTAATAAACTGTCATGCTATTACTAAATAATTATTTCAATTTTCAGATTAGAAGAGCAGTTAGAACGAAATCTTATCATATAAGTGAGTCAGAGTGAGTCAGAGTAAATTTCGGAAACTTTTTGGGGGAAATCTCCAGTTTTGTCTCTGACATGTAGCTAAAATGTCCTTGTTCAACCTTTTTTAATGTAATTAAAAATGGTAGCTTATGGGCCATCTTCATCGCAAGTCGATCAAAAGTGATCTACATACTGAAATCGCTTTTTATTTTCAAGAACCTGAAATAAATAAAAACTATGGCGAACTCTTGGAAAAATAGTTTTGCTTCTATGAGGACACTTCTGTTAATTGATAAAAATCAACTTAGGGGAAGAGTATTTCTGCCCAAATCCCAGAAGTCTGTGCACATGAATTTTTCGATTTTGTCTTCTTTTGTCAGGCTATTACAATCCACATGTGTGATCGTAAGCATAGACAGCACAGACATTGTAGCAGTGTCACATCGATTATATTGTTTGTCTTTAACAAATGACAATACCAGCTTTCTTGTTCACATTAGGACTGCAATAAAAGTATGGCTTTGGACCACGTGTTCAAATTTTCTTATTGTAATATTACGGATCGTCTTTAATCTGCAGTTTCATTCTTTGAACCGCCATCATTATTACTTTCCCTGCAATACATGGTAATGTATAGGGAAAGTATTGGAATCATGTCAAAAATCGCAACTCGAGTTTTCGACGGACCTACATGTTTCGAGACCTCTAGAATACGAAAAATCTATTTTTAGCGTGACATCTGTGTGTGTGTGTCTGTCTGTCTGTGCAGATTTTGTATCGACTCTAATTAAAAAACTAATTGACCGAATTTCATAAAATTTAGTAGGTAAGTCACTTATAGGCGAATCTGGTGCTGATTAGTTTTGGGTACGATTCGGGATAAAAGAACCCGCCTTTTTTTGAGAAATGGCCCGCAAAAGCTTGTATCCACTCTAACTGAAAATCTAATGGACCGAATTTCATAAAATTTGGTAGATAAATCGCTTGTGGGTCACCCTGGTGCTGATTAGATTTTAGTACGATTCGGGAAAAATAACCTGCCTTTTTTGCAAAATGGCCGGCAATAATCGACAAAATCTAAAATAAAAAACTACGTGTGCTGAGATATATCCATTAAATATTGTATTCACTCTATATTGGTAATTTTGACAAATGCGTTTAAGATTATTGATGTGGAGAAAGTGAAACCGAGGATCAGAAAGTCGATGTATTCGAAATAGCTGGTTTAAAATGATGTTTCTAAACAATTGAATAGAATTACAAGATTAATATGATAGCAGCTTTATGATAGTGAAGTTGTAAGAATCTTTTTATCATATAGATTGGTGATTACATGATTATTGAGGGTATCTAAATTTAGGTCTAAAAAATTTACAGTTTGACTAACGTTAGGCTCATTAGGAATTAATTCTAGGTTAGATGGGTAAAAATCAATATTAATTGGATAGGAATCATCAATGATAATACAAATTAAGTCGTCAACATATCTATATATAATATATGAATTAGAGTTAAAATGACATTCATAATAATAAAGATATAAGTTAGCGAGTATACTACTACTACAGCCACCTTGTAGTACTCCATATGTATATATATATGTGTATATATATATATATATATATATATATATATATATATATATATATATACTTAGGAATTGAAAATAAATATATCACTAATAAATAAATTACTTAGTTAAATTTTATTTCTACTTTCAAACTATCCTGAAAATATTGTTACAAGAAAACTCCTAGGGTCACTTACCGTATCATAATCAAAATATAACATTTCAAGAATTTACTCGCTCTAGAGATTTTTGGGAATTACTCATACGCATTACATGCATTAAACATGTGCTTCAACTTCAGTCAGCTTGAGGTCAAAACCATCTGGATTATTTTCTAAAAGTTCTTCCGGATCTAATCTTATACTTCGAGTGTTATTTAAGCGACTAAGCGTACAAACATTGTTTGATATGTTAAACCGGAGAATATTAAATTTAATTCCGGCATTTATGAATTATTTTATTTGCACTTTATACATCCTATGCTGCTAAGTAAAACTATACAGATATTTTATCTCATTCTCTTCTTGGTTTATATGTAAGTAAACATATGACATATATTTTTTTGGTATGATAAATATTTAGGCAAAGATTAGTCTTCAAAAATTATTACTTTTCTTATATAAATATTATAATGTATAAAGAAAGTATTGTGACGGGTTCGAAAATCCGAATTCCAGTTTTCGACAGGAGAACACGTTTACGTGCTCTCCCGTCGAAACCCTGAATACGAATAAAATGTTTTTGAGGTGATGTCTGTGTTTGTGTGTCAGTGAGTCTTTGGAGACGATATCTCAATAACGAATGGAGCGATTCCAATGAAATTTGGTACAATAATTACAATCCGTGAGTACTAGAAGCCTGCTGCTTTTAAACGCAATCGAATGTTCAGAACTACTCTAAATTTTCGAGTGAAATTTTGAAAAATCATCAAAAAATCAAAACCTTTAATAAAGTTACGCAAATAGTCATTTCTTATGTAATTTTTCATTAGAAAACAATTGACACAAATTTTGGAACGCTAGCATGCACCTATCTCGAGATTATGCACATTTTTCAAAAAAATGTATCAAAGAATCCCATAAAAAATTAACTATTGTGAAATATGGTAACTTATATGTAATATCATGCGATAAATTTGGTGACATCATTATCGTGGATCTAGCTCGCTCCATTCATAATAAAATATACTTTGGGTTTTACTTTTGTATTTGAACGCCAATGGTCATTAATCTGCTGTAAGAATAACCTATTTCTCCGTCCATAACGCTTGGCGAGATTTTAGCAACGAATTTGGTGAAATGTCGCCAACTTGGCTACTTTTTAAATGTTGCAAAATTGACGAAAATGTCACCCAATTGATAAAAATTTTCCAAATTGATCAAACCGACG
This sequence comes from Amaurobius ferox, assembly GCA_951213105.1. Lineage (NCBI taxonomy): Eukaryota > Metazoa > Arthropoda > Arachnida > Araneae > Amaurobiidae > Amaurobius > Amaurobius ferox. The sequence goes on from OX578139.1 coordinate 70,777,666, forward strand.
CTAAATCAAGAAAATGACGACTAATTGAGTTCAATACCTTGGAAAATATCTTAAAGTAGATTATAAGAAAAACCCAATTCTCCGTCCGTACATCTGTAACGCTTGACAAGAAATTTAGCGGGATTTCGCCAACTTAGCGACTATTTTAAATGTTGCCAAAGTGACAAATGACGCCAAATGGGAAGTAATGTTTCGTAAATTCTGATTTCCTTCTTATGACGGGCATACCTTCTAGTATATAAGAAACTAGCAGCGATTAAACGGTATTGCTCGGGATTTACAATGCAAAACTATGATAAAAATTACACCGGAACATATAGGGCCGATTGTGATATATTACCGCTGAATGTATCGCATTTTAGAGATGTTTAAATAAAATTAAAGTTGGAAAGTGTTTCATAATCAATGCTTTATGCATGATTGATCTTTCTTGTGATTTCTTAATACTTTTCGTTGTTGAGTAAGCCTGTGAGAAATGCCTGTGTCCTGGTGAGTGGTTTCCATTTAAATTGATATCTCAAACCTGCGATTTTCAAAAGTGTCTAATACGCTCAATAAACTCCCACAACACTCAGAGATTTAATTTACTTTCACGTTTTAAACTAACAATGTCCAACCTTTTTCGTTGTGAATCATTGAGTTAGAGAGTAGAACTCATATCTCAAACCTGCGATTTTCAAAAGTGTCTAATACGTTCAATAAACTCCCACAAAACTCAGAGATTTAATTGACTTTCACGTTTTAAACCAACAATGTCCAACCTTTTCGGTTGTGAATCACGGAGTTAGAGAGTAGAACTCCCAGGAAAAAGTGTCGTTTTTCCTTAATATCTCGAGAACCACTGGTCGAAAAACTCGAAACATGGCCTATGTTTTAAGTGGGGCGATTTCAAGACTACTATGATAAATTTCATGAAATTCGGTTCAGCCGTTCTCCAGTTATGGTGGATCATACATACATACATACTTTTCTTCTTTATATATATATAGATGCTTTTCTCTCCGTTTGTCTGTAACATTTGGCGCAATTTGGCTATGCGCATTAGCCCAGATTGTCGAAAATAATGTCAAAATTGCAAAAATGACCCTAATTTAATGAAAATGACGTCTAATTGATGAAATAATTATTATTAAAATATTTTAATATATGAACTATGTCGCTTATTGAGGATGCTATCAATATGGATAATTTCTAATTTAGAGTTGCGTGAAATAAAAGTTAATTGGGTACTTTGAAATAGTTTTACATGTTGTCATCCTGAAAATCATCAAATGTACAATTCAACGTTTAAAGCCCAGAACCATGGATCTTATACATTATTTTTTACTGTGAAATTAGTAAATTTATTGTATTATATAAGGAAAGTCATGTGCTGTCCACATCAGATTTTTGTTTCAGCTACATGTTATGAAATGCTTTTAAATATGTGATAATTCACATAAAGAGGGTTCAGTTGTCTGTATTTTAACTTTTGAGATAATATGGCATATGGATATTACACCATTAGTTGTACCCTTTTAAGTTCTTAGGGGATTTCGGTACCCGCATGCTTCTCAAATACGAGAACCGTTTTCATTGTAATCTGTGTGTTACCAATTTTGAGAAATCATATATTTTTTATCAACCAGGACTGAAAGAAATCCGGGTTTATATATATATACATATATATATATATATATATATATATATATATATATATATATATATATATATATATATATATATATATAACGAAAAACTATCGGGGCTTTGTTTAAACCTTCAAAAATAGTTTAAACAAAGAAAGTACCCACGATTTAAACCAAGGTATATTTCAATCGATTTTAAAACAGTTAATCCCGCCATCAATTCAAAAACTTTAAATTTGTTTCAATGTTATAGCTTGATTCATCATCATCAATGACTCTACAGTCCACGGTGGTCTTTGTCTTTCCTCAGAAGATTTTTCAAGCTGTCCCCCTCTGAGCAAAGCTTCTCCATTTTTTAATTATTAACACCTCAATATTCTAGTCCACACTATCGATCCATCTAAATTTCGTTGTCCTCTAGGTATTTTTCCAAATAAACGTGGACATAGAAATCTCCTTTGTGATTCTGCTGTTATCCATTCTTAGTAAATGTCCTGCTCATTGTATACGGTTAATTTTAACGTATTTAATTATTTCTGAATCTTTGTATAATTTGTATAGCTCAAAATTGTATCCTCTTTACCAAATATAAATTTCCTAAATTCCACTAAAAGTACTGAGTAAGAATTTTCTCTCAAATATTCTAAGAGTTTTTTCATCATGTCCTGTGGGAGTCCAGGTTTCTGAAGCATAAATTGAAGAGGGCCTTTTATAAGTACTTTATAGGGCTGTAATTTTGTTCTTCTCCCGATCAGATGCGGGCTGAAATAAAAATCATAATCCGTGAAAACGGCAATTTTCAGCTATAAAGGGGTTTTGGATTTCTAAACTAATAACTTTCTCACAGTTTATTTGAGATCCCAGTAGATCCCAACTCTCGACAAATTCAAATTTTACAACCAACAAAACCATACGAGGGATAAAAGTCGTGTATTTTTAGTTTTGTCTTGGGCAATTTTCAGATGTATTTCATCAGCAGCGCTTTATAAGACAAGAAAGGCCTCCAGAAGATCTTCAGTGGTTCTACCTATAATACCAGTGTCATAAGAATATTCAAGGATTTGAATAGATTTATGGTAGATATTTCCATTAGTGTTGCTTGATGTCGCACGACGTGTTTACATTTTGGCTATACATGTCAAAGAAGACAATAAGGCATTTTAAATGCAGTGCATACCAAGTCTTGCATTCATTCGAACCAATGTATACGCAATAAACAGCTCCAATTCCCCCCCCCCCTTTCACTTGGAACAAATCAGAAAAGGCGGTGTGAAGGCATCAAAGGTAAGTCATTTTAATAAAATTGTATGGAAACATGTCAAAACAATCAATACTTTAAAAATAATTACAACCAAAAAATTGGCGGTAAATAAAAGTATTTTATTAAAATCTCCTTTAACGACGTACTAAAATTACACAGTCATAGCGCTTTTGGGCATAACCATGCCCTTCATCAATGGCAAAGTGAAAATAAGTGGCTAATACGAACTTAAATACAGGCCATAACTACCTTCAGATAAAATGTATTTAAGCTCATGTTCGAAAAGACTTTTAATAAAAGACTTTTAATTATGGCCAATTTTTTGCTTGTCTTTATTTTTAAAGTAAATCATTTTATTTAGAATCTAGTAAATGATGATTTACCTTATCACACTTGATTAATAATGTAGAATTTGAAGATAAATTGCAATTATCGTAAAGTCATGCTGTTCTGTTATTAGAATCATACTGAAAAGCTGTACTTAAAAGGCCCTAAACTCCATTTTGAATTTTCCAACAACTAAATTTTTTCCCCGTAACAATTACATGTTATTAACGATGCATTTCTGAGTAATTATATTTCATTGTTTTGAGATTCTAGGCGAATTAGAAAACATATGGTTCTAACCAGAATTAGCCGAAAATGTAGACGAATTAGGCCCAAATCCGTACGAATTTTGCAAACAATTTTAACATTGAGCAGGTTGTATCAATGTTACTGTTGAGTCAATGTGCAAAACATTAAAATTTTGATTAGGAAAAGTCTCTAGAGAACATGTACGAAAAATCAAATATAAACGAATTTACGGTTGAAAGCAATCATACTTCAAAATCCTCAGGCGATACTTAAAATCTGAGTAAAAATTTACGTTCAGTGTGATAAAATTAGTCAAAATAAATTGTAAAACTTGACACTACATAAGTAAAATACATTTTGTGCGAAGGACAATAAAAACTTGAGCAACGTGTAAAAGAACAAATAACGTACTGGTTCAGCATACATCTGTTTCTAGTATAAGCTGTATCTCACTTCGTCAGTGCAAGAAAACCAACCAACAAACCTTTAATCCAAAAGAGGAATCGGCGCAAAAGGTAGAAGCAATGGAGCTATATACCCAAGACCTTGATTAAGAAGGAGGTAATACTTTATTTTTATTCGGACTTGTTGGGATTCTCTTGTAGGGATATTTCTGTTCTGTCTTGCTGCATGCCAATCTTGTGTATTACTTCTTGGTCGGGATTCGCTGTTCTGTTCTTCATGCTGCTTTCTGATTGGCTCTATCCTAATCCAGGTCTTTGATATTTAACCTCCTTTGGTTTTTTTTTTTTTGAGTCCATTCCTCTTTTGAATTAAGGTTTTGTTGGTTTTCTTGCGAAGAAGATCCAGCGTATTTTCGAAACAGCCATATGCTACACTACTGTGTTATTTGTGTTTTTATACGTTTTTCAAGTTTTCGATACTACATAATTTTTTTTCGCAGGTTAGAATTTTAATAAGTATCTGAAAATATCTATAGAAAAGTTCCGACACGTTATAAACTAATAAATACATCACGTTATATAAATATATTCACGAATCTTCTCATAAATATAGTGAAACCTAGTCTTCGCACTTTAAAGCATGTATTTTACGTAAAAATGTTTCTACAAAATAAATTAAATGTATATTTGACGTTACGACAAATTCGACAGTCAAATATTTTTCTTCACCAAACTATTCTAAAAATATTGTCCTAAGGAACCTTCTAGGCATATTCAATGTTTGCAGAGGCATATATACATTGCAATAAATTTATCGCTCTAAAAAGTTTTAAGAATAGCCAACGTATATATTAAATATGCGCTTCAGCAAGCGGGAGGTGAAAAACACCGGGACTACATCAGACGAGTTTTTGTAGCATGGATTTTATCTCGAATTTCATTTAAAAGTATTAACCATGCAAATATGATGGCTAGGTTTGATGAATCGAAAAAAAAATATTCTTTTATTCGAATATTTCAGAAATTATTTGCCCAGTTATATTTTATTTCTATTTATTGAAACAGCTAAGGTGTGTATTTTCACTCAATTTTCTAATACATACCTATTCCATAATGTTTAGTTCTACTTTTGTCACACTCATTATCAAAATAAAATTTATTACCAAATTTATTACCAAAGCAATTCTTTTTAAAATATTTTACTAAAAATACTTGGAAGTTTAATTTTTCAAATTGTTAACAACTTTGAGACACAACTTAACACCTAAGGTGTATAAACTGTTTTGATAATATTAATATTAATATTGGTTTCAATAACAGATTCTGGATTTGGGAAGTTTCCGTGGAAACGCAATTTTCTTTATACAATAGTATTAAAAGAAACAAAGATGACACCCGTGCTACTACTGTCAGGAAATTTCTAAAAATAAAAATAAAATAAGCCTACTTACATGGGATGAGTAAACTACTACACTGTTGCCACACATGAAGTAAAAAGACACCTGTATTTTAAATCATTTAGCAACGAATCAAGTTAACAAGTTAGTTTAAATATTTTAGTTATATATATATATATATATATATATATATATATATATATATATATATATATATATACATATATATATATATAATTTGTATTAATATTTTAAGTAAATTACATATATCGATAAACACAAAGAATGGCATACAATTTAACAAATTGTGTAAAATTATAAACATTTTACTTGGTAATGGGTGTGATGGTTGCGCTTGAAAACCATGGCATTAAACAATGCGCTACAACTTTGTAATTGGTTTTATTCGTTTGTTACCGAGTTTCTTTATCTTAACTTTCTAAATTCCCCACTAAGGGCGCTGCAATCAGTTTTATTCGATCGAGCATGGTCACTTTACAATAGATACATAGTCCTAACATGTACATTCATGAACCTATTAGGGTACTGAAATACTTTCTTTGGAACTCTGTATGCAATTGATAAAATTTTTTGTGAGATTCTGCAATTATCATGCATTGTTCATAAAATAATTACTTATATTTAGAAGCACCAGCGCTCTAATTGTAATTTTGATATATTGTATTTTAGAAGTAAAGATTGGTTTTTTAACATGGCAAATCACTTAATTTTTTACATTCCACTTAAATTAAAAATAATTAAAAATAAGTACTATCTCGGAGTATCGAATATACGATAAGGAGCTTAGCGAAAGTGACTGCTCTTAAAATTGCATAAGGTATTATTTTTGTAATTAATTTGATGGCTTAACTGCCACTCAGTTATTTTACTTCCAAAAATAGTAATTTTTTTACTAACGATGGTATTCAATACTTATTATTAAGCTTATTTTCCATAGTTTAATGAATAGGGAACGGATAGAGAGCGAGAGTGAGAGAGAGAGAGAGAGAGAGAAAGAGAGAGAGAGAGAGAGAGAGAGAGAGAGACTGTGGATATCAGAACTGTATTAAGAGATCAAAATATAATTTGTTTATAATGTTCCAGTCTGTTTATGTTAATGTAATATACAAGGTGATTCAAACTCTGTACAAACTTTAAAGGCAGGTCAGGAGAATAAAAAGACATTATTTATATAAGAACGTATGTCTGCAAAAGTCACCCGGATGTGCTAGAAGGTACACTAACGTTTAGAAAGAAAAGACAACAAGTAAGACATACATCATGTTTATTAGCCTTATACTTACAATATGACAGTAAAGTACTTATAGGTTCACTATTTCAGCCTCCAATTTGAACCCCCACATACCAATTTGAGTTCCCACAATAGGGGTCCAAATTTGCTTCCACCAGCATCAATACACGCCTCATAAAGTCGGTGCATGGACATGTTCAAACATGCAAAGGCTTTCGCGGACACATCTGGATGCCAGAGTAAGTCTTGCGACAAGGTCATCGTCAGACAATGGCTTTGAGGTAACCCCCGGAGGAAGAAGTCCAGGGACCTTGGTAGCCAAGCAACGGGTCCTCTTCGGTTAATCTATTGCACCGGAAAAGTGGTGCTGAGATACTCCTGAACAACAAGGCTGAAACGTGCGGGAGCCCCGTAGTGCTAAAACTATATGCGGTTGCGAACAGATATATGAATATCATGTGGAATTTCCGGTAAGACGTCCTCCAGGAATATCCAATAACCCCGCTTATCAAGTCATGATGGAAGAAGGTCCAAATCAAACATTCACCGATATTACCTGCCCAAACCTTTACGGGGAACAGTTGCTGCTCTTAATGTGGTTGTTTATCTCATTATGGCCGACACATACATATTGTGACTATTAAAAACACCTTCATGTGAGAAGGCAGCTTTATCGGAAAATATAATCCACGTTTGATTGTCTAGGTTTACAAAGCTCTTCTGCAAAAACCAACACACTGGGGTCAATCTCCAGCGTTTAATAATGACTGGATCTGTTACATGTAAAAGGAATGTAATCACTCCTCGTGTAATACTCGCCACTCACTGGATTGAGGGACAGCTAGATGAGGCGCAATAGCTCGTGTACTGGTACTTGGATTGCGTTCAATTTGGTGTACGATTTTTTTTTCCTTTGTGGCAGGTGTAAGCTACGATCTTTACTGACCATAATCATGTCTGTTATTGTCGAAAGATCTAATTTCACTGAATTTCTGGAGTAAAGGTTTGATGATTGAGAAAACTACGACCCTAGAGCGCCAGCAATTTGGAGACAAAGCCTTCTGACTGGCCTACCGAGTAACGAGAGTGGAGCATGTCAGTGAGCAGCCGCGAAGTCCTTAGTAAAAAACAAGAAAGATCAATCATACTTAAAGCATTGATTATGAAACACTTTCCAACTTCAATGCAATTTTATTTAAACATCTCTAAAATGCAATACATTCCTCGGTAATATTTTAAAACTTATAAGAATACTATATTAATTTATTATATTTGAAAACTTAGACCTTCATCGAAAAAAATGAACTTCATTCAACAAACGGCTTTGAAATATAAATTGGTTGTTACTTATAATAAATTGTTACTTAAAATACTTATGCCTGTTATTTTGTGCAGATAAACTCAAATTATTATTAGAGAACGTGAATATGAGTCTGCAGGGAAAGACATGTGCTGTCCACATTAGAATTTTAACAATATTACAACAATGATTTATAGAAGTGAACGGGGATTATTTGCAGGCCATTTCAAAAAAAATGTAGGATCTATATTTAAAGATCCACCAAATTTTTGTAGAATAAAATGTTCAACAAATTTAAGCTGTGTACCAAATTTTAACATTCTAGGACTTAGGAAAGTGCATTAAAAATGCCATCAAATAAGTATATCACGAAGAGTTATATAAAATTAAAAAAAAAAAATTGAAAAATTGTTATCTACCAAATTTATTTTAAAATGTCAAGCCTCCCTAGTAGTATATATATGTACGTATGAGCGCACATGTACTTTATACACTAAAAACTATATTTTATAGCTTATTTTTATCTTTTTTATATATAAAAAAAAGGTATCGATCCATTTTAATATTAAAAACATGATTTTATATCAAAATAAGGCCTTTTTTACATTTAAACCAAATTTTAACTTTTTTTTTAGATAAATGATCAAAGATAGGCTGCCCCATTATGGGGCTACATAGGTAAATAACGGTGAAATTAAATAAATGCGTGAAAACTTCCAAAATGTATGGAAGTCCTCTAAAAACCAATGCCATTTTAAATGGCGTCAAAAAAATCCTTCTGTCTGTAAATTACGGACGTGTTTTATCATAAAATCTTGATAGTATTCTAAATTTATTAAATATTCCTGAGCTCTAATATGTATTTATTATCACCTAAATAAAAAAGTAGTATATATATGAGCGCACATGTACTTTATACACTAAAAACTATATTTTATATATAAAAAAAAAGGTCCATTTTAATATTAAAAACATGATATTATAGCAGGCCTTTTTTACATTTAGACTAAATATTAACTTTTTTTAGATAAATGCGTGAAAAAAAAAAATATATATACTATAAATTTGAATAATATTAAAAAATATAATACCATTTTAAATGGCGTCAAAAAAAAAAAAAAATCCTTCCCCCTTATATTTTTAATACTAAAAACTTAATTTTATCTTTTTTATATATAAAAAAAGGTCCATTTTAATATTAAAAACATGATTTTATAGCAGGCCTTTTTTACATTTAGACCAAATTTTAGATAAATGATCAAAGATAGGCCGCTCCATTTTGGAGCTACCTTATTTTGAGAGTTATGAGGGGACCGTTAGTCCCCCCATATATAGGTCGGTAAAAGGGTGAAATTAAATAAAAATGCGTGAAAGGACTTCCAAATGAATCCTCCAAATATAATTTATTGCGCCGCGCGTTGACAGATATGTGCTCGCACTTTGTCCTATCAAGGAGAAACCTTCGCGCTAAACAAAATTAAAAAAATATGTCCGTCTTAGATAAAGAATAAAAAAAAAGTGATTAAACTTCCTCACGCTTAAACATCCGTTAGCGACTGCGTGCTATCTGAAAAATATCAGTCTTAATGAGGTTTATCTAAAAACATTTCCCACTTCACGGGATTTTTTTTTCCAACGCGTCCGGAAAAATAATATTTTGACCCGCTTAGTGGAACAAATACTACACACCGGGATGTGGTCTGACTGATAAACTTTCTCCTTCGAGGTCAAAGCAGAATGAAAAGCCGAATCTTTTTTGTCGGTTCTCAAAGAGATTTAATAAGTATTATTAAAAAGTATTTATCACAGTAAGCATGGAAAAAGTATTGTAAAAAATGTTTCCTAATAAATGGAGCTCAACTTAAAGTCAAAGACTATTGGTGAACTTAGAAAAGTAGTAAAATTATTGAATATTAAACAACCTAAAGACTGTAAGAAGAATGATTTAATTAGATTATTAATTAAATATATAAAAGAAACTGGAGAATATAAATATGTTTTAGTAGATTTATTAAATTTAGATATATCAAAATAATTGGAAAAAAAGAAGAAAATATTTATTAGAAAACCTCAAAAACGTAATAAAATTAAAAAGGTTTTTGATTCTTTTAATTTGAAATTTGATAATAAGGAATTTAAGCCAAAAGAAGAAAAGAAGATTAAAACAGAAGTGAATCTTAAAAAATTATTTACAGTTATTAATAAGGATATATTTGGTTTGAAGTCAAAGACTATTGGTGAACTTAGAAAAGTAGTAAAATTATTGAATATTAAACAACCTAAAGGTTGTAAGAAGGTTGATTTAATTAAATTATTAACTAAATATATCAGAAAAACAGGTGAATATAAACCTGTTTTAGTAGATTTATTAAATTTAGATTGGTCAGCATACTTGGAAAAAAAGAAAAAAATATTTATTGATAAACCTAAAAAACGTAAAAAAATTAAAAAGATTTTTGATTCTTTTAATTTAAGATTTGATAAAAATGATTTTAAATATGTCTTTCCTGAAGAAAATGTATTTACAGTAGAAGAAAATCTTGAAAAGTTATTTACAGAAGATAGAAAATGTCGTGTATGTAGTAAATATTATGAAGATGAAGAAGAACATATAAAGAAAGACTTAATGATTAAAAGATCAAAACAAAAAAGAAAATGTATTATTTGCGGTATATATTATAAACATTTAGATAATCACATATCAAGTCGAAAACATAAAAAAGCATTAGATGAAGGTAATGTAGAAATTAAGGAATATGAAACTGCTTATAAATCTAGATTAAGATCATATAGAATTAATAATTTTAATAATATTAAAATCCCTCTAGAATTTTTAGAAGAGAAAAGAAAGGTTGTAATAGAAAAAATAAAGCATATTATGAAAGAATTTAATGGAATAAAGGTAAATTTTAAATTGTTTTGTTTGTATAAATTGAATGAAGAAATTCAAGAATTTACATTCAAAACTGAGAATCAAATTATATTAAAATCTAATGATTTACATACTTTTTATGATTATGTTATTGACAACTTAATAAATGAATCTGATGATTTTATATCAAAAGGATCTGGTTGGAGTCTTGAAGAAATTAAATTTTTGGAATTGAGAATAAATAAGTATCAACCCTTGAGAGGATCAAGTTATATTGATTTACCTGAAAACATTAAATCTAAACAAGCTATAATAAATGTAAAAAATAAAGATAATAAATGTTTTATGTGGTCTATATTATCAGCAATTCATCCTGTAAAAAAAGATCCTCAAAGAGTGTCAAAATATGAACAATATAAAGATGAATTAAATTTTAAAGGTATTGATTTTCCTGTTTCATTAGACAATATTAAGAAATTTGAAAAACTAAATAATATATCTGTAAATGTTTATAGTTATGATAGTTCAATTTATCCACTTAGAATAACTAACAATAAATTAGAAAAACATGTAAACTTGTTTTATATGAAAGATCATTATTGTTGGATTAAAAATATGAATAGTTTGATTAGATCACAAATTACTAATCATCGTATATTTTTATGTGATAGATGTTTAAATTATTTTTATTCTGAGGAAAGATTAAAGATACATGTGGAATACTGTAAAGATGCTGTCACAATTAATATGCCTAAAAAAGATGAAGTTATTCAATTTAAAAATCATGAAAGAAAAATGAGAGTACCATATACTATATATGCTGATTTTGAATCTCTCTTACCTAAAATTGATACATGTGAGCAAGATCAAACTAAATCATATACTGTGAAATATCAAAAACATGTAGCAGATGCATTTTGTTATTATATCAAATATGAAAATGAAGACTTTAAACCTCCTGTTGTTTATAGAGGACCAGATACAATCAAAAAGTTTGTATCTATGTTAAAAGAGGATACTCTTAAAATTGAAAAAATGATAGAAGACAAAACTAAAAAATATGAAAATATCAAATCAATGATAGAGTTCGATGAAAATCATTATAAAAGAACTAATATTTGTCATATATGTGAAAATCAAATCTTAAATGATGAAAAAGTAATTGATCATTGTCATATAACTGGAAAATATAGAGGTCCAGCTCATAATGTTTGTAATTTAAATTATCAAATTCCAAAATTTATTCCAGTAAAAATTCATAATTTAACAGGTTATGATTCTCATTTGTTTATAAAAGAACTTGGATTTGATCAATCAAAAATAGATGTTATACCTAATACTGAAGAAAAATATATATCTTTCAGCAAAAAAATAGAAGGTATGAAATTGAGATTTATTGATTCATTTAAATTTATGTCTTGCAGTTTAGATAATTTATCAAAAAACTTGAGACCAGAGAATGAAATAAATAGATATCCTCCAAAAATACGAAAAATGAAATATATTAAATACTTAAAATCAAAATTTAGAGACATCATTACATTTTCCTGATGATAAATTAGATCTTATTACAAGAAAAGGTGTATATCCTTATGATTATATGGATTCTAGAGATAAATACAAAGAAACAGAATTACCTTCAAAAGATAAATTTTATAATAAATTGAATGAATGTAATATAACTGATGAAGAATATAAACATGCTCAACGTGTTTGGAAAGAATTTAATATAAAAAATTTAGGTGAATATACAGATTTATATGTCAAAACAGATGTATTAATTTTAACAGATGTATTTGAAAATTTTAGAGATGTTTGTTTAAAAACTTATAAATTAGATCCAGATTGGTATTTTACTGCTCCTGGTTTATCTTGGGATGCAATGTTAAAAATAACAAATGTTAAATTAGATTTATTAAATGATTATGATATGATTCTCATGATAGAAAAAGGTTTAAGAGGAGGTATTTCACAATGTTGTAATAGATATGGAAAAGCTAATAATAAATATATGAAAAATTATGATAATAGTAAAGAATCCAATTATTTAATGTATTTAGATGCTAATAATTTATATGGATGGGCTATGAGTCAATATTTACCATATGGAGAATTTAAATGGTGTGATGAAATAAATTATGTTAAACGTGAATTATATAACAATAAAATAAAAGATGATTCAGACATTGGATATATATTTGAAATTAGTTTAAGATATCCAAAAGAGTTACATGATTATCATTCAGATTTACCATTATGTCCTGAAAATAGAATTCCTGAAAATTCGAAACAAGGTAAGTTATTAACAACTTTACACGATAAAGAGAAATATGTAGTTCATTATAGAAGTTTAAAACAATATTTGAAAATGGGTTTAAAGGCTGTAAGAGTACATAGAGTATTACAATTTAAACAATCTAATTGGTTAAAAAAATATATAGATTTAAACACTGAAATGAGAAAGAAAGCTGCTAATGATTTTGAGAAAGATTTTTATAAATTAATGAATAATTCCATATTTGGAAAAACTATGGAAGATATAAGAAAACGAATCGATGAAAGATTATGTTGTAATTATGATCAAGTTAAAAAATTAATTGCTAAACCAAATTTCAAATGTAGAACTATTTTTGATGAAAATTTGGTAGCTGTTCACATGAAAAAAACAAAACTATATTTTAATAAACCGATTTATGTTGGAATGAGTATATTAGATTTATCTAAACATTTAATGTATGATTTTCATTATAATGTTATGAAACCGAGATATAAAGATAATATTAAGTTATTATATATGGATACAGAAAGTTTTATATATGATATTAAAACAGATGACTTTTATGAAGATATGAAGTCTATGATTGATTATTTCGATACATCTGATTATCAAGTAAATAATCTGTATAATATGCCTAGATGTAATAAAAAAGTATTAGGTAAAATGAAAGATGAAAATAACGGTGTGATTATGGAAGAATTTGTAGGTTTAAGAAGTAAAATGTATTCAATAAGATTAGAAAAACAGAGTGTTGAAGATGAAAATTTTGAGATTAAGAAGTCTAAAGGTACTAAGACTAGTACCGTTAAAAACAGAATATCATTTGAAGATTATAAAGACTGTTTATTAAATAAAAACGATCAATATAGAACACAGAACATTTAATTAGAAGTAAGAAACATGAATTGTATTCAATTCAAGTGAACAAGATAGCTTTATCAGCAAAAGATGATAAAAGATTTATATTAGAAGATGGTATGAATACTAGAGCTTTAGGACACTGTAAAAATGTTTACTAATAAATGGATGAGTGCTTAGGTGATATTCGAGCTTTAAATTTTACAAATTCTGAAGAAATATACTATATGACTTATCTTTGTAATGAATTGTATGATATAAAATATGATAAAAAACTATTATCAGAAAGTTTTCATAGGTTGACTGAATTAATTGAAAAAGAAGAAAATGAAGATATTAAATTGAAAGGATTAGGAGTTTTATATGTTATTTCAAAGAATTTATTCTATTGGTCATGAATTTATAAAAAATGTTTACTAATAAATGGAAGAGTTCAATAGACTGAGAGGTTATCCCAAGACGTTTAAATTAAATGATTTATATCCCGGGGAATATGATCTAATATCATTGAAAAAAATTAAAACTAAATATGGATATACAGTAATCGTAAAGTTATATATAGAAGGGGTAGAAAGGGATTATTATCTAGCAAATATACATGGACAACTTTCTGATAAATCGATAAATGAAATCAATATAGGTAGATATATATTTAAGTATTCAGGTATGATTAATGATAAATATGAATATGAATTAGAGGAATCATTTTTATAATATATTTTTCTGAGATAGAGAGTTTTAATAACATTAGCTTGATTTTTTCCAATTTTCTACAGTTCTTCAATAGAAATTTAATTATACGTTTAAAAATCTCTTCGTTTTTCATATATCTTTTATTACTTTTAAATATAATTTTACTACTTTTCTAAGTTCACCAATAGTCTTTGACTTTAAGTTGAGCTCCATTTATTAGGAAACATTTTTTACAATACTATGCTTACTGTGATAAATACTTTTTAAATGTCTCTTTTTATGTGTATAGGTATATTGCATACCACATTCACATTTAAATTTTTTATATTTAATTAAGGAATCACAACATTTGCAATGACTTTGGAAATAAATTTTTTCATTTCTATGATATATGTAAAACTCATTTACTGCTTTCATAGTCAAACAGTGTATGCACTTTTTTGTAAGCTCCATTTATTAAGAAACATTTTTTGTAATACTTTGTAAGAAATCATTCCATATTTTTTCATATTTCTTTTTAACTTTTTGAACTTTTATATTATTTTCAATATTAAAAATATCACAAATCTTTTTCATAAAATAGTAATAGTTAATTGATTTCTCATAATACATAAAATCTAAAAATTTTAAAAACATATCCTCAACTTCTTGAGATATATTATATCTCCTTCTTAATCGATTAAAATAACAAACTCTACTATTATATCTTTGTTTTAAACTTTCGTAATCGATAACATAAAAATATTCTTCTTCTTCCGAATCATAGATTAATTTCATCTTCATTTATATTTAAACTAATTCAGATGTCCAACTATTAAATTCATCAGGATATCCTAGCCATTTTACAAAATACTTATTTCCTTTCTTTTTTATGATTTTTTCAATTTTATATACATCATCTTTTTTATTATATTTTACCATTTCATTTTCATAAAAAGTTCCTTCAATTTCTTTACTGTTTAAATCTTTTAATCGATAAGTAATTGGATCTGTTTTCAATACTTCAGAAACTATAAGAATCTCTTCAGTGAATGTAGAATCATCTACTTTCGTGAATGTTTTCTTAATTGTAGATATTCTAACACTATCTCCTATCTTAAATTTAGGTTTTTTCATGATCTTTTTAGTATATAAATTTTTATAAACTTGAGATTCATTTTCTCTAGCTTCAACAGGTGTCATTTTTATAGATCTATGATATGAATTGTTATAATTTTTAAGTAATTTAGGTAATACATCAATATATCTTTTAGTATTGTTAGCATGCATATATTTTATAATTTTTTCTCTTATACTTCTATTAAATCTCTCAGCTATTGCAGATTTTATTTCTTTATTTTTAGTTGTAAACCAATGTATATTATTATCTTTAAATAATTTTTGTGTCTGTTTTCCTGTAAATTCAGTACCTTCATCTGTCAAAATGAATTTTGGTATTCTTTCTTTAAAAACTTGTTTAAAACCTTGTACAACTTCTTCAGATGTTTTTCTTTTTATAGGAAAAGCCCAAGCATATTTATTAAAAGCATCTATAACCGTTAACAAATAATTAGTTCCATCATTATATTTGCTATAATTTTTTATAAATAACAAATCAGCGTCAAATTGATTATTACTGTTTGGAACATAAACTCTTCTTCTTTTAAATTTACGAATGACAGGTTTATATCTAGTATATACATCTTGTTCATGTAAAAATTCTTCAACATTAGGTAACCCTGTTTTTCTTTTCAATTCTTGAATACCACAATAACCTGTTTCTGGATTATAATATGTCTCTTTTAACTCCCTAAAAAAGTATTCTTTTTACTTCCACAAATAGTACAGATACCTTTACCAACTGGTTTATTATTTTTAGAAGTAGATTTATGATAATTTTTAGTTGGGGTTTTATCTTTACACTTGACACAATATATAGAAAGACCTAATCCTAAAGTTTTTTTAGCTTTAATAATAGGTTTAATAATTCCTCTAGCTAATCTTTCTTGAAATGTTGGATCTTGTATAGCATTTAAATTATCTATTAATTTTTTATCAGCAACATGTCTCAGTTTTGTATCTTTTGTTTTATTGTAATCAATATCATGTTCTTTACATGCTTTATCAACTCTATTTATTCCAGGATCACCTCTTTTTAATCTTTTTTCTAATTTTGTATTTGGACCACAATATTGATATCCTGGTAAATGCATTTCTGGAAGATTTACTTTATCTTGTACCCATCCAACAATATCACCACCTTTTTTACAAACCATTTATTTATTTAGAAATTTATATCCATTCAATTGCATTTGTTTTACGTATTTTTCAACTGGATTAAATTTTAAACTTTTTATGAAATCTTTTTCACACATATAAATTTCTTCTTCTGTCATATCCTTAGCTTTAAACGAATTAATGAGTTCTTTATAAAAATTATAACAATGTCTATATTCTTCTTTCCTTTCTGCTATTTTTAATGCGAGATCTATGGCTTCTACTATACCAACTGATAAACTTAAAAATGCAAGAGGTAGAAAGGCTATTGCTGATAAACCTGTTCCACTTAGAATAACCTTACTTACTGATAATGAAATACTTATCTTTTGATACATATTTCTACTCTTTCTGTAAACATATAATCTTTTTTCTAAATATACATCCATTTATATAGGATTAAATTTTTTCCTGTATCTCATTTCGGGATTCACTAAATCTAACATAAAAAAATCATATTTTTCTTGAACACTTTTATTATACATTTGTTTGAATTCTTCAGTACTTAATAAACCATCTATCTCTCTTATAATCTGTTGAATTTCTTTAGATTGTAGAGTGAAAAATATATCGTAATTACAGTTCCTTCTTATATTGATAGGTGTTAAATAATATGACTGAGTTAAATAAATAAAGGATGCGTTTTTCTTTCTACCTCTAATAAATAATTCTTCGATGTTTTTTTGATCTTTCTCAATCACACAATCATCAAAAATAACTAAATTCTTTAATGTAGGATTTAAATCATCTACATTAATAAAATTTTGATCTGAAGAAAATAATTTTTTTTTTTTTAATTTATCATATAATTTTAATAATTTTTTCTTATTCTTTATATTCTTACATTTCAAAATATCTTCTCTTTCTATATCTTCAAACAATGTATATTTTTCTTGTAATTTAGAATATTTAGGTTCGTATAAATCTTTTGCACATATATATAATGTATTAAAAAATAATAAATCATAAATCAAATTTAACAGTAAATTTGTTTTACCTGAACCTGAAGATCCTACTATAAGCAATCTAAATGGATGTTTAGGTAACAAAGGATGTTGTTTAGGATCAGGTAATTCTTCTGGTTCTGTGTAATCTTTAATTTTTATCATAATTTACTAGCAGTAAAAATAAAATTTGCTGCAGTAAAAAAATTAATATTATATAAATGAACTTAGAAAAAGAACGGAAACATAAGTTTTTAAAGCAAATAAAAGATTCAATTAAAATAGTAAAAATAGAAAAAGAAATAAGAAAGAATAATGAAGATCAACTAAAAGAAAAAATAGGTATTCAAAAAACCTTAGAGGAATTTCATAAACCAGTCACTCAAGAAATTGAAAAATATGAAAAATCAAATAAAGAAGTTGTGAAAAGTATTCAAAATGTTGTAGAAAATATTTCATTTCCATCTATAGAAGAGCCTATTGAAGCTGTGAAAGAATTAGTATCTTATACTTATGATATCGATCAAAATTTAAATTTAAAATATTTAAAAGAGGAAAAATTATACAGACCGTCAGTTTTTTTAAACGATCAAGAAAAATTAGAGGAGATGTATGGAAGAGCTAAACAGTTAAAAGAAGGATTATCTAAGAAAAGAGGCAACTTAAAAAGTACAATTTCTAGGGCAAAAATTTTTCAGAGGAGGAATTAAACCAGAAAAAGAATGATATAAAAGAAATTAAAAATAAAGAAAATATGTTGCAAAATTATATGCATAGATTAAATATGATTCGAAGTAGTAAAGAAATGAAGGTGGGTAAAGGATTGAATGTATTATCGAATTTAACAGAAAAAATATGTAACGGAAGTAAATCAAAGAAATTGTATAATCAAGTAACTTTATTGTTAGATATGTTATTAAAAAATAAAGAAATGACTTATAATGATGTACAACGATATCATAAACAATTTCTCTGTTAATAAATGATAAAATATAAAGTTTATTTGAGTGAAGGTCAGAAAAATAAACTTAAATCAGCTTTTAAAAATAAAGTAGAAGTAACATTACTAATAGATAAATCTAAAACTCCTAATCATGAGATGTATTTAACTAAAACTCAAATTAATCATATTAATGATAAAAAAAGAATTACAATTAGTAAAACTCAATTAGATAAAAATTAAGGATTTTTACCATTTCTAGCGGCACTTATACCCTCTTTAATAACCGCTGCTAAAATTGCAGTTCCAGCATTAGCAACAGGTGCTTTACATGGATTAGCTAGTTCAGCTGTGCAAAAAAAGGGGTCTGGGAAAAAAAAAAACTTGGAAAGGGAATATATCAACAGTGGGAATCAGTGACAAAATGATTATAGAAAATATGAAAAATGAAAAAGGATTTAGAGGTGTGTTTACCTCCGATTTATTACCTAAAACAATAGGAAAATTTGAAAATGGAATCATTAATTTAGATGTATCAACAGGTCCCGGAACTCATTGGGTTTGTTATTATAATGATCCTAAATATAAATATGTGGAATATTTTGATCCGTTTGGTGAATATGACAATATGAAGAAGGACTATATTCCTAAAAATATTAAATCATTTCTTGTTACATCCAATAAAAAAATAGGTTATAATGATAGTTTTTTACAGAAACCTTCATCTGTGAAATGTGGTATATTTTGTATGAAATATATAAGAGAAAGGAATAAAGGTATATCACCTAAAAATGTTCTCAAATCATTTCCTACACAAAAACCTAGTGACTATAATGAAAATTTTGTTATGTATAAATGATAATATTAAAATCTGAAGGTCATGAGAGATCAGAGGAATTTACTGTAAATTTTATTACACCTCTTAAAATAAAAAAAATAGCTTTACACTCATTCTCTATGGAAGTTTCCTGGTTTAATATAAGTAAGAATTATGGAAATAACAAATTTAGAATGTATACATTAGACAAAGATATAACAATTATTATCTCAAATGGTAATTATACTGTAAGAGGTTTAAATGAGTATATGATGAAAATATTTGGTAAGGATCCACCTGTGAAATTTGGTATTATTGAAGCAAGACAAAGAATATCTATTAAACTGAAAAAAAATTGGGTAATTGATTTTACAGAAAGTAACTTTCATAAAATTATAGGCTTTTTAAAACCGACATATGGAAGTTATGATGAAGAAACAGAGATTGAAGGTGAACATATTGCTGATATATCTAATGGAAATGATAATATTTATATTCACTGTGATGTTGTAAAAGGATCTTTAATAAATCAATATAATTCAGAAGTCATATATTCTTTCACTAATAAAAACCCTCCAGGTAGTATAATTTCAAAAGAATTTAATAATTGGATATTTTTTCCTGTTAAAGTGGATCCTGTTGAAAGAATAAAAATGAGGATTACTAATCAAAAAGGTGAATTAATAGATTTAAATAAAGGAGCTGTAGAATTTAATTTTATTTCTTCTTAAATAAATGAATAGAAGAAAAAGTAAAAAAATACAAGGATTTTTAAAGGTTTTATTGAAACCTAAGAATATATTAAATGAAATATTTTCTATGAAAAAGAAAGGAGGTGGTTTAAAAATTCTTCCTAAATAAATGATTTATGATTTAAGTGATACTCGTTATTATTATAATGATCACATTAAAAGTTATGAATTAAGAGAAATTCATCCAAAAGAACATAGTTCAGATGAGAATGCTACCTATGTTTTTCATATTAATGATACTAAAGCAAAAATTTTATATTCTAGAGGATATCTTGAACTAAAATTAAAAATTACAAAAAATGATAAATCATCCATTGGTAACGAAAATGTGAGTCTGGTAAATGGTGGAGGTTTTATCAAAACTTTAAAAGTACATATAGGAGATACTGAAATTGAATCAAATACACAGTCACATTTTTCAATCATGAATCATGTTTTAAGATTAATTCATTATACTCCTGATTATGTAACATCACAAGCTCAAAATGAATTTTTTTATCTAGATACATCTGATTCAGCTGACCGTAATGAGTTTAAATATGATGGTACTTTAGAAGATACTACTAAAATAACTGAATTTTTTAATAATTTGAAAATGAATAAAGATTATAACGAAGGATTCGTAAAGAGATGGGAACTAACGAAAGATAGCAATGTCATTAAAATATGGACACCTTTAAAATATATAATCGATTTCTTTAGAGAATATGAAAAGATAATTTCAGGTTTTGAAGTGAAAATAGAAATTCAAAGAAATGAAAATAAAAATATGATATATACTAATATAAGAAACGAAAATTATAAGGTAGTAGTTGAAGGTTTAACCTTACATTTACCTTATATAGAATTAAAAAATTCTGCAGAAAGTTTGTTTCTGGAATCATATCTATCTAATAAAGATATAGAGGTAAATTGGGATCGATATAGATTTAAGATGGTAGGCCCTTATAGAAGCAACAGTGGATCTGTGACAGCAACTAGAGCGTCAGATGAAGTTTTAAGTGTCTATGTTATTCCTCAATATGTTGAAAGAGATAATAATTATGAAAAAAATAATATGATATTTGATCATATAGATATGACAGAATGCTGGTTGATGATTAATAATAAACAAGTTCCTCTTATGCGTTATAAAACAAATTTTGCCAATAAAGATTATATTAGAGTGTATGAAGCTCTTTTACATGAAGGACTTTACGATAATAATACAGAAACAGGACTTTTGATAAATAAGGAGAATTTTGGTAAACTGTATCCTATTTTTCCTTTTGACTCATCAAATCATGAAAACTATACCGATTTAAATAATTTAGATATTGAATTTAATTGGATAACGAATAGTCAAAAGGAATATAAGTTTTATTTTATTTTTAAAGAAAGAAAGAGATGTTTTATAAATTTAAAAAATAAAACTATAACAATGGTTAAGAGTTTAAAATCTTAAAATTAAATAAATGAGTGCTTATTATCCACCTTATGATGATCAAATGAAAGAAGGACCTATTGGACCTCCTGGTATAGGTTTTAAATTAATGAATGACGGAAATTATGATATGGAAAATAGAATTTTAAAAAATTGTGAAAATCCTATAGATGATTTAGATTTAACAACTAAAAGTTTTGTTTTGAATAAAATAGAGAATAATCATCATGAATTGAGAGATCATATAGAAACTAAATATGATGAGAGTTTTTTATCCTTTACTGTAGAAACAGGCAAGAGAATAAAAGAATTAAATAATACAACTTTACATTCTTTAGAAGGAAAAGTTTTTGATGCAAAAGGAAAAAGAATAGGAAATGTTGCAGATCCTAAAGATGAAAAAAATGTTGTGAACAAAAGATATTTTGAAAAAAATTCGTTAATATTACAGAATGATAAATTTGATGCAAAAAATAAAATAATTACAAATGTTTCTGAACCTGAAAATGATAACGATGCTGTCAATAAAATATATTTAGATAATAGAGATATCTGGGTTACTATAATAGATGATTTTCATACAGATGGGGATTATAAAAAAGTAAATTTCAACATGATGAGCTCAAAATTACTGGATCAAGAGATGCGATTATCTACAGATATGTATATGAAAATTTCCATATATATAGATATATATGATACAGTAGAAAGTAAATATATATATAATAACAGTCCACTGATATCTCTGGAAATTAATGGTAAGGAAATTTTAAATGTTAATAGAGATGTAGTAACCTGTTTTGCTTATGGTAAACGTGATGATATCATCACATTAAAGATAAAATGTGATGGTAACGCTTTAAAACCTTATATGCATATTGAAAAAATTTCTTTCTAATAAATGGATATTGATTGGAATGAATTTTCTAGAAAAAATTTATCTGAAGATGTAATTAGAAATCTGAAAGATTATGTAAATTGGGATTTAGTTTTACAATATTCAACACTGTCTGAATCTTTTATTGAAGAATTTGCTCAACCTGATGATTGGTGTAAAATTTCTAGATATCAAAAATTATCAGAAGATTTTATAGAAAAATGTAAAGATAAAGTAGATTGGGTAAACATATCTCAATATCAAACTTTAAGTAACGAATTTATCGTAAAATTTTCTGATAATTTAGATTTATATAAAGTATCAATATTTCAAAATCTTACAGAAGATACTATGAGAGAATTAAAAGATGATTTAAATTGGTTGTATATAACTAGATATCAAACATTTAGTGAAAATTTTATAGAAGAATTTATGCATAAATTAGATTTTTGTTATTTGATTAAATATAAATTTGAGCTATTACCTGATCACTTTTTTAATGTTCATTGGAAAAAAATACAAGCAATACAGATGAGTGAATTAAATAAAAAGTTTGGTCATCATGAAATAGAACCTTACCAAGAGAAAATTTTTGAAGAGATATATGAAGTTAAATCAGTCTTGAGAGAGAGTGTTTATCTTTTGAGACAATTAACTAGCAAAGATGATAAATAAATATTTAATAAAAATGTTTCTATATAAATGGATGTTACATATAATAATGGTATGGAAAAAAAACTATGTCTTTCTTAAATATAGAGAATCCTACTGAAGTGAAATCTATTTTTATATTATATTGTGATACATCTCTTGAAGGAATAGAAAATTTAACTAATTTAAAAGAATTATATTGTGAGGGATATAAATTAACATCTCTTGATGAAATAAAAAATTTAATAAATTTAGAAACATTAGATTGTAAAGATAATAGATTAAAATCTCTTGATGGAATAGAAAATTTAACGAATTTAAAAGTATTAAAATGTAGAGGAAATAAATTAACATCTCTTGAAGGAATAGAAAATTTAACGAATTTAGAAACATTAAATTGTAATAATAATAGATTAACTTCACTTGAAGGTATAGAAAACTTAACTAATTTAGAAATACTATCTTGTAGTGAAAACGATATTACATCTCTTGAAGGAATAAAAAATTTAACTAATTTAAAAGAATTATATTGTGTAGATAATAGATTAACTTCACTTGAAGGTATAGAAAACTTAACTAATTTAGAAATACTATCTTGTAGTGAAAACGATATTACATCTCTTAAAGGTATAAAAAATTTAACTAATTTAAATAAATTATATTGTAGAGAAAACGATATCACATCTTTAACTGAATTAATATATTTACCTAGAATAAATGAAATATGGTATGATGAAGATAAAATACCCATGATGTTAAGAAGATTTAGAAATAATGTAGGATTTCCATATCGATGGTCTTAAAAAATGTTTACTAATAAATGGAAGAGTTCAATAGTCTGAGTGGTTATCGTCAAACATATGTATTAGATGATTTATATCCTGGAAAATATGATCTGATATCATTGAAAAAAATTAAAAATATGATTGCAGGTACAGCAATCGTAAAGTTAATTGTAGAAGGTGAAGAAAAAGAGTATTACCTTTCGAATAAACATGGACAACTTTCTAATAGATCGATAAATAAAATCAATAAAGGAAGATATATATTTTTATATTTAGGTGATAATAAATACATATTAGAGAAAGCTTAATATATTTTAGAGTAGAGTTAAAAAATAATTCTAAATAAATGGATCTTTATAAGATTAAAAAATCTCTAGAAAAGAAAGGAATTAGTGTAATAGCAAGATTTATAGAATCAAACGGTGATACTGGAACAGCATTTTTAAGTAATTGTAATGATAAAGATCTTAAAAAATTTAGTAAGAATATTAAGTCATATTATATTTTTGGTGGAGAGAAAAAATTTAGTAAAGATTGTATACAACTTACTTTTATTGAAAAAAAGTGATTATATTTTATATCTAAGTATGGAAATATGCTTTTTTAACATCTTCTTCTAAAAAATTATATTATAACTTCAAGATTTTATGAACTCTAAAAAACACGTCCGTAAATTACGTTTCAATATATTTTGAGTCACTTTGTAATGAAGATCTTATATTAAGATTATTTTAAAGTTTATTTAGAGGATTCATTTCCTCTTTTTTTTCATATAAATCCTTTTTATTTTCTAAAAAAACTTTGAAAATAATTTTTTTCACCGTAATTTTATGGGGGGACTAACGGTCCCCCCATTTATTTTAAAGCTTAGAGGACTTCCATTCATTTTGGAAGTCCTCTTTTTTCACGCATTTATTTAATTTCATCCGTAATTTACCTATGTAGCCCCAAAATGGGGCATGTCTATCTTTGATCTCTTTTTTTCATGCATTTATCTAAAATTTGGTCTAAATGTAAAAAAGGTCTTATTTAGATATAAAATCATGTTTTTAATATTATAATGGATCGATACCTTTTTTTTATATATATAAAAAATAAAAAATAAGCTATAAAATATAGTTTTTAGTGTATAAAGTACATGTGCGCTCATACGTACATATATATACTACTCTCTCTTATATACAAAATGATTAAACTCTTGGAAAGAATTATTTTCTCATTAATTTTACTAAGTGTCGGTAGCAAGCTAATTGGTCTATAGTTGGCTGGAATTGTGGCATCCTCACCTGGCTTGGGGATTGTTATGATTATCGCTTCCTTCCATTCTTTGGGAAAGTAGTTTAGTTTTAATATTTTATTTATTAAGATAGTCAAGTAACATATTACGTTTAGGGGTAGGTTTTTAACCGCAATATTTCTGATTTTGTCGTGCCCAGGGCTTTTACGATTTTTGAGATTTTTGATAATTTCTACTATCTCCTGCGGGGTGGCTGGGTTAATCTCAGCCGTTACCGGGGAATTCCTGAAGTTATTTAAAGTTTATCTAACCATTCTTAGGGTATCCTGACACATTAGATCGTGGTTTGGTTGGAATTGTTTTTCATAATGGCTTGCGAGCGCCTCTGCTTTTTCCTCGTCTGAGTACGCAATTTTAGCGCCATCCATTAGTGGCGGGAGCTTAATTTGAGGTTTCCTGAGTCTTTTTGCGAATTACCAGAGAGATACATCTTCTGGGCTAAGGGATTCGATTAATTCTTTATACTGTTGCTGCTTTTCTGCGACAATTCCCCCCCTGACTTTGCACGTGAGTCTGTTAAGCTCCCTTTTAAGGGCGGGATCTCTGTTAGCCTGCCATGTCTTACGTATTCTATTCCTTTGCCTAACTAATTGTTTGACATGGTGGGAAAGTGTAGGTAATTTTGGAGACTCACGATGTGTTGTGGCAGAGGCAATTGCTCTCTTGATTTCTGTTGTGAGTGTGTGCGTGGCAGAGTCAATATCCGCCGTGCTCATTATGTTAGGTATTGCTAAGTGCGGCTCGAAGAGTGCTCTTTTGAATACTTCCCAGTTGACCCTCTCTTGTCCCAAAGAGGTTGGAAGAAGTGTGTTCAGGTCGAATGTCACCAGTACCGGTAGATGATCCGAGTCGAATTCATCCAGGGTACTAATAGTGTGAGCGTAGTCTATGTTTCGCGTTAGGACAAAGTCTATGAATGTGCCGCTGGCGCCTGAGAAGCAGGTTGGAGTCGACGGTGCAATAATGTTAGTGTTTGTGGTGTTCAGTAGTCTATATATCTGTGTACCGCGTGCATTGGCTCTCCCACAGCCCCACGCTCGGTGATGTGCGTTGAAGTCGCCTGCAAGTATCGTGTTAGGATATCGCGAGAAAAGCAGTTCCAGCTGCGTAGCTACGTCTACTCTGCTAATTAAAACCTGTTTTTAATCTGTTCTGTACGACAATCGACTTTCTTGGAAAGATATTTATTATATAATATATCCCTTTTTCTTTCTGGAGGATATCCCAAAAGTCAGAATTTAATTGAATTTGTTATTTTCCCTATATTAAATAATTTTTAATTAAAAAACTACTTAATATATTTTACTGAAATTTTTTTTATATATTTTATGGGATAATGTGAATTATTCCTAAAAATTTCGAAGCAATTTGTAAATTTTAAATTTGCTTAAAAAATGTTTGAAAAATTAGGTCCGATAGGGTTCAATGTATTTCATTTTTTCAACCCGGGTTCAATAAAAAACTAATTGGATGATATTATTTATTTATATTCCCATAGGTCCCACATACCGTCTGAAAAACATACTAAAATTTCATTTGGATAAAGTCATTTTTACGGCAGTTATCGTGCTAACGGGCAGACAGACAGACTGACAGAATGAACAAAGTCATAAACACTTTTCAACTATGTTGTAAAGTGTTAAACAAGAAAGATCAATCATGCATAAGCATTGATTATGAAACACTTTCCAACTGAAATGCAATTTCATTTAAAATTTCTCAAAAATGTGACACATTCAGTGGTGATATCTTTTACATTATGACAGTACTACAGTAATTTATTATACTTAAATATTTAAAACTCTATCGCAATATAAATTATCTGATTCTGTATGCAAAACCAATGAATATTTCATTCATATAACTTGTATTCCAGACTCCAGAGCTAAATAATTTTGTGTGAAAAAAATTCAGCAATTCTTATGTAACTCAACTTACAATCGCTTGAGATATTTGCATTCTGCATAAGTTAAAATTAGGCTTCGTTGAACAAATAATAAAAGTTTAGGGATCATTTAAAATCACAACTATTGTAATTGCGTAGGCACGGAATTTAGATACACAGATAATGTATGTGTGTGTGTGTGTATGTATTCCAAGTATTGGAATCGTGCCGAAGATCGGAACTCGAATTTTCGAAGGATCTACACGTTTTGGGACTTCTAAAACACGAAAAAACTATTTTTAGGAAGACGTCTGTGTGTGTAACGGTGTATCTGTGTGTTTTTCTGTGTGCCTGTGAGGATATTGCATCCACTCTAACTGAAAAACTAATGGACAGAATTTCATAAAATTTGGTAGGTAAGTTTTTTGTGGGAAACCCTGATGTTCATTAGATTTTGGTACGATTCGTAATAAAAGAATCTGCCTTCTTTGCGAAATGACCGCCAGAAATTGTCTTTATTCACTCTAGCTAAAAACTAATGGACCAAATTTAACAAAATTTAGTGTATAATATTTCAATAACCAACAAGTGATTTATATACCAAATTTAACAAAATTTGGTATATAAATCACTTGTTATTCTAGTACGATTCGAGAGAAAAGAACGGACTGTTTTTGCAAAATGGCCCGTAAAAATCGTTAAATATAAAAATAGGAGACAACATGTGCTCAATTATATCAATTAAATTCCTATTTTATACGGGATTTTTGACAACAAAAAGAATAAGACTAACCACATTACTCTAGGACTAGCCGCTCTTGAGATATTTTAGTTTTTTCGCGTTTTCGCTACGCCACCTTTGACAATAAGTCCAGCTATCAAATGAGAACCAAATTTAAGATTAACGTGCAAATTCAATGTCATTTAAAATACTTATGGCTGTTATTTTGTGCAGATAAACTGAAATTATTATTGAATAAATAAAGAGAGCGTGAATACGAGTCTAGGGAAAGACATGTGCTGCCCACATTAGAATTTTTAACAACATTGCAACAATGATTTATAGAAGTGAACGGGGATTATTTGCAGGCCATTTCGAAAATAATGTAGGATCTATATTTAAAGATCCACCAAATTTTTGTAGAAAAAATTGTTCTACAAATTTAAGCTGTGTACCAAATTTTAACTCTTTAGAACGTAGGGAAGTGCATTAAAAATGCCATCAAATAAGTATATCATAAAGAGTTATATAAAATTTAAAAAAAATTAAAAAATTGTTATCTACCAAATTTATTTTAAAATGTGAAGCCTCTCTCAAATACAAGACAGTTAAATTCTTGGAAAGATATTTATTATATAATATATCTCTTTTTTCTTTCGGGATGATATCCCAAAAGTCAGAATTTAATTGAATTTGTTTTTCTCTCTTTATTAAATAAATTTTAGTTAAAAACTACCTAACATATTTTACTGAAATTTTGTTTATATATTTTAGGGGACAATGTGAATATTTTCTAAAAATTTCGAAGCAATTTGTGAATTTTAAATTTGCTTAAAAAATGTTTGAAAAATTAGGTCCCATATAGGGTTCAATGTATTTCATTTTTTCAACCCGGGTTCAATAAAAAACTAATTGGGTGATATTATTTATTTATATTCCCATAGGTCCTACAGACCGTCTGAGAAACATACTAAAATTTCAATTTGATAAAGTCATTTTTACGGCAGTTATGGTGCTAACGGACAGACAGACAGACAGACCGACAGACAAACAGACAGAATGAACAAAGTCATAAACACTTTTCAACTTTGTTGTAAAGTGTTAAAAAGTCATAAACACTTTTCAACTTTGTTGTAAAGTGTTAAAAAGAGAAATGAAGAGGTCGTGCAGATCAGAAATCTGAAAATAGAATTTAGGTCTTTTTAACACTTTACAACAAAGTTGAAAAGTGTTTATGATTTTGTTCATTCTGTCTGTCTGTCTGTCTGTCTGTCTGTCTGTCTGTCCGTTAGCACGATAACTGCCGTAAAAATGGCTTAATCAAAATGAAATTTTAGTATGTTATTCAGAAGGTCTATAGGACCTATGGGAATATAAATGAATAATATCACCCAATTAGTTTTGGATTGAACCCGGGTTGAAAAAATGGAATACATTGAACCCTATGGGACCTAATTTTTCAAGCATTTTTTAAGCGGATTTAAAATTCACAAATTGCTTCGAAAATTTTAGGCAGTATTCAAATTGTTCCATAAAATATATAAAAAAAAATTCAGCGAAATATATTCAGTAGTTTTTTAAATAAAAATTAAAATAATAATAACACCTTTTATATGAAGCGATCACGTGTCCATGATATGAAACGATCACATGACCCACTTCAAAATGATATATGGCATCCATCTTGTGTCAAAATCGTGATTTTTAAAGTTCTTTTTAATTCATATTGAGTGTTGTATCCATCCTAAAACTACTTTATTTCTGCCTAAATTCTGTGCATCTACATACTGAAACAACGCAATGACAATTTATTTCAGTTTAAATGCTCATCCAAATATGATTATTTCTACTATAAGGCCTATTTTTCACCTATGTAAAATGTAAACAGCAAAATATGTAGAATGAGTTGTATTAGAATCGCTGTAATTCTTTAACACAAAATCATTTAGTCCATGGAGTCTGCTTAGCTGATATGAATGAAGTATTCATTGATTGTAGAAAGAGAAGGACGATATTTTTCGATGAAGTTTTAAGCATAGAGTTAACTCATTTGTAGCTCCATGGTCTTAATTTTTAAATAAAATAAATTATTATAGTATTGTGATGAATGACATGAATGGGGGAGTTATTTATGAATGAAATATTGCTTTTATAGAGAGAGCCAGGCGTGTTATTTTTTTATGACGTCATTTGAATGAATTTCAGTTGTTTTCGATGAAGTTTTCAAATATAATAAATTATCGTAGTATTATGATAATTCTAAAATTATTACCGAGGAATGTATCAAATTTTAGAGATGTTTAAACGAGGCAATTTATATTTCAATGCCGTCATTTGAATGAAGTTCATTTTTTTCGATGTGGGTTTAAGGTTTCAAATATAATAAATTAATGTAGTGTTGTGATAAGTTTTAAAATATTACGAGGAATGTATTGCATTTTAGACATGTTTAAATAAAATTGCATTGAAGTTGGAAAGTGTTTCATAATCAATGCTTTAAGCATGATTGATCTTTCTTGTTTAACTGTAAAATGAAGATACAATCAGCGAAGTTTCTTAATGTATAAATAATCGTGAATCCTGTATGAAATCCTTTTTGATTTCCGTGCAATAACTATAGAGATAATAAATGAATTGATCAACTAATTTATCACTTTGATCTACGATCTACTAGAAACAAAATCTTTGGAAACATGATTAATAATCGAAATTTATTCTTGTAAAAGAGGTAGACATTTAAAATAAGTTGCCAAATTTTAATTGGACAAAAACTTCATAATTTGAATTATAATTAAAGTAGAAAATCTAACACAGATTTTTAATTTAATAAAATCGACAATTCTAATAAAATGTAAAGCCTATGCAAATGTGTTTTATTATTGCTACTGTATTTTGAGAATATATCAAATTCAATGCTACTCGATTTTACATCAGGAAATCAATTTTATCGCATTTAAAAATTATGATGTGGGCTGCCAGCATATGACTTTCCCTACGGACCCAAATTCATTTTCTCCTTACTTCTTGAATAATTCGCCAAAATTAGTTTAATTGCACAAAATAACAGACATAATAATTTGAAATTATACTAAACCTGCACTTTTAATTCAATTTTTGTTTCCATTTGGTAACTAGATGCATTTTCAAACGCGGCGTAATAAAAAACGCGAGAAATCTAAAATATCTCGAGAAAGGCTCGTCTTAAAGTAATGGGGTTGGTCTTATTCTTTTTATTCTAAAAAATTAAGTATGATACAAGTACTTAATTGATGCATTTGAACATATGTAGTTTTTTATTTTAGATTTTGATGATTTTTGCTGGCCATTTGGAAAAAATTATTTTTCCCTGACTCATGCCAAAATCTAATCAGCTCAAAAAAAAAAAAAAAAAAAAAAAACCGACATGTTACTTCTATCCCAAATTTTGTGAAATTTGGTCAATTAATATTTAGCTAGTATGGATACATACGACCTTTGCGTGCCATTTCACAAAAAAAAGCAGATTCCTTCATGCAGACTCGTTCTAACATCTAATTGGCACAGTGTCCCATAAGTAATTTAACTATATAATTTTATGAAATTTAGTTAATTAGGTTTTCCGTTAAAGTGGATACACGCATTGCACAAACAGGCACACACATAGACACACACAAACAACTACGTCAAACTAAAAATAGTTTTTTCGTGCTCTAGAAGTATCAAAACGCGTAGATCCGCTTAAAACTCTTGTTGCGATTTTCGACACGAATACAAATTTTCATTATACATTATCATATATTATAAGGGAAATAAAAACTTTTGCACGTTTCGAGTATCTTAGACATATATAACATCTTAGACATATATAACTGATCTTAGGCATATATAATACATTACAAAGTTGCATAAAAAAGGTACAGAATTTTATGAAATCGATAAAATTTTTCAGGGGATTAAATTCGAAGAAATACAAAATTTAAATTTCTATACGGCCTCCGTACAAAAACATTTACAATGAGTAAAATGTGCCCCATACACTAATAAGGTGATGTACAAAATTTCAACATTTTATCATAAAAAGTCCCAGAGATATGTTTAAACAAAGTTGGTGATTAATTAATCACAAATTAAAATGTTAATATTTACAACAAGAGTGCAAATGACGCAACGCAGAAATGCATCATTGGCAAATAATATCTACCTTTTATCTTTAATGGATCTTTGGCATGGATGGAAAACATTTGGAATCTTTGTGTAAAGTTATCTTTGTGTAAAGTTATTATTTCTACACAGTGTAGATACTTTTGTACCAATAAATAGCAAAATTATTATTTATTTATGTAATCATTGGTTTCTTTCGTAATTTGTGTATGACCCCTGAAACACAATCCGCCGACATGATTTTCCCCTCTGAGAACCCATGTCTATGCATCGAAAAGTGGTTTAAGTCAGTATTTTTGTCTTTTCATATCTCTGGGACTTTTTATGATAAAATGCTGAAATTTTGTACATCACCTTATTAGTGTGTGGGGCACATTTTACTCATTGGAAATGCTTTTGTACGGGGGTCGTATAAAAATTTAAATTTTGTATTTCTTAAAATTTAATTCCCTTGAAAATGTTTATCGATTTCTTAAAATTCTGTACCCTTTCCTTACGCAACTTTGTAATTTATTATATATGTCTAAGACCAATATTTAATAAATAGATATTGAGGTCAATGTTTTTGGGATACCCTGTATATCCTGTACACTCTGGGATGTACAGTACTTTTGGGACACCCTGTAATTAAAAAAAATAGACGACTAAATTTCATAAAATTTGTTAGATAAGTCACTTGTGTGTGACCCTGCTGCTGATTAGATTTTGGCGCGATTAGGAAAGAAGAACCAGCGATTTTTTGCAAAACGCCCCCCCCCCCCCCAATCGGCAAAATCTGAAATTAAACATATGCACAAATGTATTAAGTAAATGCTTTTATCATACTTTATTATTTACGTTGATAAGAATAAGACCAATTCCATTAATCTATGTCTTATCGTTTCCGAGAAATTTCAGTTTTTTGTATTTTTCTGCAACATCGTTCCTGAAAATACGTTCAGCTACCAAATGAAGCGAAAATTGAATTAAAACTGCAAATTTAGTGTAATTTCAAATAATTATATGTGCTGCCTTGTGCAATTAACCTCAAATCAATGAATTAAGAAATAATTGAAAAGTGAATTAATTATATTCTACGTTTTAAAAATTAGCAATTATTTTTAACAAAATAATTAATGTTTCTTTGAATTCGAAACAAATTTTTTCATGTTTACCCAAAAAGCAAATACGTTTTCATAAGTGTTCTTGGAAAGTACACTGCTGGATTGAAACAAATAATAATGGAATTGAATCTCTTTTGCGATAACAATCTCGTTTTTAGTTAACGTTTTGTTCCAGACTGAATTTTTTATGAGATCTCCTTAACATAGAATTCCTTTGATTAGATAATAATAAATATCGGATACATTATTGGTTACTAAGCAAACTACGATGGAAAACATTGAAAAATTGGAAGAGAGGAATTTTAATATAATTTAAAGACTCCAAAAGCCTACTCAACACGAAATTGGTATTTGGCGAAACGTGTTTATGATAGAATGTAATAAAATTACTTGCTTTATTTGCCAAAAATAATTTTTTCACAGTTGCGTTTCCAGGTAAGTAGAAAAAACAGTATCAAGTTATATAGTTTTACTTTCCCTGCAATACATGGTAATGTATAGGGAAAGTATTGGAATCATGTCGAAAATCCCAACTTTAGTTTTCGACGGATCTACACGTTTCGAGACCTTTACAATACGAATAAACTATTTTTAGCGTGGCGTCTGTGTGTGCAGATTTTGCATCCACTCTAACTAAAAATCTAATTGACCGAATTTCATAAAATTTGGTAGGTATGTCACTTGTGGGCGAATATGGTGCTGATTAGTTTTGGGTACGATTCGAGATAAAAGAACCCGCCTTTTTTGCGAAATAGCCCGCAAAGGCTTGTATCCACTCTAGCTAAAAATCGAATCGACCAAATTTCACAAAATTTGGTACATAAGTCGCTTGTGGGTCACTCTGGTGCTGATTAGATTTTGGTATGATTCGAAAAAAAATAACCTGCCTTTATTTGCAAAATGGGCCGCAAATATCGCCAAAATTTAAAATAAAGAACTACGTATGCTCAAATATATCCATTAAATGCTCGTTTAATACGTAATTTTTTATTTTTACTTTCCCTACAATACTATATAGTTATTTATCACGATTTTAAATTCTCTGGCGTTGAAGAGCAAATTCGTAAACTCACTCAAAATTTCTCCATCAAAAACTTTGAGAAACACTTCCTGGAAGAAGTGGATCTGAACTATGGCTTGCGGCCGACGTCCAGAAAACACCGACAGCAACATATAATTTCTGACCCAAGGCGAACTTTTAAGCCAGGTGCACTGAAAATTCGCTTACTCGATCTACCTCCGCCAGTTTAATTCAAAGTCCGGACTAGAGATGGCGCCACAGTGCAGACTTGGAAATACTGCAAGCCATCTGTCATAAACACATAACGCGTACCACTGAATAGGAATGAAGCTGCGATGAGTTACGCGTACTTTCACTAGAAACCTAACTCATCCTTTAGGAGCTCTGCTACCCAGTACACTTTCTCCTTCTCTCTTCATTTTCACCTTTTTCTTTTACTAATATTCAGTCGATGTCCATTAGCCAAGGTAATACAGACCACGCCTACGAGCCATAGGCTCAACCAATCTTTCAACAACTATCCGTGGAATAGAATGCCCAAACATGACATTGCTATTTTTTCAAGTACTAAAAAGAACAATACTTTTCGGCGGGGGGATACGAGAGCTCTCCCTTAGGTGTTTTGAAGTGCAAATACCTTGGATTCTTAGATATAGAGGAAGTATTAGAATTGTGTTGAAATTCGCAACTCGAGTTTTCGATGAATTTACGCGTTTCGAGAATTCTGGAACCCTAAAAACCACTGTGCAACGTATAAATCCACTCTAGTTGGAAAATTAATTGACAAAATTTCACAAAATTTGGTAGAGAAGTCACTTGTTGGAATGGACCGAAAATTCGTAAGACTCTAAAAAAAAAAAAAAAGACTACATATGCTTAAAAGTATCAATTTCATGTTTATTTTATCAGTAATTTTTGATTATGAAAATAATAAGACCATCTCCTATAACTCTAGACTAACCGTTCTCGAGATAGGTCAGTTTAGTTTTGATTTTTACCACGTCAGCTTTGAAAATACGTCTAGTTGCCAAATGAATAACAAAATTCGATTAAAACTGTAAATTCTTTGTAATATCGAACAATTTTCAGTGTTATTTTGTAAAATTACATTAAATGTAATGAATTATGAAAAAAATAAAGAGAAAAATGATTTGAGTTTGTAGGGAAAGTTACGTGCTGTTCACACCAGATTTTTTAATTCGTAAATATAATTCGTTCACTTATGCGCTTCTATGTGAGCAGGAGAATCCCGTAAGAAGTTAATATGTTTCAATTTTTATATATTATTTCCTTTTTGGTAATGTAAATTATAAAATTAACAGTGAATTTTCTTTAATTTCTCTTGAATGGAGCACATTATAACGTTTAAAAGACATTAAAACACCTATGAAAACCACATATACAAGTAACCTATGACATCTCTTTAGGTTAACGAAGTCCAGACATTTGAATTTCCCCCCTCCTAGGGGCTAGTTTATCAGTTCAAATAAATGTTAATATAAAATAATACCAAAAGGTTCATCCCACGTTGTTCAGAAACCTTCAAATATTGACAAAAAAAATCTGATGTGGGCAACACATGACTTTCCTTATATAATGTAATGAATTTACTACTTTTACAGTAAAAAAAAATAGGTTTTTCTTATAGTAGATACTTATATTCTTTCCAAGATATTGAATTTTCGACATGAGTCGTCATTTTTATTGATTTAGCTCCATTTTAACCGTTTGGAGAGATTTTCGTTAATTTGACAACATTCCAAAAAGTCGCCAAGTTGGCGACATTCCGCCAAATTCGTCGCCAAAATCTCGATAAGCTTTACTGATGGAGAAATAACTTATTCTTATAGCAGATAAATGACTATTGGCGTTCAAATACAGAAGTATTACTTGAAGTATCTCTTTTCATGAATGGAACGAGCTAGATCCACAAGAATGAAGTCGCCCAATTTATCGCATGGTATTACATATGAAAGGTGAACATGTTTCTCAATAGGAAATCATTTTTTTTTATTTTATATGACTATTTTATAATTTTTTTCAAAAATGTGCGATATCTCGAGAAAGGTTCATGGTAGCGTTCTAAAATTTATGTCAATCGTTTTCTAATGAAAAATTACATAAGAAATGTCTATTTGCGTAACTTTATTAGTGGTTTTTATTTTTTGACGATATTTTCAAAATTTCACTCGAAAATTTAGGGGGGTTCTGAACATTCGATTGCATATAAATACAATAGACTTCCAGTGTTTATGGATTGTGATTTTTGTACCAAATTTTGTTCGAATCGGTCCATTCGTTCGTCAGTTATCGTCTCCACAGACTCACTGACACACACACACACACATACTTTCACACACACACAGACATCACTTCAAAAATGTTTGATTCGTGATCAGGGATGCTTGAAACGTGCTCTCCCGTCGAAAACTCGAATTCGAATTTTCGACCCCGTCACAATACTTTCCTTATACATTATGTATATAAGGAAAGTAATATACATTATGTACATAATGAAAGTAATATATATTTTGCATCGTTAAAAAATATACGTACTTGAAAAACTTTCACTCATTTAATGTGGCATCTCAAAACACACATAATGTAGAATTATAAAACCGTTACAGTATTTAAACCGACGAGTTTGCGCATGCGCGTTCCTGCACAATTTCTACTGTATCAGGTTTATTACTTTCGTTATATACATAATGTATAAGGAAAGTATTGTGACGGGGTCGGAAATTCGAATTCGAGTTTTCGACGGGAGAGCACGTTTCAAGCATCCCGGATCACGAATCAAACATTTTTGAAGTGATGTCCGTGTGTGTGAAAGTATATGTGTGTAAGTGAGTCTGTGGAGACGATAACTGATAAACGAATGGACCGATTCGAACGAAATTTGGTACAAAAATCACAATCCGTAAACACTGGAAGTCTATTGTTTTTATACGCAATCATATGTCCAGAACCTCCCTAAATTTTCGAATGCAATTTTGAAAAAATCGTCAAAAAATCAAAACCACTAATAAAGTTAAGTAAATAGACATTTCTTATGTAATTTTTCATTAGAAAACGATTGACATAAATTTTAGAACGCTAGCATAAAACCATTCCTGAGATATTGGACATTTTTCAAAAAATTATCAAAAAGTCATATAAAATAAAATAAAAAAATACTTCCTATTGAGAAACATGTTCACTTTTCATATGTAACCATGCGATAAATTGGGTGACATCATTGTCGTGGATCTAGCTCGTTCCATTCATGAAAAAACGGTACTTTGAGTAATACTTTTGTATTTGAACGCCAATAGTCATTTATCTGCTGGAAGAATAACTTATTTCTTCATCCATAACGTTTGGCGAGATTTTGGCGACGGATTTGGTGGAATGTCGCCAATTTGGCGACTTTTTTAAATGTTGCTAATTTAACGAAAAACTCGCCAAATGGATAAAAATGACGCTAAATCAATGACGACTCATTGATGATGATGACATGGAAAATGACGACTCATTGACGAAAATTCAATACCTTGGAAGGAATATAAATAACTTTTATGGAAATAATCTATTTTTTTACTGTAAAAGTAGTAAATTTATTATATTATACAAGGAATTTCATGTGCTGCCCACATCAGATTTTTTTCTAAAGATGTCACTTCCGATTAAAAAATGCACATTTTCTTCACAATATATACTTTTGGCATCAGCTAGCTATAGATAAAGCTTAGGTGATGACAGATACAGATTCAGCATCGAATTTCGAAGGAAGTAGAGGGTTCAAAGAGGATCCAGTTCTGAAGATGTCACTTCCATTTTTTCCGAAAGTCTGTATGGCTGAGTGTGCAAAATAGTATGAGAGTGCTTAACATTTGCGTCAAAAATGAAATGTGCACATTAATTGTCATCATAGGCAGACTCCGTCATAAATTTCTTGTTTATATATTTTTGTTGTTGCAGGCATGTGAATTAAATAACATTAAGGTGAAAAATTACATTCTC
This sequence comes from Amaurobius ferox, assembly GCA_951213105.1. NCBI lineage: Eukaryota > Metazoa > Arthropoda > Arachnida > Araneae > Amaurobiidae > Amaurobius > Amaurobius ferox. The sequence continues at coordinate 70,815,799 of OX578139.1, forward strand.
TAATATTTATTTAGTATTCGAAATCTGAATTTTAAAACTCGCATTTTACTTTGCAAATCTTGCTGCAAAATTCACTTTCACCATTGCCCCCCTTGGGGGGCAATTAATTAGACTGTAATTAGGAGGTTATTAACCCCCCCTGTAATTAGGGGTCTCTGTAATTAGCCTCCCTTGAGAACATATTCCACTCCCTCCCCGGAGGGGTACATTATCAAGTAAAGTATCAATTGAAATATTTTTTAAGCCCTTTAAAGTAAAGGGTTATACGCTATAGTTGTAATCAATTGGGCTCATGACAGCGATGTTTCACTTTTTCATTTAAATAAATATATATTATGAAAAGTCGAGTTCAGCAACATTCCAGTTAATTTATAACTTGTGACCCGTTAATTTATAACTCGTTCCTTATAGAAGGAAATTTTAACAGGTAAAAGTTTATTTATGCATGCTTTTCTACCTTTGATTCTTCTAAGGAGGATATTTACCGTAAATAATATAAGACTCAGTACTTTAAACTGAACGTTGATATGTGGATTTTTTTGAAACGCCAACAAAATCTCCAGGGCTAGATTTAAGAGAATTCAAAGAGACAGAAATTTCAGCAAATAATACTTAAATTTGTAGACGCATTTCTAGTTCTGTTTTTTATCAGTGGGGGATTCTCATATCCAGAAAACAGCGTTCGCTTCAAACTCGCAATCCACTTTGACCTATATTACATTTTTTACTATCTTCAAAAACTGAGAAGAAAATTCAACGATTTTTTTATTGTTGAAAGCTTGTGTTCGATTAAATAAAGGGAACGTGACAGACGAGCAACAAGAGATAGAATGTACTGCATCTCAATTTTTTATTTTCCTTTCGACCTGGAACACATTCAAATCGAATAAAATCAACATGATACATTCCTGTTCTTCCATTCACGGTGACTTAATGGAGCTTTTTTTCTTAAAAGTTGAATAAAAGCGTCCCTTTACAAAAAGAATTTGTTTCGAATTCGAAAAGGGAGAGTGTCTTTTGCTTCTTATATCTCGAAATCGTAGGAGTCTTTGTTCTGTTGAATGAAATGTGGTATTAAAAATTCACTTCGTTTTCGAAATATAAAACACTATTTTATACACGATATACACAACTGTAATAAAAATAGGATTATCTAATCCTACTATCGAAATGAAATTTGTTATCGTTCCATACAAAATAACCTTATGCTTCCAGCACATAAATTTACTTACAGACAAGCATTGCACCCGTTCTTTGTAAGGAATATATGATATAAAGAAACTTAAAATTCACAATTATGTGCAAAATTTCTGTAGTATTATTCTAAATAACATTGTTATTCAAAACATTGTTATTGTTATTCAAAAATGTAATGTGGGCAGCATACGACTTTCCTTTTATAATGCAATGAATTTACTACTTTTACAGTAAAAAAATAATGTATAAGATCTAGGCAGAATGTTTTTAATGTTGAAATTTATATTTGACACTCTTCCGGATAACAACATGTAAAATTACTTCGAAATACCCAATTAACTTATATTCCAAGTAATTCTAAATTGACAATTATCAATATTGATAGCATCTGCAATAAGCAATATAGTCCATATATTAAAATATTTTAATGATTAATTCTTCAATGTGACGCCATTTTCATTTACGTAGCGCCATTTTCATTAACTTTGCGCCATTTTTGCAATTTTGACGATAGTTTCGTCAATCGTGCATGAAATATCGTCAAGATGGCGATGATATTTCGCTGAGTGAGTCGCCAAGTTCGCCAAATTTTTTCTCAAACGTTACAGACAAATGGAAAGATGATAATTTCTTATACTATATAAATAACTGTTGGAGAATCGTTAGGCGTGGAATAGAAAAGTATTATACAAATTATCTTCTCTCGTGAATGAAACGAACTAGATCCCCCAGAATGATATTTGCAAACGTATCATAATATTATAACATAATATTATATATGAAAAGTGATCCTATTTCACACTAGTTAATATTTTTTTTTAATTTTATGTGATTTGTTTTTGATAAATTCATTTGAAAAGGTCTAATATCTCAAAAACGATTCATGCTAGCGTCCTAAAATTTATGATAATCGTTTACCATTGCAAAATTACATAAGAAATGATTATGATAATTTACGTAATATTATTGAAAGTTTTGATTTTTTGATGAATATCTCAAAATTTCATTCGAGGAGTTGGGGATGTTCCTAACATTCAATTCCGTTTAAAATAAATAAGCTTCCAGTTCTCAATGACTGAAATTTTTGCACCAAATTTTATTGAAGAAGCTCCATTTGCCATTTGTTCGTGAGATATCGTCTCCACACAGACATCACCTCAAAAACGATCGCTTTGAATTCAGTGATGCTAGAAACATGTTCTTCCGTCAAAAACAGGAATTTAGATTTTTGACCCCGTTACAGTACTTTTCTTACACATTATATAATATGCATATAAGTAAAAAAAAATATCGTCTGCCGTATAAGCATATTGTATTTAATTTCGATGCTAAGTAACATGATATATATATATATATATATATTTAAAATCATATATAACCAATTTAAAACCATATATAACTCTTCGAAGATATTTGGATTTGGTCGAGTTGGTTTTGAATGAAAACATACTCTATGACGATACGCATTACTACAAACAAGTCAAGGGCATACCCATGGGTGAAGCATGCTTGTCAATATTGGCGGATATTTATCTATCTAAATATGAAAGAGGAACCCATATATTATCGGAAATACCTTATTTCCGTTACGTTGACGATGTGATATTGGGGGGTTATGCAAACGCCCCTGACATAGATTTTGCATTCTACCCAAAAGAATTAGACTTAATTGAAAATTCGTTCAATGAGGATGGATCGACAGACTTCTTGGATTTATCAATAAGAAAACACCGACAGTATGGAATTTATACAACCACACACGACAAGAGAAATTCATACAATATCAAAATAAATAATGTTATTGATTGGAATTCAAACCTCACTAAAAATATTTTCAGAAATATTGTTATCGGATACTTCAGAAGAAACAGAAACTACAGTACTTTTAAAAAAGACTGCTTTTATGAATGTAATAAAATAATAAATGATGCATTAAAAAGAAATTACCCTAGATATTTCATACAACACTATTACTATTCTTTTTTCAAAGAACGAAATTGTACTTTTTTTTAATCTAAATGAGCATCCTTAATCATATCAGTATTCATATCTGCGATCCTATCATCATGAAGTCTTTTCGCACATGTGCGACTTTCCCTTATAAAAAGGTGTGTTTTCAAGTTGGATTGTAGGGTGTATCTCTTCCTTGCTTGGTTCCTTCTATGCTTTAGTGTCCGTTCGGGTGCTTCTGTCTTTGCACATGTGGGAGATTGACCATTGAGTTACATTGATGCCGTGAGCGTTGCCCGGGTCGTAAAAGCTGCTTTAAGCGGGAAAAGGGGTGTCGCAATCCACCCCTGCCATTCTATGCAAATCATATGGTCACTCCCGTTCTCACTTCTCTTTTCTTCTTGTTTATATCCTTATATGCCACTTTGGATGCAGAGCTGCTAAGCGCCACATCCTCAGTAGAGCTTCAATTTTCTCCTTTACTTATATAGGAGTTCCTTTTGTGATATACTTATTTTTATATGTATATATATATATATATATATATATATATATATATATATATATATGTATATATATATTTTTCTTAATAATAAATTTAAAGAAAAAAATATCATCTGCATAATGCTATTTTTATAGAAAGTTCGATATTTATTAATATCTCGATAACCCGTGGTTTTAGGAATTTGGAGTATGGACTAAATTTATGTGGGGCTATTCCAAGGCTACCCACAAAATTTCCCAATTTTCGGTGCAGCTGTTCTCCCGTGATGATGAGACAAAATCTCTTTCTTACCCACATACACACTTACAAACAGATTTTTAATTTTATTTATGTAGATTGAAAATATATCATTTGTGGAAAATATAACGCGCAAAAGACATTGCGAAAAATAAATTTTGCAATGTCTCTCCTTACACAACAGTATCACATAATAAAGTAAAAAATAAACTGTAATCACACGCATAATTGAACCAAATTAATGATGCAGGTAGATCCAATTCAAAAGAATACTATATAAATCTTTTCTGTATCTAAATATGGTATTATGCAATATTGTTCAGAGGAAATTAGCGTGTAGGTAGAAAATACCATAACTATAATGTATGAGCGATTGTATCAATCAAACGCGGTGTTTTCGCAATGAGGTATTATTTTAATTTATGCTATTCAGTGTAATTTTGAGACCAGAAATAGATCTCACACGAAGTGCTGTGATAGTGGTGAGACACTTTTATGTACAAATTCATGGTGTCTGAAACGACAACGGTACGTCCAGTCAAAAAGACGTCAGGGTTTACAGCATGTGAACCCAAAGATCAACTAAAACCATAAATTAGGGGACTCAAGCCAGAAGGGGTCGAACGAACTCTTAAAATAATGTAAAGAACGGCATTGGATGGAATGCTAGCCAATTCAGATAAAGCTTGTCGCGTCACACTGAATGCTACAAATGAAAGCAAGAGGGAAAGTGACACCCCCAAAACGGAGGGAACCACACCTTGTGACCGATGAAGGACTTTTGAAGAAGAGAGTTTTAACGACATTATTACGACTAGAAATGTAGAGTGCTCCGTAGATATTAAACAAGAAAGATCAATCAAGCTTAAAGCATTGATTATGAAACACTTTCCAACTTCAATGCAATTTTATTTAAAAAAGTCGAAAATGCAATACATTCCTCGGTAATATTTTAAAACTTTTCACAATACTACATTGATTTATTATATTTGAAAACTTAAACCTTCATTGAAAAAAATGAACTTCATTAACATGACGGCATTGAAATATAAATTGCCTGGTTTAAATATCTCTAAAATGCAATACATTCCACGGTAATATTTTTAAAACTATCATAATACTACGATAATTTATTATATTTGAAAACTTCATCGAAAACAACTGAAATAAATTCAAATGACGTCATAGAAAAAATAACACGCCTGGATCTCTCTATAAAAGCAGGATTTCATTCATAACTTTCTCCATTTCATTCAATAATTTATTTTATTTAAAAATTAAGACCATGGAGCTACAATTCATAAACTTTATGCTTAAAACTTCATCGAAAAAAATCGTCCTTCTGTTTATAAAATCAATTAATATTTCAATCATATCAGCCATGCAGACTCCATGGACTGAATTATTTTGTGTTAAAGAAATACAGTAATTCTAATACAACTCATTCTACATATTTTGCTGTTTACATTTTACATAGGTGAAAAATAGGCTTAGTTTTAGAAATAATCAAATTTGAATGAGAATTTAAACTCAAATATATTGTCATTGTGTTGTTTTAGTATGTAGATGCACAGAATTTAAGCAAAAATAAAGTAGTTTTAGGACGGATACAACACTCAATATGAATTAAATAGAACTTTAAAAAATCACGATTTTGAAACAAGATGGATGCCATATATCATTTTGAAGTGGGTCATGTGATCGTTTCATATCATGGTCACGTGATCGTTTCATATAAGATGTGTAATTATTATTTTAATTTTTATTTAAAAAACTACTGAATATATTTCGCTGAATTTTTTTTATATATTTTATGGAACAATTTGACTATTACCTAAAATTTTCGAAGCAATTTGTGAATTTTATATCCGCTTAAAAAATGTTTGAAAAATTAGGTCCCATAGGGCTCAATGTATTTCATTTTTTCAACCCGGGTTCAATCCAAAACTAATTGGGTGATATTATTCATTTATATTCCCATAGGTCCTACAGACCGTCTGAACAACATACTAAAATTTTATTTTGATTAAGTCATTTTTACGGCAGTTATCGTGCTAACGGACAGATAGACAGACAGACAGAATGAACAAAGTCATAAACACTTTTCAACTTTGTTGTAATAATATTGGAGTGTTAATAAAAATATTGGAGATCTATTGATTTTTGTGAGTGCAATCAGAGTACGAGAAGGAGCCACACACCGAGAGTTATGGTGAGTATGAATATCTGATGCCAGCATTTTGATATATGATCAAAGTCCAAGACAGTCTTGACGGTATGTGCCCATTGAAAATGATATCTGGTTCTAACTACTATTTAGGCGTTTCCGTTTTGGTCAAACGGTTTGATGTCCCCTCCGCTGAAATAATATAATTAAATAGTGTAATTGAATTATTTAAGTATTTATGTTTTTTAATAAATGTTTTTGTTAAAGTTAAAATGGTGTGATCCATTTAGCATTTTATTAATTACTAATTCCTTTACATGACTCACACAAAAAATAAATAATTGGAGGGTTTATAGCGGCACAATAAAGTAATGTACGCTTAAATAATAAGTCCACTAATACGAGAATTTACGGCCATGTTAAGAGATAAACATTGATATGTTAATGATAAAAGGATTGGAGGGTTATTGCAAAACACAACGCACAATCTTAATGGATTTAACTTTAAATCTAACTTTAAAATCTCTTTCCCACATTTGGTGCCGTAACTTTAACTTAAGTTTCTTTATTATTTTCTAGTTCCCACAGTAATAGTAAAAAAAAACAGCTTTTAAAAGTACCACCTTTTATAATTTGTATGTAATTTGAATGCATAAAATATGTATGTACTTAAATGTATGCAATTTAAATGCATGAAAGGCGGCATACAGAATTTAAAATTATTTTACTGCTTCGGTTATCATGTTTTTCCCAAACTACGATGACATTTACATGACGCGAGATAGACTGTGCCGGTAAGATTAAAAAATATTAAAATATGCCACGAAAGAGAAAGACATACTAAATTTTGACAGCCGTTCCGAACTCGAGTTATTCCCCAAACTGAAAACATTTCTGTGGCTGGTCCAGGACGGGCTAACTCTGTAGGATTTAAAATCAAATGAAAAAAAAAGATTTAAAATCAAATGACATGTTAAATTCGGATATTCTAGCTGCTCCGGTTTTCAGGATAATTTTAAATAGCGAGTGCATTTATATAGCCAACCCAATTAGGTTCAAAATTCAAAGAATTCAAATTTCGTTCGACACTAACCACAAAACACAATAATGTATAAATTATGGACTTCCTACTGTTCTAGTTTTCGAGTTAATGCCAAAATCAGTATATTCCTATAGCAAGCGCAAAACTAGCTAATCCGATAAGGTCAAAAACGTAAAAGACAACGAATTCCTAAATATGGACTTTCTAGCTGCTCCGGTTCTCGAATTATTTCCAAAAATGGCGTATATTGAAATGTCGGGCTCTAGACGGGCTAGCCTGATGAAGTTCAAAAGCCAAAGAATTTAAATAAACAGAAGACAGCGACATAAAAATGTTTGACTTTCTCGCTGCTCCGATTCTCGAGTTATTCCCCTAACAGATTTACAATTGTGGACCTAACTTCCAGGTTTAAAATCAAAAGAATTAAAATGTACAACAAAATATCAAATTTCATATTTTTGTGAATAATAGAACTTGATTAGTTAGGTCTTCAAAAATTTGAATCACACTGACAAACAAACACCAGAAATAAAATGTAATAAGAAGGCTATAAATTCTGAAATATGGTAAGAATGGTAAGAATATAAGAATCTGCGAGTACTATAAGAATACCCCATTTTTTTGCCCGTAACGTTTGGATAAAATTTTGGTGACGAATTTTTCGAAATATCTCGAACTTGATGACTTTCTAAAAGTTGTCAAATTGGCGAAAATATCACCTAATTGATAAAAATTCACCAAATTGATGAAACTAACGCTGAATCAATAAAATGGCGATTAATTGATGTAAGTTTAATATCTTGGAAAGAACATAAAAGTAGGCTATAAAAATAACTCATTTCTCCGTTTGCCAGTCCGTAACGCTTGGCGAGAAATTTAGCGGGGCGACAATTTTAAATGTTGCCAAATTGACAAAAATTGCGCCAAATTGATAAAAATGACGCTAAATGGGAAGTAATGTTTCTCATATTCTGATTTCCGTCATATGACCGGCATACCTTCTAGGATATAAGAAATGCTCTTCTCTCCGTTTGTCTGTAACACTTGGTAATGCATTTGGCGAACTTGGAGAATAATTTAGCAAAGTATCACTAACTTAGCGATATTTCGCCCCAGATTGACAAAAATATCGTCAAATTTAATGAAAATGATATCTAATTCATGAACTAATTATTAAAATATTTTAATATATGGCCTATATTGCTTATTGAGGATGCTATCAATATTGATAATTGTTTATTTAGAGTTGCGCGAAATATAGGTGAATTAGGTACTTTGAACTAGTTTTGCATGTTGTCATCCGGAAAATCGCAAAATGTACATTTCAACGATAAAAACACAGTACCGTGAATCTTATACATTATTTTTTGACTATAACAGTAGTAAATTAATTGCATTATATAAGGAAAGTCATGTGCTGCATACATCAGATATTTTTTAATCAGAACGGGGAGTACATAGTTCCACTTGTTTCGTATGATGTCAGTAATATGTTTTATATAGGTATCATTAAAAGGACTCTTACTATTATATTGTCTAAACATACATGTGACATTGAAAACAAGACAGAAAGAAAAAACTCTCTACTGCTTTATCTCAAACTGCTTTCATTGGAAGTTTTGCCAACTTGTTTGATATTGTTTACCTTTATTCCGCTCTGATAACCCCCCGAACATCCTATCATTTAAATATATATTTATTTATATCTATCACGTTTTAATTTGCATTAACAATCCTATCTAATAACAATCCTATCCCCCTTAATCTTAGTTTTACTTAGAGTCTAAAATTTGTTTCCAGAATGTTTAAACTATTTTTCCCGAACAAAGCCACAAGAATCCGCTAGATAGGAGTATTCCCAGAAATAAGAAATATACTACTGTGATATACAGGATACATGCGATAGGTTCCTCATAATGATATTCTAACACGATAAATAAATATCAAATCGTGGACTGAGCGGTAAAAAGTTAGTTCTTTCGAACAATTATTGGCGTAAGACTTGAAAGTATGGGCCATGTATCTTATGATCAGGAAGTAAAAAAAGCCTACATGAAATTTATAATTCTGAAGATGCACCCACACACGTAGGGAAGTCACACGATATGTTGGACCGAAGGCCATGAAATAAATCGGCCAATGAAGAGTCGACTTGACCGAAGGCGATAAGAAGTTGGGTCAATGACCAAGCCCCTTATATAAGCCTGCTAACCAATGGATAGCCAAGGCGTTGTTTTGCAAAACATAGTACAGCGAAAATTGAGATGCAATGAGATCAGACAGAGAGCAGTAGTTGAAGAGTCCAAAAATGACATTAATGCAGATGAATCCAAATTGACATCCTGGGCGGTCCAGGGAACCCAAGGCTTGCACACGGGTGTAACCAAGAGCCAAGGTAAACATTTTGAGTCATAAATGAGGGTCTTATACTTAATCTGACTCTGAAGTCAAGCAAAATTGCATCCTGTATCATCATACTTCAAACGTTAGCTCATAAACTTCGTTAGACAACGTATAAGCTTTGATGAAGATTAAAATTTCAAATATTAATGAACATTTAAATAAGTATATTGTTGCAAACGCGTAATATATCCTCACTGGCGCCTTTCCTTTCGTCTCCTTCGAAGACCTGATGGAGAAATCATCAGATGTGAGCAGACTATGACAAAAGCATGACGTGAGCCTATGGTTTCCAAGTTTTCGAGTTAGAAAAAGCGTTGCCAGATTTGGCGATTTATCGCCAATTTGGAGACATTTGGCGACTTCCTGAATCTTCGAGCAGCATCGCTAAATAACCATTATTCCACGTGATAAGAGATATTTCTAAAAGTTTCTATAGCGTGTGCTGCGTGGGAAATCCCACACGCCCGGTTTGGGCGCGAAAAATATGAACAAATTTCATTGAACAATCCGTTAAAGGCCACCGTGTCGTATAGTCTTAAGGATTTTACTCTGAAAAGTTAAGAAATAATTAAAATGTTAGGAAATGAGGACACCAATTAGATTTTAAAAATAACAAAAAAAGGTTTTATTTACATATTTAACAATTAAAAGAAACATGAAAAGATTTGAGCCCAAAAGTTGCTCCATTAAAATACTAACACATCGTAAATCATTAACGCGCTTGATCATTAAATACCTCGTAAATCATTAGTACACAGAAAAATCACTAATACATCGTAAAACATTGATACATCAAAACTAAACATTAAATTATTGTTATTCATTAATTACTACTTCTAACAGCTACTCATCTGTCCTTCTCAAAAATTAAAAATATCCCAACAAAACTTTCAGGTTGAGATAAAAACCCGGAGGGGGGAGAGAGAGTATCTAAAGAGAGTAATGCATGATGCAAAAGGCCTACCTTCCATTCAGGATTCAGCAAGGACTCGAGTGCACGGAGGCTGGAGGAGCATCGTCTCGCTTCGGTCAAAAGTTAACTTCGTTCACATTCAAGAAACAAGAGGCAACTCTCGACTTCTCCACACAAAAATTCACACTCATGAAAATCTTCCAAGTCGCTATCTCCTCCCTCTTAAATTTTATTCGTTGCAAGGTTTAAGCTCCCCTTAATATCATTGGAGGACATTTGGACCCTCACTTTCAGTGGCCAGTCCATGACAGGAAGACTTGGTCAGTAGCCCCTGAGTTATTATTTGCAGGTGGCTGGAGTCCCACGCTTCTGCTTGAACATCTGGGCTTAACTGCGCCCCCACCGACCACTTACCTCCCGTTAAGTCTTCCTCCATCTTGTACGAGACCACCCACAGGCATAAAGTCCATAATACACTGACCCTTTCCGTTGCAGGTGGTCAAAGTGGAACTTTATAAAAATTGTGTGGAAACACAGGGACCATCTTTGTAGGTATGTGAATCATTTCAATGTTACATTACATGAGGAAAACCGATGTAAGAGCGTGACTATAAAAGGACTCATCACTCCGTTAGAGTTCAGTTTACGAGTTGGCAACATACGAGCTACAGTTAACTGTGAGTTTTGTCAATGTTATGAGAATAGTAGCAGTTGTTTTACTTTCGTTAATGTTTTTAGAATAATATCACTTATTTTGTGATATTAGTGGATCAAAATAGAACCCATATGCTACTCCGTAGGATTAAACAGCTTGACTTTTTTTAATACATTAGTATATTAAAGATTAATATTATTGTAAAATGGAGATTTATTTTAAATAAAAATGGGCCATAATTTAGTTGGAAGGAATGTTTTATCTCATTATAAATATAATTTAGGCTTTGCTAAATATCCTTTGTACACATTTTTATATACACTTTATTAAGGACTTTCAACAAATAAAGTAATTTGTAGAAATAAGATTAAAATGCTTTAAGAAGCTTAATTTCTATCAGTACTGAAATGTTTGAAAATTTGAAACCAAAGTAATTAAGGACTTTTCATGGCTTAAATTTAGCATACAGAAAGATAAGATTATCAAAAGTGATTGTGACACAGTACGCGAATATAACCATTAAAAACATAGGCTTTACGAATAGAAAGAATATTTTTGTCTACAGATGCAAAAAGCAACAGGCTGGCACCAAGCCCCAGACACCAGTTTTATTATCCGTTTTGAGACGCCAGTTTTTGTGATGGGGCGGACAGTAATTTATTGCCCAAGCTATACAATCATGACCTTGTAACACGTGAGCTTTTTGGCGTAAGCAAGACTCCAAGATAAAAGGATATGTCCAATGGAGTTTAACATAAGCTTCGCCCACAGAATTAGAACCAATGGCAGAACAAATCGCCAAAGCTAGTGACTATAAAGGGAAAACACAGAGTACCTCATACAAGAGTTGGTAAAAAAGATAGAGACTCCTGATTTTACTGTTGACATGAAATGACGTTCTGACTTACCGTTGACACGAAATGACGTGCAGAGATACCTGATTTTACTGTGGACATGAAATTATTTTGCAGAGTCTTGAAATGGCTTAGTTGCGGATAAAATTTCATTTTTAACCTTCTTACGTATAAAAGGATATTATACTTTCTGACGAAGTGCATTACAATTACTTTGACTTTAATATGTCGATGTGTGGTCCTAGCAAAAACGCGTGTGAGAGTGGGAGATGACTGGACAAAGAGTCCAGGACCAACGAGCGGATTCAAGGATGAATCATGTAACCATTTACATAAACATTTTGAGGAAAGATTTCGATGGTTCAGTAGCTAGTGTACTAAATTAATACTATTCGTACTGATTTAATTTTATGTTATTAATAAAATTCTTTCTCAGTAGAAACACCGGGCAAGATACTAAATTAATATGGTGGGTTATTGCGGCCCACCAGTACTATATAAAAATCAGTACTATATAAAAACCCAAAAATTAACTATGGGGGGAAGTAGATTATCACGTCGGCAATGTACAGAAATTTACGATTAGCGGCCACTTCTAATCTTATAAATCAAGTCCATTAATTATTTAACTTTTATACGCCATAGTGATTTTTAATAATATATTCACAATTCTTTCGTTTTGACGTTTGCAGATTGCAACTCGAGTTTTCGAATGATCTTCACGATTCGGGGACTCTAGAATACAAAAAAACTATTTTTAGCGTGATGTGGCTCTATCTTTCTCGCTCTCTGTGTGCGTGTCAGTGTGTGTGTATCTGTCTGTGCAATGTATGCATCCACTCTAACTCAAAAACTAATTGACCAAATTTCACAAAATTTTAATTATAAGTCACGTTTGAGTTACTGATTTGATTTTGGTACGATTTGTTATAACAGAATCTGCCTTTTTAGCGAAATGGCTTGTAAAATTCTTATATATCCACTCTGGCTAAAATACTAATCGACCAAATTTCACAAAATTTGGTAGATAAATCACTTGTGGGTCACTCTGGTGCTGATTAGATTTTGGCATGATTCGGGAAAAAAGAACCTGAATTTTTCGCGAAATAACGATTTTGGGTGAATAACGATTGTTGAAGCCAATAGGAAAAATTTGATGTGGGCAGTACATGACTTTCCCTGCAGACTCAATTTCATTTTTTCTTTATTTCTTTAATACTTCATTAGATTGGGTTTAATTGCACAAAACAACATTCAATTTGTATTTTTAATTCGATTTTTGTTTTTATTTGGTAATTGGGTATTTTTCTGAAAGCGGCGTAACAAAAATGCAAGAAATCTCAAATATGTTGAGAACTGTTAGTCCTAAAGTATTGGAGCTGATTATATTCTTTTCTTCGTCAGAAATTGATTGCAAAACAAGAGTTTAATTGATACATTTGAGAATACGTAGTTTTTTCCTTTTTTTTTAGATTTTTGCGGGCCATTTCGTAAAAAAAGGCAGGCTTTTTTTTCCGAATCGTACCAAAATTTAATCAGAATCAGGTTATCCCACAAGTAACTTATCTACCAAATTTTGCGAAATTTGGTCAATTAGTATTATAGCTAGAGTGGATACATGAAATTTTTACGGGCCATTCAACAAAAAGGCGGGTTCTGTTTTTTGAATCGTACGAAAAACTAATAAGCACCAGGGTCACACCCAAGTGACTTACCTACCGAATTTTATGAAATTCGGTCTATTAGTTTTTGAGTTAGAGTGGATACATACATTCCACAGACACACAGACGTCACGCTAAAAGTAGTTTTTTCGTGTTCTAGTGGTGGTCTCAAAACGTGTAAATCCGTTGAAAACTCGAGTTGCGATTTTCGACATGATTCCAATACTTCCCCTATACATTACCATGTATTGAAGGCAATGTAAAATTGGGTTTTAATCTTTTAGCAATGTAAATACTGAAGATTTTGATCTCTCTTTCAAAATTTCAACATTTACTTTACATGCGTATTTGGTACATGTACAATAATATGCATATTTCACTTTATTAAGTGGTGTTTCATTTGAGAATATTTTGTATTCCCGAATACCTCCGCAAATGAAAATTTATAGAAATTACATAAAAGCATTAAAAGCATCGCTATGCTACTCGCATTAACAAAATGTTTGGATGTAAATAATTGAAAATGATGGACTTAGTAAAATTACGACTACAGTTAAAAGTATTTGAATTCAATTTCGAAATGTAATGGCCATTAAAGGCACAATATTACGCCTCAGAATATTGAATTTATAGAAATAATGAGATTGGTTTGCAGTGAAGCATATTATCGATCAACTTTGGAATGCAACTTCACCTGCTTGTGTTCAGTTTAGTTCAACATTCGTAGCGTAGTTAGTTTTGTCGAATTATTTTGAATATCTGGAAATTGTGTTTCGATTTTAATAGTTCTAAATATCATTGATGATTGGGTTTATTCGAAACAATACATAGACCTGTAACCTCTTGTTCCAGGGAAAATTATTAAAGGAATGTTGTATATTATATTAACAAATGACAACATTACTTTACATTAATGTATGACAAATCCCGTGTACATTTTATTTTTGACACAATTATTTAAGCATTTCTTTTACGTATTTAAATTGTACAATCATTCGAATGTCTGGAAAAACCGGATGTGTCATCCATAAAACCGGAAATGGAAATTCTCATTGGACACCTTTCTTCCTACCACTCGGGAATTTGATGCTCAATCCATATCACTCATCATCTGAGCTCTATCTTTGATAAATCCTGAGAAATATACGTTTGAAGAAAAATGTTTGGACAGAAGTGGAAATCCTCAGTAATACCCCTACCCCTTCAACACTTCGTTGTTGAAGCTACATCAGTCGTTATCTAAGGTATATCAATAGCAAATTCAGATATAAACATGTTTCACAGAAGTCTGATTGCCAGCAACATGGAAGTGGATACACGTAGTTTACGTTAATGCCATTTTGCTACATGCCCTGTAAGCCAGTTGTTGCGAATTTGAACTCGGAGATTGACATCCTTTTACGACATTTATGGGTTATGCTACCAACGATGGCCGTCATTATGGCCTTGTCTCTTTAACGTTGTGCATCTGAAACCCCACAAGTTTGGCTAAGACACCTAAATATACAGGATAGCGCAACAGCGGCCATCTTGACACCCAGTTGAAGCGATGGTTGTTCATGGCAAAAATAGGGTTTCTTTCTCCTCATTTTTTCGGGATCTCGAAAAAATCAAAACATTCTACACTACTTTCTTGAATGATTGATACAGTTTTTTGTAAGCAGAATCCCCCACCCCCCTATTTTCTGCCAAATTGCTTATTAAATATTAGCCATGTAACCTGCGTGTGCCATTGAAATAGCACAGGCAGATGACAAGCGGTTGGACCGGTTAGAGTCAAAATGGTTGTTGCGTTAGCTTGTGTATTTAGGAGCCAAATGTTCCGCTGCTGAGTGATTCCAAAGTGACCTCCAGAATTCTATCTACTTGTCAGTCTACCCGAACGTTGTCTTTGATCATATGAGCGGTGAGGGTGGCTTCGATTTTTCCCAGTGTGCTGCTATGTAAGGTAATGCTATGTAAGGTTGTGTATTGGCCCAGTGAATCTTTAATAAATGTATTTCGTTTTCGAATGTAGTTGTTTTTTGGCGCTTGTGTGTCTTATTTCTTCTCTAGGTTTCGTCTCGAATGATATTTATATTTCCGGGGTGTTGCATTTCCGTCAGCCTTTAGCATTTGCATTATCCAGCATTATATACATTATGCAGCATATATTGCACTGTAAAACATTTTCCAACTCTTGCTTATTTCTTCAGCTACTTTGTTGATAATTTTGACTGATAAGGAAAGGCATAATTACAGGTGTTTATGAAAATTCCAGCTTCATTTCTGATTTATTCAGCTAATTATCGTCCGCCGAAGCGTTATTTTTGTATTTATATATATGTATATATACATTATCATAACTATCCGAAACCGCAATCCCCATTACGGACAGCTAATTCCCTTGAAATTTTCAGTAACATGCTTGCAAATGTTTTATAGTGTGGTATGAGCTAGCTTTTAGTTATTGCACAGCCAAGGATTGTTGAAAATACTTTAAATATCACATTAAATTTCTTACTGCTCCTTTCTTAATCAAATTCATGGAGATATGTGGGAGATGGAATTTTTTTAGCACCACTGTAGAATATAAATAGGAAATCTTTGGCTCTCATCTCATATTGATATGGATTTTTTAGCATCTTTGTCCGAATTGATAATAAAACACATATGTCCAATATTATTTTAGACACAATAAATTATATTACTTGCACTACAATTGACTAAATTTATTCTCTTTAATAAGGGTGAAAATTGATGTCAAATTAAAAAATCTGATGTGAGCAGAACATGACTTTCCCTGCAGACTTATATTAACGTTCTCTTTATTTTAATTTAATTTGTTGCACTTTAAATTCAATTTTCGTTCTCATTCGGTAACCGGGCTATTTTCAAAGGTGGCGTAGGGAAAGTACTAAAAACTAAAATATCTCGAGAACGACTAGTCCTAGTGTAATGGGGTTGGCCTTATTCTTTTCGTCGTTAAAAATTACGTATTAAATCAGTATTTAATGGATATATTTGAGTATACCCAGTTCTTTAGTTTAGATTTGGACGATTTCTGCAGACCATTTTGCAAAAAAAGGCAGGTCATTTTTTTCTGAATCGTACCAAAATCTAATCAGCACCAGGGTAAGCCACAAGTGACTCATCTACCGAATTTTGTGAAATTCGGTCCATTAGTTTTTCAGTTAGAGTAGATACAAGTTTTTGCAGGCCATTTCGCAAAAAAAGGCGGGTTCTTTTATCCCGAATCGTACCCAAAACTAATCAGCGCCAGACTCGCTCACAAGTAACTTACCTACCAAATTTTGTGAAATTCGGTCCATTAGTTTTTTAGTTAGAGTGGATACAAAATCTGCACTGACAGACAGACAAACACACAGACAGACACACAGACACACAGACAGACATACACACAGACACACACACAGACGTCACGCTAAAAATGGTTTTTTCGTATTCTAGAGGTCTCGAAATGTGTAGATCCGTCGAAAACTCGAGTTGCGATTTTCGGCATGATTCCAATGCTTTCCCTATACATTACCATGTATTGCGGGGAAAGTAAAAATCTGATGTGGGCAGCACATGACTTTCCCTGCTGACTTATATTCACGTTCTATTTATTTAAATTAAATTTAATTAATTTTTACTTTCCCTGCAATACATGGTAATGCATAGGGAAAGTATTTGAGTCATGTCGAAAATCACAACTCGAGTTTTCGACGGATCTACACGTTTCGAGACCTCTAGAATACGAAAAAGCTATTTTTAGCGTGACGTCTGTGTGTGTGTCTGTGTGTCTGTCTGTATGTCTGTCTGTCTGTTTGTGCAGATTTTGTATCCACTCTAACTAAAAAAGTAATTGACCGAATTTCAAAAAATTTGGAAGGCAAGTCACTTGTGGACGAGTCTGGTGCTGATTAGTTTTGGGTACGATTCGGGATAAAGGAACTCGCCTTTTTTTGCGAAATGGCCCGCAAAAGTTTGTATCCACTCTAGCTGAAAAACTAATGGACTGAATTTCATAAAATTCGGTAGATGAGTCACTTATAGGTCACCCTTGTGCTGATTAGATTTTGGTACGATTCTGAAAAAAATAACCTACCTTTTCTTGCAAAATGGACCGCAAAAATTGTCAAAATCTAAACTAAAAAGCTACGTATTCTCAAATATATCCATTAAATGCTTGTTTAATACGTAATTTTTAACAAAGAATAGAATAAGACCAACCCCATTACACTAGGACTAGCCGTTCTCGAGATATTTTAGTTTTTTTGTTTTTCCGCTACGCCACCTTTGAAAATGAGTCCAGTTAGCAAACGAGAAAGAAAATTGAATTAAATGTGAATTAAATGTAATTAAAATAAAAAGAACGTGAATATAAGTCTGCAGGGAAAGTCATGTGCTGCCCACATCAGATTTTTACTTTCCCTGCAATACATGGTAATGTATAGTGAAAGTATTGGAATCATGCCGAAAATCACAACTCGAGTTTTCGACAGATCTACACGTTTCGAGACCTCTAGAATACGATAACAACATTTTTAACGTGACGTCTGTGTGTGTGTCTGTCTGTGCAATGTATGTATCCACTCTAACTCAAAAACTAATGGACCGAATTTCATAAAATTTGGTAGGTAAGTCACTTGGGTATGACCCTGGTGCTCATTAGTTTTTGGTATGATTCGTAAAAACAGAACCCGCCTTTTTTTGCGAAATGGCCCGTAAAAATTTCATGTATCCACTCTAGCTAAAATACTAATTGAACAAATTTCACAAAATTTGGTAGATAAGTTACTTGTACAATACTCTGATGCTGATTAGATTTTGGTATTAATCGGAAAAGAACAACCTGCCTTTTTTTACGAAATGACCCGCAAAAATATCATATATCCACTCTAACTAAAATATTAAATGACCAAATTTCACAAAATTTGATAGATGAGTGACTTGGGGGATACTTTGGTGCTGATTAGATTCTGGTATTATTCGGAAAAGAACAATCTGCCTTTTTTACGAAATAGCCCTCAAAAATCGCAAAATCTAAAAAAAGCTATGTATGTTCAAATATATCAACTAAATGCTTGTTTTATACTTAATTTTTGATGGGTAAAATAATAAGAACAACTCTATTACTCTAGGACTAACCATTCTCGATATATTTGTGATTTTTCGCATTTAGTTATGCCACTTTTAGAAAAATGTCTAATTACCAAATAAAAACAGAAATTGAATTAAAAATGCCAATTTAGTGTTATTTTGTACAATTAAACTCAATTTAATGAATTATTAAAGAAAAATATATGAATTTGAGTCTGCAGGGAAAGTCATGTGCTGCTCACATCAGATTTTTAATTCAATTTTCGTTCTCATTTGATAACTGGGCTTATTTTCAAAAATGGTGTAGGAAAAATAAGAAAAACTAAAATATCTCGAGAACGGCTAGTCCTAGTGTAATGGGGTTGGTCTTATTCTTTTCTTCGCTAAAAATTACGTATTAAACAAGCATTTAATGGCTACATTTGAGCATACGTAGTTCTTTAGTTTAGATTTTGATGATTTCTGCGGGCCATTTTGCAAAAAAAGGCAGGTTATTTTTTTTCGATTTATACCAAAATCTAATCATCAGCACCAGGGTGGCCTACAAGCGACTTATCTACCAAATTTTGTGAAATTCGGTCCATTAGTTTTTTAGTTAGAGTGGATACAAGCTCTTGCGGGCCATTTCGCAAAAAAACGGCGGGTTCTTTTAACCCGAGTCATACCCAAAACTAATCAGCACCAGATTTGTGCACAAGTGACTTACCTACCCAATTTTATGAAATTCGGTCAATTAGTTTTTTAGTTAGAGTGGATGCAAAATCTGTACAGACAGACAGACAGACACACAGACAGACACACACACAGACACACACACAGACACACAGACACACACACAGACGTCACGCTAAAAATAGTTTTTTCGTATTTTAGAGGTCTCGAAACGTGTAGATCCGTCGAAAACTCGAGTTGCGATTTTCGACATGATTCCAATACTTTCCCTATACATTACCATGTATTGCAGGGAAAGTATAAAAGAAATCATCGATCCTTACTGGGCAAATGTAGCAATCAGTTTTCACAAAAGCCTGAATTTCGAATAAATGTAACATAATCTCGTATACCGTTTTTGTGGCAATATATTTTGATATATTTACACGGATAAGATTTTAAGATTGATATATTTACACATTTAAAATCTTTTCTTTCGATAAATGTCTTTATTATCTATATCTTGTGTATAAGTCTTTACGTTTTCATCGTTCTTTCATACGTTAAATGAATATCAGAGATAGATATGTATATAATCTCAATGTAAAATGCCGGATTTATGAATATAAGATATATGTCGTAAATATTATAATGCGATAGATAAAAAATCGCATCTAAAGATAGATCTAAAGATAGATCTAAAGATAGATCTAATGCAATTACGAAATGTTGTGACCAGAGATATTTTGTTAAGACGCATAAAATATTGTGACCCATAAAATTTTGTAACCAGGAATGATTGAAATGATATTGAATACGCACTCAAATCATTTAGTTTTATAACAGTTTTTAAGATATTTTAAGTGCACATTTATACCTTCAGTATCATATAAATGTGTTGCTGAGGCGTATGCATATATGCTTTCTAGCAGTGACTTATTTAAATTTAACTAAATAATTTTATTTATATTCGGTAAGAAAAGTTATTCTAAAATGTTTTTGATAATAATATTCAGATCTAAATCCCATTGAAACCCACTAAACTGTAAAATTTTAAGACATTTCCATTCTGAATAATTTTAAAACTGAAATATGCATGACATAGAATATACAAGAAAATATGAAAGCGCAATTGAAATATGAAAACAAAATTACAGTCTGTAGAAAAGTTTATCAATTAAAGAATGTGGAAACAATATTTAAAAGAGAAGCATAGTGTTCGTTCATAAAATATTTTAAATTGTTAAATAAAACGCAATTACAATAGAAATCTCTTGAAGAGTGCACATTTATACCTTTAGTATCAAATTAACTATTATAGTGTTACTGAGACGTATGTATATCTGCTTTCCAACAGAGACTTATTCATATTTAACTTAAAAATTTTATTTATATTCGGCAAGATATTTTGTTCTAAATTATTTTTGATGATAATATTCAGATCTAAATTCCATTGAAACGTACTAAACTCTAAAATTTTAGAAAAGACATTTCCATTTTGGATTATTTTAAAACTGAAATATGCATGACATGGAATATACAAGAAAATATGAAAGCGCAATTGAAACATGAAAACAAAATTACAGTCTGTAGAAAAGTTTATCAATTAAAGAATGTGGCAACAATATCTAAAGGAGAAGGATAGTGATTATTCATGAGATATTTCGAATTATTAAAGCAAACACAATTATAATAGAAATCCCTTGAAGAGTGCACACTTATACCTTCAGTATCAAATAAACCATTATAGTGTTGCTAAGACGTATATACTATGTAGGGGAAAGTGGTTTAAAACGGGACACTTCGCTAAAACGGGTTACAGTGTTTTTTTTCAAAAAGAACTACTGCTATCTCTTGACGTGAGAGGTAACTAATACTTCATTTTTCATTTAAAATCATTTGTGTATTTCGAAATTGAGCTGGGCTGATTAGTTTTTGATTAAAGTAAGTTTTTCGCATTTTTATACCCTCTGATGTAATTTTAGCTGTATATAAAAGTAGTGTTTATTGATGTATATGTAAAGTATCCGGGTTCCGGTATTTTTTTACTGAATAATTGTTGTTCACAGGCCAAGACATGCTTGTTTGGAGATTTAGGCATAACATCCCGCGTTGTTGTAGATTTTTGTTCGCAAATGAATACATATGGGTAACATGGGATAGGAGTGTCCCGTTTTACCTTGTTTTATCCCATTTTACCTATACTTAAGAAGACTTGTAGGTGAATTTTTTAACCGTCAAATTTATATCAATTAAGCTGAAATTTTTATGCAAAATATATTTCTACGTAGTAAGTTATTCCACCCAATTGCATAGCCAGGCTTCTGTTTCGGGGAGCGGGAACAGGCAGCTTTGCTCATGAGATTATCGCATTAAATATTCCTCATTAAAACACCTTCGTATCCGTGGGACCAGAAATAGATCTCACACTAGTTAATGTGAGACAGTTTTATGTACATTATTTATTGTGTCTGAAACGTCAAACAATACCTTCAGTCTCAATGACGCCAAATTTTGCAGCATGTTGACCCAAAGGTCATATAAAACCATAAATTTAGGGGCGTCAAGACAGAGGGGTCAAATGACTCTTCAGAAAATGTGAACTATCTCTAAAAAAAGATGAGACTACTGGAATGATAAATCAAAGAAAAGGAAGAAAAAATAAAAAATAGGTTATTGCTGCTCAGAAGAAGATGGAAAATCGGAAAAGAAAAGAGGCTACCTCCAAAAGGAAAGTGGTAATATCCAAAAAGCGAAAAGTTATCAATACGACATATGCTGAGAGTAACGAAGTAATGGATGAACAGGAAGGTGAAGAGAAGGACAGTTATCTGTACTGTAATAGTTTGTTTGCTCAAAATAAAAATGGTGAAGGATGATGTTTGTGTATGTTCTGTCATAGATGGGCACATGACGAATGCGCTGGAATTGCCAGTGATGATGCATATATGTGTTCATTTTGTATATAATGGTTTGAAGTACATTCGGAGTTTTCACAATAAAAAATAAAACGTTTCCCGCTAAAAGAAATTACATGTATAACTTGCATCCCATTTTACCTATATTCCATTTCCCATTTTACCTTCACAGTATGGGTAAAATTGGAAATTGGAAGGGTTTAGAAAACATGATTTTGGTACAGAAAAATTGTCCTCATTCTTAATATGAAAATATATTCTGTTTTTAAAATATCTATTTCTACTTTATGCGGAATTTCAGTCACATTACATAATTTTTTCGGGCTTCAAAAATTTCCAAACCTTAAGTATCCCATTTTAGGTCCCTTTCCCCTATATATGCCTTTTAACAGTGACTTATTTATATTTAACTAAATAATTTTATTCGACAAAATATGGTTGTCTAAATTACTTTTGATAATATTTAAATCTAAATCCCATTGGAACTTATTAAACTGGTGTAACAATTTTGCAAAGAAATTTCCATTCCTTATTATTTTAAAACTGAAATATGCATGGCGTGGAATATACAAGAAATATCAAAGCGCAAATGAAACAGAAAAGTAAAATGACGGTCTGTAAAAGGGTTTATCAATTGAAGAATGCGGAAACAAGATTTACAGGAGAAGCATAGTAATTATGCATAATGTATTTCAAATTCTTAAATCAAACAAAGTTATAATAGAAATCCCTCTTGAACTATAAAAATACTGAATTTGTTATTGAATGCCATTTTCTGGAACATTCTATTGATGTTATTTCAAGACAAATAAATTTTTGTAGGTACTATTTTTACAGAAATAAATTTAATGCTATTTCCCATAATATACAATAAAGTTCTTTTTAGCGTTAATAATTATTATTGAAATTGGTACACATAGTGATTATTTATAAGATGTTGCAAATTTAAATCAAACACAATCATTTATTATAGTGAATTAAACATTCTACAATTATTTATTATAGTTAATTAAACATTCTACAATTATTTAATGTAATTAATTAAACATTCTACAATAATTTAGAACTTCATAAAATAAAATCCTGTTATGTTACTTAATATCTACGTTTTGGCACCATATCATGTGAAATGTCAAACATCGTAACAGAATTAGTAACTCACTTTATTCCGCCATTCGTTTTGAGTGAACGTTTTACCTTTTCTCCGTTGCCAGATTCTGTCTCGAGTTTTCAAACCGGAAACAGAAAACCATGGGATTTTTACTTTAGGCAATTGCTGTCCGTGGCACCGTATCTTAAGCATAATTAACCTATTTACGAATTTGATATGGTCGTTTTAGAATACACAAAATAGGAATAACTCAATGTAAAAAAATAATATTTTTAATGAATATAAGCATATTAATACTTAAAATTTTTCTGCTAAGTGTTTCGTTTTATGTATTAAAATATTATTTTAAGATCAAAGTAGTTATTTGATACCAAAGTTTGGTGTATAAAATAATCCCCATCCTAACATTTTTTCAAAGCAAAATAATGCCGTTCATCGAAAATTATTTTAAAGCAACGAATTCTTTTCAGTCAACAAAACAAAAAATCTGATGTGGGCAACACATGACTTTCCTTATATAATGCAATGAATTTACTACTTTTACAGTAAAAGAAATAGGTTTTTCTTATAGTAGATACTAATATTCTTTCCAAGATATTGAATTCTCGACAATGAGTCGTCATTTTCATTGATTTAGCGTCATTTTAATCCATTTGGCTAGATTTTCGTTAATTTGACAACATTTCAAAAAGTCGCCAAGTTGGCGACATTCCGCCAAATTCGTTGCCAAAATCTCGTCAAGCTTTACTGATGGAGAAATAAGTTATTCTTATAGCAGATAAATGACTATTGGCGTTCAAATACAAAAGTATTACTCGAAGAATCTTTTCTAATGAATGGAACCAGCTAGATCCACGAGAATGATGCCACCAAATTTATCGCATGGTATTACATATGAAAAGTGAACATGTTTCTCAATAGGAAATATACTTATTTTTATTTTATGTGACTTTTTGATAATTTTTTTGAAAAATGTGCAATATCTCGAGAACGTTCATGTCAGCGTTCTAAAATTTATGTTAATCGTTTTGTAATGAAAAATTGCATAAGAAATGTCTAGTTTCGTAACTTTATTAGCGATTTTGATATTTTGAGGATTTTTTCAAAATTTCACTCGAAAATTTTGAGGGGTTTGAGGGTTGAACATTCGATTACGTTTAAAAACAATAGACTTCCAGTGTTTATGGATTGTGATTTTGTACCAAATTTCGTTCGAATCGGTCCATTCGTTCGTCAGTTATCGTCTCCGCAGACTCACTGACACACACACGCACACACACACACACACACACATACACACACAGACAGACATCACTTCAAAAATGCTTGATTCGTGATCAGGGATGTTTGAAACGTGCTCTCCCGTCGAAAACTCGAATTCGAATTTTTGCCCCCGTCACAATACTTTCCTTATACTTTATGTATATAAGGAAAGTAAAAATAAAACATTATTTGTTTCAAGAAAGAATATGACTAATAGAAGTATCACGTGGGAAAGACAAGAAAAACAGTTTGATTCCCTTGATTTGAATTTAAGTATTTCAAAAAACGCATTTAAAGCAAAGGATAATAACCACCAGAAAAATAATGATAATTGCAATAAACAATTTTCAAAAGTTAAACTATCGCCTAAAATTGTATATAGTAAAGATCATTATAAAAGAATTCGAAACTGAACCTAAAAAGGATAGTTACACTATTCCTTAAATGATCTTCAGTTTGTGCATTGAATCAAGTCGGAAATTCTTCTAAAATTTCTCGCAAAGTAATTTGGGCCTTAGTTCTCGCTATCGGTATTGTGTGTTGTTCAATGAAAGTTAACAAGTTCTTACTTGTATATCATAGTTATCTCGTTGCCATAAATAGGGATTTAATAACGCAAATTATCAAGAATATCCTGCTGTTACTGTCTGCAATATGAACGGTGTTTGAAAGGAATTCTTCAAATGCTATGAAAATAGACTGAATAATAAAAATTTCTTTGGCATAAACGTAACGGCGAACATATAAGACATATTTTCTTTGTACAATGCTACTAATACAACCTATACGAAAGAGGAAGATAGTATCGAAAAAGATAGAATATTTACACTGGAGGAGTGGAAGATGTAATCATATTTCCAGGATTATGAGAATAGGATTATATTTGAGCATTAAGCGAATAATTTTATACGTTTTTTCAAGTTCAAAGGCGAAAATTGCAGACCTTTCTTTACGTCTTATAATTAATTACTCGTTTGGAAGATGTTATACGTTTAATTTGATAAATGTTAGGAACAATAATTTTATGGTCGATTTACCTGCTCCTTATAATGGTCTTGAATTAGAACTATATTTAAAAGTATATTAATACACATAATATATGGAGGATGACGGAACTCGAATCCAAATTCACAGTCCCGATATAAAACATAATATTGTCATTCAGGAGATCTATTTGAGTCTGGCTTTAAGATATATATCGCCTTACATACGTCACTGCGACTTCTAGACTCATACAAAGATCATTGTAGGCATTACGAGAAAAATGACAGCTAGAGGAATTGCATTGCTCGTACTGTAAATGACTTAGTTATGCCTTCATATTTTATTTATTTATTAATTGTATTTATTTATTTATTAATTCATATTTTCTTATTTTATTTATTTATTTGAAGAAGACTGCAAGCTACAGGACGTAGTACCAGTTACAGCGTGCAGGAATAAAAATACAGATTAAAATACCATAAAATACATTAAAAAGTTAAAATACATTAAAAAGAAAAGCAAACCCTCAACAACAAATGATCTTCATAAACAGATTCACATGAATAACTACAATAAAATACAAGATGTTTCCAACAAATGCTTTTTAAAATCCATCTCCGATGAATAAAAAATATCCAGATTATAAGGGAAATTGTTGTATAATTTAGAAAAACTAGTAATTGCACAATTACATCCAAAATTCGAATTAAAATTCTTTACAGCAAATAAGTTAATGCTTCTGGTTGTACACTGAGGAACACGAAAACCAATCCCACCCAAGACAGGGGGAACGAGTCAACACGACCACCTGACAGATTCCTGAAGAAATGCAACAGAATGTAATCCCTTCTGCTCTGTAAACTTTTTAAACTAAACAAATCATGTAGAAAAGCAGCGGATAAAGCATAACAACGAATGCGAGTTTTCCTATAATAAAGATACCTCAAGAAATTATTTTGGATGATCTCGATCCTGTTTGAGCGAACGGCGTGAAAAGGCCTCCAAACCACAGACGCATATTCAAGCCCAGGTCTGACCAAGGCATTGAAAAGAACAA
Source organism: Amaurobius ferox (assembly GCA_951213105.1). NCBI lineage: Eukaryota > Metazoa > Arthropoda > Arachnida > Araneae > Amaurobiidae > Amaurobius > Amaurobius ferox. Next base: position 70,842,453 of record OX578139.1, read on the forward strand.
TAATGGTATCCTCATTTGTAAAATCCTGAGCAATTCTCTTAATGTAACCCAGTTTTCTATAGGATTTAGAACAGATATTAGAAATATGAGGAGAAAAGGAAAAATCAGACGTATAAATAACTTCAAGATCAGTAATAGAGAACTTTCTAGCGAAAACAGAGTCGCCAATACCATACGAAAATAAAATAGGCCCTTTTCTATGAGTAAAAGACACAGCACTACATTTACTAATATTGAGATGAAGACGGTTATTGCTACTCCAATCGGAAAGGACATGCAACACAGACTGAAAATTATTACATGAAACACATTTATGTTCGTGTATAGTGGTAAAAACGTCAAATGATGCACAGGAATGTGATCTAACCAATTCCTCTGTTTTATCCTGCATGTATCAGCTTGATAAATTGGATAGAGGTTGCCCTCTTTCTTGTGAAGAAATTTCATATTAGTTGAAAATATCGTCAACAATATGGCCGTCTAAACCGTTTTTTGATGCAAATCTAAACAGTGTCTCATATTTATCTGATGGTGAATATACATTTATTCCTCTTAATGACGTCCGCGAAAGCCGATTAAAAATTCTGGTTTCCTTTGATACTCTAGAGACAATTGCTTATAAACAGAACCATATGTATCACAGTTCAGAAGTTATAAGTCAAATAGGAGGTCAAATAGGTCTTTGGCAGGGGCTATCATTATTTGCCATTTTCGAATTCGTGGAGAACCTTGCAACTTTATTGCGAAACCGAATATGAATTGGATAAATATACAGCAATGCACGCCACCTCATTATCTGTAAGTGCCTATAGTGATTTTGTTTCATTTGTGATGCATACTTTTGGGATTTCGCTTGCGACTGCATCTATACATTTTATTCTAGTTGAAACTAGAAGATGTAAAGCAAGTATTTGTTTGGATGCATGGCTGCAAAAATATTCACCAAAGCTTGTCGTCACGTAATACGAGATCAATTAGTTATTTCCTAAAATCTGAGTCAAATTTTCGTACAATAATACTATGGAGTTAGGCTTAGAAAAGCATTATTTCAGATTAAATTATGAGCGTAAGAAATATCGAAGACATATTTATATAAGGTAAACTATTCTTTTGGTGTATAGCATATATGATTCGGTTTATAAGTTGGGAGATTGTATAAATTTCTGAACAGCGTTTTGCCTAACTACAAATACATCTGCCTCACGGATTTGTTTCAAATTTATTCTTTTTTGTCTTTTTAGAATATGTTGTATAATATAAGCAGTTTCATACTTTATATTGTGTTTGAACAACCTGCTACAAATTGTGAGTATACATTTTATATATATATGATTTCAGAATTGGGAATTAAACCATCTGACCCGGGAAAATGAACCATGTGAATAGATTCTTATTGCCACCGCAAAAAATTCTGTTCAAAATATGTGGCATTCTTTTTCTTTGAAAAGAGGAAACAAATTCAAAGCACCTCCTTAAAACTTCATCCTCATGGAAGAAGGCTCTGAGGATTGCCGTATACAGAACATATCGCATACAACACATACCCGACCTGCGACAGAACGCCCCTTTCTCCACTACTAGTGTAAGAGAATTAGTGACCGTTTTTGTTTTATACATTTATTTGATATCATTGAGAGGGTCTCTTGGTTTCACTCGTGTTGCCAAATTTTCAAACTTGTACATCGTTTTTTTGGAGAAACAGAAAGAACATATGTTTTTTATGAGATTCTCAAATCGCCGTTTGCGACATTCTCCCCAATTTGATCAACCTCCAAGGTATGATCCTGTGAGACTATTCATCCCCATTTAGGTATTTTTAAAACGAACAAATGACTAGGATAAGCGACGACAGTTCGACAGGCTTGGCCTGGAGAAGTTTAAGACCATAAATTCATGACATCAAAATTACGATGGCGACTTGGGTGTAAACAATGCTTTCGGGAAAGACTTGCGCAATATTTATTAGTTTCATAGGAGCCAATAAGAGACACTCTAACTTCATACAAATGGATAGGCCAATAGAAATCGCCGAGGGCGTGTTTCCCCAGAGCAAAAAAAAAAAAAAAGGATTATTTCGTTTAGCTGAGAAGTAAGACTAAGTTTAATGCTGCTGAGAAATGAGATGATGTTCAGTATGGCTGAGATGTGAGGCGAAATCAGTTCGCTGAGAAGTGAAAAGGGTATCAGTAATCAGATGGGACTGAAATGAGGTTCAGTGCTGCTGAGAAATGAGGCAAAATCAGTACTGCAAAAATGTAAGACGATTTCGAAACTGTAAGAATGAAGTGGGCGAACGATAAAAGATGAAAACGAACGTAGTAAGAGTAGATTTGGGATGAGAGATTTTACAGTGGTATGCCAGATCCCAGGGATAAGGCAGAGCAACGATTCAAAGGTATGTGCCGTTTTATTTGACAACGGTCGAATCCTTTATTCTCAAAAATGTTTTCCATTACCGTCCATTGAACCCTTCTGGAGCACGCCGTAAAATAATAATTAATCAGGAAGTTATCGTTATAATTATATTCTTGCTTATAATTATGTGCTAAATAAATATTAATTTGAAAGTTAAAATTGTTTATTTAATGATTAAGGCATTTATTTTTAGATATGGTAATTGATCTCGTACTTGGGTATAAATTCGGTTGATTATTGCTACGCAACGATTAATTGTATTATATGCGATGCATGGCATTTAAATTATTTACACTTTCTTTAGTTTATTATTATCAGTACTAACCTCTTTAATGAGTTAAAGAAAATTAAATCTAAATATATTTATGCCACAGATCAGTTGTCTATAAATTTGTTTATTCTCTTTTAAATGCAGCTGCGCCCCTTATTATCCCGTCTGTCAATAAGTGTTTCTATTCGTGCTGTGTTTAACTTATAACGGGGAAATATTTCTTGCTGTGTTAACATAATCTCGTTGGTCCGTATCTTTGATATTTCACATGCATTCTTAACCTCGGGATTCATAATCCAATTTGCAATTTAGGTGATTTAATTTAGGTGATTTAATTTAGGTGGCCAATTTAGGTAATTTAATTTTTGACATAAACTCTGTCAGATCCTCTTAGAGTAACACGAGCGACTATTTGGTAGAGTAACAATTATTGTATTTATTTATTAAGAAGCGCATGTTAAGTAAATACTTCTATTACGTATCATATACAGTATTGAATTCATAATCTTTGTTCCCGGGAGTAACTAAATTGTGGGCATTGTGTATGGTGTAAAATGAGAAATATTTCATTCTAAAATTTTCTTATAGATTGTAATTTGTAGTAATGAGACTGGGACTAGAATTACTAGCTAGATTTTATATTACTTGATATTACTAGCTAGAATATATTACTAGCTAGAATATATTACTTGATAGACTTTTTTCTAATTAGCATGGCCAAATAATGGTCACTGCATCAGCTAGCCAGAGACGTTATGATCGCCGTAGAACTAGTTATGAGGCGGTAGGTCATGTGATGCGTCCTTCTACCATATTGCAACTCGCTGGTTTAGACCAATATCTGTATGTTACGAAACCAATAAAGTCATAATCATTTCAGAAGTGAAGGTGAAAATGTGAGAGGACCCACAGCAACAACATTGCGTATTCAACGCACTTATTTAGAATATATAAAGATCATTTAACCGGCTCAAAAATAACCATAAACATGAGGCACAAAGTAACATCCGATGTGACACAGATAGCTAAATTTCTGTCACAGAAAAAAAACATAATGATTTTCTTTTATTTTGTTTGCAGCAGAAAGAATAACATTGCTGAAAAAGAATAAGAGCACCACGCAAGCCTTTTAGAAAGTCTCGAAATCTTCTGACAATGTTTTTCAAATGGATTTACAGTTAATTCAACTAACTTCTTTGAAGAGCAAAGAAGATTTTTTTATTGTTTATAAATGCCTCAAGGAGCAATGAAATAAAATAAAAACATATATATTTGATGTATACTTTTCAAAAAAAGTTTTCTTATATTTCAAAGAAAAGAAAAGAAAATGTATTAAAAATTCTCTCTGTTCAGTGTTAGTACTTTGTCGGCATTTTTTAGTTTTAAACTATACAATGGGCTTTTTTGCCTGTTTTCAATCCATATCAAAAATTGTATCTGGGCAATATAAACCGCGTTTAGTTTTTCTTTCAATGTTTAAAATCCCCAAGAGAACCGAATTATTCAAATATTTGTCTTATTTCTACTGAGTTCTTTTCCCTTCTACGTTCCTATTTGCGATTCATTGTCACTGTTATATACTACATCTCGATTTTATGGCGATATATTCATATCTCTAAAATAGTAAAGTGCGATAGGAAAATATCGCCATTGTCGTCTTTATCTACTATAAAAGCTGACCCCTTTATCGAAATCGGGCGTTTGCAATTTTTTTATTATTTTCTAAAAAAGAATTGACTGATACAGTTGCTAATGTTCTGGCAAAAAAAAATAATTTGTGTAACTAGATCTTTTTGTAACAACAAATAAAGTTTTAAAAAATGTTGATAGAGAATTGGGAACTGTATGAAAATTGATAAAATTTAGATCGACTCGTTGGGACATATGTCATATACGTAAAAACATTTATCAAGTGCTTACAAATTAACTCTATGCGTCATTTTATGCTGCACATCAGGACTACTTTGACAAGGAAACAATAAATTAAAGTGGATTACGAATTTCTATGAAGATGTATGAAGGTACAGAGCTATTTCCACCCATACTAGGAGTTCAAACTCTTTGCATTTGGATCTGAATTCTAGACAGTGAACCGTTTGGTTACGGTCAGCACGGCCTTGCAAATGGCGCGAAGTTCCGTATAGGTATATTGTGTGTGTTTGTGGCTCTAGTAACTCTTTTGTTGATTTAAAACATCTCAGGATGCGGATTACGGAGTAAATCATGAAATAAATGTGGGATGAAACGGGAGTGAGATCATATTGTTAGACATACCTGAAGGAAAACCTTTGTTATAACTTGAAGGTCTGAGTTGCTTGATCTTAGCATATTCAGTGCCAATGACCTTGAGGACGAATGGAGCGAAATATCGCCAACTTAGCGATTTGTGGCGAGTTCGGAAAACTTTTCAAATTTTCTTGATTGACTAAAAATTTCACGATATACATGCCTTTTTCCGAACTTTTCACAGAGGGTTGTTGTTGATAAAACCCAGACCGTCCGACCTACCAGAAATGTGTAAGGTAACTGTCTTCTTTTTTTTTTTCACAGAGGGTATATAAGTTCATTATTCAGTTAAGATGAGTCGACGGGATAAGAGTCAAAGTGAATTGTGAATATGTCAGTTGTTCACGTGATAAGAGTAAAAGTATTAGTCGAACTTACTACAAAATTCGATATGTAATTTTCTTCTGATTATATTAGGTGGTATTATAAAATAATTCTGGTCGAAAAGAAGAAATTAAATTTTAGATCTGTGATATTTATGCAATGAGCTATACGCCAGTATGCTCTTATCGCTAGCTCTGATTAGCCCCGGTGACTCCCCCAGTGGAATGACTGCAAACGTTATGCCCAATCGTTTCATAACATCGTTTGGGATTCTATTGGGATAAGCGGGATGGTTCAGTGGTTAAGACACGGGATTGTATCCGGAGGACCCGAGTTCGATTCTGCTCAATCTATCCCTGTATTTACGTGGAGTACAAGAACATTAAATCTATGGGTCCGAAAGTCCTTCTGGTTGGTGATAGAGAAATGAGGGTACTGTCCCTGTGAATGCCGTCCCAACTGGGTTCCTGTCCAAATTGGGTGGCACTGTCTCGACCATCCAAATACATATCTTAAACCATCGGGTAGATCGGATCGTCTGAGTCGAAACAGAGAAAGATTTGGAAGAAACAAACCGCATTCTATTAATCTATCAAAAATATAAATTTAAAAAAGCCCTGAAAATATCGAAACCTTTTCCAACGTACCTTATACCATCGTCCATACACAACAGATATTAACCTTTTCGTATTTGAAATATGTGAAAGGAGTGATGTTTCTCACCAATCTATAACGACTCCCCCTGGGTTCCGGACTAAATTGGGTGGAACTTCCCAGCCGCCCAAAACAGTTATCTTACACCTTTCTGGTAGATCGGACGGTCTGGGTCTCATCATCACCAATCTATAACGAGTAACAAAATTACTCACTAATTTTTTTAAGTACAAACGTATAACATTAAACATGAACCAAACAAAACCTATGTTGTTAATTTAACTGGCCTGTGCTGTTAATGTAATGGTTGTCTCATATATGTGAACTTACAATAGTGTTTTAATGCCGATACTGTATTACACCGTGAGTTTATGTAAAGTTCCCTAAGAATTGAATAAAGTTCTTTACAAGTTCTGAAGATATAATATATATTCTAATTAAAAATTTTCCTTTAAAAATACATTCCTATAGCAAAACTGAAATTATTGAAGTACTTTTTTAATGTATAGAAGATATTTACCAAGAACAAAAATAACTTTAAAGAAAAGGAAGCAGTAAAAGAAATAGATAATGCAGTTTAAACTTCATAATAAAAAAGTTAGATAAAAGTATAATGTTTTATTTTCTATAACCCTTTTATCTTCAAATAGAATAAAACGAAGTTAGCAGGTTTATTGTGTTTTGGTGGAATCTAAAATTTGCCTTGAGGGAATAAAATCTTTAGAACATGCTTTGGAAAGTTTTAAATAACTCGGAAATAAAATATATTTGAAAAGAATATAAAAAGCATAAACTGTAAAATAGCTTGTTAGTTTCTTTTACGATTCGTGTATTATTTGCAAAAATATGTTTACATTTGCTCTGTAAAAGTTATTAATGGGATTTTTTTCTTCAGAAGATATCTTACATAATGAAGGAAAATGTCTGTCTGTCTGTGTATCTGTCTGTGCAGTTCGTAGTGGGAAATCTAAGCGTCGTACGACCATGAAATTTCGTACACAGATACTCCTCCAGGATCCGAATAGGTGCCCCCCCACAGGAGTTATTTTTGTTTTAATTTCGAATTAGTTTTTTTAGTTATTTTATGTTTTAGCCCGATTTTGGCCGATATTCGCACAAATCGATTCCTTAGTAGCCTAAAAAATTATCACAAATTTTATATCTCGATATCATCGAAAAGATTGAACAAAATTCTTTCAAACGAACTGTACATGAAATCTGCACGATTATTAGACGAATTTTAGTTATTTTAAAATATGCACACACACACACACACACACACACATATATATATATATATATATGACTAATTTAAAACATGACCAGTGTCATACCCTGGTTCAAAAACAATACGAAGGGAAAAAGAAGTAAAGAGGATATGAAAGGAAATATAAGACTAAAGGAAAACAATGCTACCATATAAGACAAAATGATCTTAATTTTAAATTTCAGTAATACACATGAATTTATCAATATTCAAGAGCTATAGAAAAAACACAAGTTAAAACATCAAAGGATTATCAAAATCTGGAAGCTCAATATATTAAAATGACAAAAAGTAACAAAAAATAAGAGAAAAGATGCAATCCGAAAATACGAAATTGGATAGAACCTCTGTAGATCCAGCTTTTCAAGGATCTTTGCATCTACAGAGATTCCAAATGTGTTTCGCTCAACGACACAGCCACATGACCGAAACATCGTCAAAAGATCCGACACACTTCCAGACAGTAACATAAATGAAAATAACAAAAATAATAAAAGGAAATTGGAAAGAATATGATGAAAGTGCATAAAGCAGACAAATAAATAATCTAACCAACAATCCACCAAGATTCAGATAGAATTAAATCTCTCTCTCTCTCTCTCTCTCTCTCTCTTTCTCTCTCTCTCTCTCTCTCTCTCTATATATATATATATATATATATATATACTTTTAGTGAGTTTTAAACGTCTCTTAGTTTCATATTACGATATGCATAAAGTGCCTTGCCATTCATTGTTCATTTTTATTTCAGCACTTGCGTACAATATCACATATTACTCTAGAAATAAAATAATTTCACAAACCCATCCGTTGATTAACTATTAATTTTAATCCGAAGCATCTCATTTTTGAGCGAATCACGCAGGTACTGGTACGGCTTGGACCACTCCAAGGTGAAAACAGAGAAACCACTCTTTTTGTCGTAGGGGAGTGAAGGAATGGATTGGGATGAGTGAAAGCTGTATGAAAAAAATCGCCTTATCCATCTCCTATACAGAGATGGTCAGATTGATAAATTGTGTTCGAATGTAATATTTAAGCAACGGATGTTTATTTGTAGTGGGCGCCTATTTAGAACCTGGACAATACAGGTAGTTGTTAAATAAATTTATCTGTTTTAGAAACAGTTGCAAACACGAACATTCTATCCTTTTTATTCATAGGGAACATTAGGTGAGTTGTATGACTTCTAGTAGCCGATCGGATTCTTCGGTTGTTTTTACTCCATAAGAGCTTATATTTCAATCTCGGGTGCGAGTTAACAAACATGTGTATGCAAACATGCCTTTAGCTATGCAGAATCCTCCATAAATTTTAGGTCGTGATCAAATATATTTTTTTTTTAAATTAAAATATTTCATATAAGTGAAAGTATTAGCAATAATTGAAAGTTTCAATTGATTAGAGAGGTCCTAAACGTATCCCTTCATAAGTATAAGAAGATAAAGTAACCATGGCAGCAAAGGCCTGAAGCAGTCTGTCAACAAAGAATTGTATTCTGTGAGCCGGAAAAAATTGTTGGCAAACAAAAATTGGAAAACAAAAAATCGGGGAGAGAAAGAAAAGAATAGTAATTTAATCCAGAGCGCGCCCTCTAAGTAAATAAAGCTACAAACTTAATCGCCTTATGACTAAATAAATAGGAAAATGATTTTAGACGATATTTGGCCTCCAAAATCAGTTTCTACTTTCAATCAACTGCTTATGTAGTTACTGATGCAGTTTTTTTTATTTTCGGATTAGTTTAGACTGCAATTTCAGATATTTATTTTTATGCCAGAAAAGAACAGTAGAGCGTCGAAAAATCCAATCTGAGCATAGACAGAAGAAAGTTTTCTTGTTAAATACGTTATTTAACATAGAACATTTCAGTTGCCTATAGAGCTGAATTTCTTAATTGTATTTATTAATATTTTGTGCAATGTATTTATCTTATATTTATTTCAGTGTAGTCAAAAATTTGCAGCGTACTCATCTAAGATTATTAGAGAATATGTCTGTTTTTATTTGCCTGTTTGTCTGCTTATTTGTCTGTTCATTTATCCGTTTTCGCTAAAAATCGGTACTGTAATAGTACATGCCAGGTCCCAAGATAACTCGGAACGATTTTCTTTTTAAAATTCGAATTATTTAAATATTCTCTATGAAAGACTACAAATATTTGTAAACTGTCTTTATTCGATCTTTATGTACAGGAAAATTTTCAATGTGCCGCAGTACTTTCAGACATCATAATGTCTATCATCAGTGGCAATATTAAGGAATTGACAGACATGAGTTTTATACTACCCGAAATCGTGAATACAAAATTTGCTTACGGTCAATCGGATAAACCTACACTAAAATTATCATAAATTGCAAATAAGTATATAAAAATTCAAGCAAAAATAAGTATATTCAAAACCCATGCACATAAATAAAGGCCAATATATAAATGTAACACTAGTAGCGAAGCTCTAGATTTCCAGAAAATCATATAAGGGTTTAACACGCATAGAATCGAGAACGAGACGCCAGGCGAAACTAAGGGTTTGAACAGGATCGAAGTCACAAATAGATTCTCGATAAATATAAATAAGAAAGCTTTATAAAACTAAAATATAACGGGGGGTTATTATAATTAATTAAAAGAAAAGTTTACAAAAGGTTCTTGCCTCTATGCACGTTAAATCCTTATATGATTTTCTGGAAATCTAGCGCTTGCCACTAACGTTACATTTATATATTGGCCTTTATTTATGTACATGAGTTTTGAATTTAATTATTTTTTCTTGAATTTTTATATACTTATTTGCAATTTATGATAACTTTAGTATCGGTTTATCTGATTTACCATTATAGTAACATTATACTGATTTAATAGAGTAATATAAACAGTAAAATATATTCTGAAATCGAAGACAACCATGTAAGTGGCTAAAAAGTCATTTATTAAAATCGCCTTATTATGACGCACACACACACACACACACACACACACACACACATACACACACATATATATATATATATATATATATATATATATACAGGGTGTCCCAAAAATATTGACCTCGGCTTTTATACCTCAAATAGTGATCTTAGACATATATAATAAATTACAAAGTTGCGTAAAAAGAGGTACAGAGTTTTATGAAATCGATTAAATTTTCAGGGGATTAAATTTGAAGAAATACAAATTTTAAATTTTTATACGTCCCCCGTACGAAAACATTTCCAATGAGTAAAATGTACCCCATACACTAATAAGGCGATGTACAAAATTTCAGAATTTTATCATAAAAAGTCCCAGAGATGTTTAAACAAAGTTGGTGAGGGATTAATCACAAATTAAAATGTCAATGTTTACAGCAAGAGAACAAATGATGCATCGCAGAAATGCATCATAGGCAAATAATATCTGACTCTTGTCTTTAGATTTATTTACGGGGTTTAAAAAATATGTTTCCTGAAAAATACCTTAAAATTTTACATGGTTAATTTCAGAAAAAAACTTGAAAATGGCACAATCAAAATGAACATTAAAACAGCTTAGAAATTTATGCATATGCAAATATCTGCCTCTGATCGGGGCGTTACACAATTGTAACAGACGCGTCATCACATCAGAAAGTTGTTTTTGCTCTACCTTTGATCAATCGCCTCGTTTACATAAGCTTAGAGCGCGGATCCCGGCAGTCTGAGTGACCCTTAAGTATTTCACATTTCTGCTACATTTTGAGAGTGTAGTTAGCCTGAATCGATAGTATGTCGCAATACAGCAACGAAGAATTTTTTGAAATGCTTATATTGTACAGTTTATGAAATCACAATGCTAACGAAACTTCACGGGAATATCAACTTACTTTTCCCAATTTTCCACATCCTTCTGGAAGATTTATTTCCCGATTGGTGTAACGAGTGCGTGAAAGAGGAAGCGTACATCATGTAGGTGGACTAGGTAGGTTCAGACTTCACTCAATTGATGTAGAAGTTGATATTTTGGTTTACTGTTGCAGTTATCCACATATTAGTGTTCAGCCAACGGTCCTACCGTGCTGAATACACCGGTTCTCGTTAGATCATCGAAGTCAAGCAGCATCGGGCGTGGTTAGTACTTGGGTGGGTGACCACCTGGGAACACCGCTTGCTGTTGGCACATTTGGGGTGCGGTAGCCCGGTGGTTTGCGTGCTGGATTTGAACGCTGCGACAACTGCCGCCGTGTTCATGCGGAGTACGATCACGTTAAACATGTGGGTCCGTCAGTTCTTCCGAGAGGTTGGTGGTAGGGGAAGGAGGGTACGGTCCCTGTGGATTCCTTCTCCACTGTGTTCCGGTCTAAATTGGGTGGCACTTCCCGACCGTCCAAACAGTTACCTTACACCTTTCTGGTAGGTCGGACGGTCTGGGTCTCAACAACAACATAGTAGTGTTCGTACTGCTGCTTCAGAAATGAATGTACCACGTGCAACAGTGTGGAGAATACTGAGAGTGAATAAATGGCATCCGTTTAACATTCATTGTGTGCAAGGACAGAAGCCAACAAATTGTCGACGTTGTCTAGATTTTTGTAATTAGGCTATAAATCAGGAAGATGCAAATCCCTCTTTCCTGAAAAACGTAATTTGGACTGACAAATGCCTTTTAAACAAGATGGATTCATAAATTCTCAATATGAGCACTTCTTGTCTGACATAAATCCATTCGTGGTACGTGATATTCATCATCAGAAGCGATTTTCTGTGAATATATGGTGTAGTATTTTCAGAAGCCGTTTGCTTGGACCCATAATTTATGATGGTACGTTGACAGGTGATAGATACGTTAATGAGATTCTGAATGTGGTAATTCCTGATTTTATGGATGAACTGCCCCTAACAGTACTTTCGCATGTATGGTATCAACAGGACGGATCTCCAGCTCACCATAATACCATTGTAAAACACTGGTTAAATAAAAAGTTTCCAGACAAATGAATTGGCTTGCATGGGTCAGTCGAATTTCCTCTTAGATCGCGTGATTTAAGGTCTATGAATTTTTATTTGTGGGGTCGTTTACATACAACTGTTTATCTGTCACCTTCCTTAAATAAAGCAGAGTTGCAACAAAGCATTCAAGATGGTTGTCGTGACATCACACGAACAAGTATTTGATAGTGCGCACAGAAGTGTTATCAGGCGAATGCAGCTCTGTATTAGCATGTGTATTTTGAATAAGTTTTGAATAAGTTTTGAAATCTTTTCATAAAGTTATTATTTCTACAGAGTGTAGATACTTTTGCATTAATAAATAGCAAAATTATTATTTATTTATGTAATTATTGCTTTCTTTAGTAATTTGTGTATGACCCATAAAACGCGATCTGCCAACATGATTTTTCCCCTCGGAGAATCCATGTCGATGCATAGAAAAGTGGTTTAAGTCAGCATGATTGACTTTTCATATCTCTGAGATTTTTTATGATAAAATGCTTAAATTTTTTTACATCACCTTATTAGTGTATGGGGCACATTTCACTCAATGGAAATGTTTTTGTACGGGGGCCGTATAAAAATTTAAATTTTGTATTTTTAAAAATTTAATTCCCTTGAAAATTTGAATCGATTTCATAAAATTCTGTATCTTTTCTTACGTAACTTTGTAATTTATTGTATAAGTCTAAGATCAATATTTAAGGAATAACAACCGCGATCAATGTTTTTGGGACCCCCTGCATATATATATATATATATATATATATATATATATATATATATGTCTGTTAGCGTGTATAAATTAACTATAAGAGTGAAAATATTTAACTTAAAAAGACATAGTATAGCAACCAAAACTAATCAAAATAATCGTATTTATTACTAGATTAAGAATTCATTCGACCGCAAGTCAGTAAAATGAAAATTTGTCGGAGTAAATAGAGAGACAATCCGCATGAAATAAAACCAATTAAAACAAAAAAGAATGAATAACAGTGGGTAGAAAGCAATGACATTGTAAAATCGTTGGGAGGTGTATATAAAAAATGCCTTCGAGTACTTCTTTTCATTTAATAACCTTGTTACTGTAAACGAAAAGGTTACAGCTCAAAGAACTACGAGAGCTAAGAATAATGGATAGAAAGTACGAGATTTTTCTAAAATTGAAAAATAAATTAAGTCTACTACATGCATGTGCATGGGGCGCGGTAGCCCATTGGTTAGCGCGCTGAAGTTGCACTCGGTAGGCCCGGGTTCGATTCCAGCCACTGCCAAAACTGCCGCCGTGTTCATGCGGAGTACGATCACGTTAAACATGTGGGTCCGAAAGTCCTTCCGAGAGGTTGGTGGTAGGGGAAGGAGGGTACGGTCCCTGTGGATGCCTCCCCCACTGGGTTCCGGTCTAAATTGGGTGGCACTTCCCGACCGTCCAAACAGTTACCTTACACCTTTCTGGTAGGTCGGACGGTCTGGGTTTCAACAACAACATGCATGTGCATAGATGGGATGTAAAATCTTCAGTACTATTGCCACACATGAAGTTAAAGGACAGTGTTAACCAAACATATTCAATAAAATATAAAACCAGTATTGTCAATCAAGAAAATAGCTTATACAAAATACCCAATCGAAAGTAAAAGCTGCAAAACACAAGATATGCACTACAGCACCATGGACTGCAGTTTCACTTTTGCCTGAAACTTCAACAGATATTAAATTGACGATCAATTAGCAACTTTACAAATACACTGTTATAATTATAATAATAAAATAATTTTTTTAAATATTAGTTATTTTTATTAATTTATTTTATAGAAATATGTGAAACTTGAAAAGCATTATGCATTTTTAAAAGAAGCAGCCGCTGTGCTTTGCATTTAAAATAAAAGTTCTAAAATGACCTATAATACTACTACCATTAGGTGCAAAAATTGAGGCTACCAATTTTTGTAGCGAACATTTCATATTTTTAAACATGTATTTGGACTAACTTAATGAGCACCATTCCTTTGAAACGGTAAAAACATCATACAACAGCAAAAACTTCAACTCACCTACTTCGGCAGTCATTGCCGCAGAAAGAATATCTCTATCTCTGTTGTCAAAGAACACCCTTAAAAAAATGAAAGGAATCAAATGAATACCGAAAAAGTGTACTCAAAAACATATCTGGTCTTTTATGAGCTTTTTTAGCTGCATTTTTCTTAAAAAAATATATTCCTTTTTAAAACTGATATTACATGCTTTAATGCTAATATTAGAAATATTGCTTTTAGCATCCATTTTAATAGTTTTTCTATGTCAAGATTCTATATGTTATTTGATTGCAAAAAGGTATAATGAGAATCTTAGGATGTGTCTGAAGCAAAAATATGACTGAGTATGTCATTTGTTTCGATATTTACAAGGACGTTTCATTAATATGATGGGAAGGCCTGCGATATGAATACATGTATTCTTATATCAATGTGAAGATAATCAATATCAGATGGACACACATTACTTTGTTACTTAATCTCCATACATGTCCAGGAACTTCGTCATACTTGCCTTGGTGTATCAATGGAACTGAAACACCAAGATATGGATCCTAGTACACCTTGGTATATCAGTCCCACTGATACACCAGGGTATGGATCCCAGACCTGAAGAGATCAGTGTCAAGATCTTTGAACTGGGACATTAAAGTTCGTTAAAGTTTTCTGTGCGACAGGTTAGACTGTGTTGCATTATTTTCCTGCTAAGTGCTTCTTAGAAGGCACAAAGAAACAAAAATCGCTAGGTACCAGGTCAGGGCTTTAAGGTGGATGTTCAAGCACGTATCAATATAAGCGTTATCAAACTTCTTGCATCGAATCCGAACCCGAATATATGAGTCGATATTCGGTTCTACACTTTACATGCTGCTGCTGAATGTATGTTGATGTTATGCCTACAACTTGTAAATACTATTTATCACACTACGGATCACAACGTCTGACCACAGTTTTAAATATTTGCTAAGTGCTGCCTCTAGTGTAATAGCAGGGAAACTAACAGAGATCTGAACAGTCCATACTATTGAAACATATGGATCTAATAATATATTTCAAGCATGTGACAGACTTTGATGCCTTATTTAATGAAACATCCTCGTATAATTAAAGTTTATGAAAATATGCTATGGAAAAACTGAAACTGTCTTACAAAGCTCTATTCTTGCAAAAGGCAAATGATGGATGGGGTTTAGAGCATCATTAATGTTCTGATCCAGTTTTACTTAACGGTGCAACTTATAGTGGTACAATAATTGTTATTGAAAAAGATACAAGATACAATGGTTCAACAGCCTAAATTTGAAAACTCGAACAGCCTAACAGAAATGTAAATGTAGCTACTTATAACAGTTTACTAAGAAAAACAACAAGCCCCCAATGGACAAATTAATGCAATATTTTGTAAAACAGTCCTATTCTATATACACATTTGGACAAGTGATTTTTGATGCCTTGTTTAATGAAGCACCCTGAATATGTTTACAGTGCAGAAAATTAATATACACGTTATTTAACTTTGAATAAACTACCTATGTATATTATACTCAAATGGAAGTTTAATCAATTTCAATTTTTCCAAAGCCAAGTTAAATATGTTATCCTCCCACATGAGAATTAACTTTGAATAAACTGACTAAAATATTGTTAATTGGAGGATTAACAACTTCTGCTAACGGTCAACTTTTGAAGTTCCGGCGGCAAACTATCCTAAGAGAAATCCACCAATGTTTATCTGGAACAACTTGAGATTCAATGGAATGGAAAAAATAGTTTTACTATATTTGGAAAATGTTTAGCAACTATTTGGTTGCGAACTAAATGTTTGGATTCCAGTCAGTATTATTCAGCCTGAAACGAGTACAAGTAATATAAAAAATAAAAATTTCATAAAGTAGCTTTCACATAGGGGAAAGTAGTATATGCACTTCTTACTTCTTTATTTATTGATGGAACTTTTAAGAATTGTTATTCTGTTTTGCGTACTTATTTTCGTATAGTAAAACGAAGTTTCGGAATACCGGAAATGACACATTCAGAATCGGAAGCATAAGTTATTAGTGAACCCCTTATCCACTTTGGAATTCGACGCTGAATTCATATTAGCTATCATTCAAATTCTATCTACAGTCAATCCTGTGAAATATATGTTTTAAAAAAATTAAATCGAAAGTGGAAAAAGATCATAAGTGGTCCTTTGTATTCCACTGCACCTCTTCCAGAATTTGATGTCAAATTTATTTCAGCCATCATCTAATCTCTAGCAGATCATGAGAAATATGTGTTCCAAGGAAAACTTTGCAGTAAAAATAAGGGTGTATAACATGCTGGTAAAAACAAGATGGTATTCGTGGTATAACTTTTGGTAAAAGATAAACCACCAACAAATTTTATTTTAGTCAATATAACAGTTGACATGATAGTTTTAAACCTTAGTCATGAGTTCCTATATGACAAAAATGAAGTTGGTTTTAAAATACATTACTAATCTGCCTGTTTATGCCAATGCTAATATTCTAAGCCCTAAAATATTTAATCTGAAGCAAAACGAAATATTAGCCGACATTGAATTCCAAACCTTTTCTATTTGGGGAAAAAATTGGATTTACTCATTTTAAAACAGACTGTATCTCACTTTAACAACCGATCTTTCATTTTTGAATAAATCAAAAGGAATGTTAAAGGGATTCACGTTGATATAAATTAAACCAGCTTAGTTTCTATGCTGAATTCAGTTTCTTTTCATTTGATATATTTGATGCGATTTCATCGTATAAAACAATGTACGAATTTATTCTGTTTTATCTAAATTCATTTTGTTTAGTAGCAATTGTGATTAGATTTGTCCATTACTTGTAACAACTAAAAACATATATTTAAAAAAAACGTCGCAGAGTCCTTTTTGACAATAAGAGCTTGCAATTTCGTCCTAGTAGCTCAACAGTAGAGCGTAGGCTGGCCTGATCGAAGATCCATGGTTCGATTCCCGATTGGGACGGTAAAGTTCTTTGCAATGGCGCCCAAAGAAATCAACCCTGTAGGTTAGTGAAAATAACTCGGAGGTTTAAAAGTGATCTTAGTACAACTAGTACGGATTCAGTGGACTCCGGGATATTGAGCTCCGATTTCAAATTGAGAGGATAACGACCACACAGGAAGCTCACCTGTAGGATAAAAATAGCAACAGGAGGCTAACCTGAGGTTAAAATAGCAGGAGGGGGTCAGTCAGATCATCAGTTGCACGCCAATCTGATATTAGAGAGTAAAGAATGCAGTACCGACTTCGACAATAAGAGCTTGCAATTTCGTCCTAAAAGCTCAATGGTAGAATGTCGGATGGCCAGTTCGAAAATCGAGGGTTTGATTTCCAGTTGGGGCAGAAAATTTCTTTACAAGGTTCAAATACGACTGTAATTAAAACCAATAGTATAAAAGGTATTAGACCAGTAACATGAAACTACTATATACACCAAATTTTAAGAGTCAACCTGTTTTGGTGTCAAAAAACATTCTTCTTCATCAGGATAAACAAGAAGAGCAACCTCACTTAAGCAAATGTGAGTATTTTAACTTCTCAACAACATTCATATCTTTTTCGCTTTCTTGTCTTGAATCTATGGAGTATTTGAGTATTTATCATATTTTTGTATTTTCGTATGTTTGATTTCTTTGGATTCTGAATTTTATCGTCTTGAACCTGTTATAGGAATATACTCGTTTTTGGGGAATAAATTGAGAACACGTTGGTACGTCGTTGGTGATATTTTACCAAGTTCTTGGTACGTCGTTGGTGATATTTTACCAAGTTCTTGGTACGTCGTTGTATTTCATATATTTAAGCCAAATGTATTTTAATAAATTAATATGCAATAAATTTAAGTTAGATAATATAGTAAAATGGGGTCCTTTAAAAACCCACTTGTCTTGTTTTACTTATGTTTTATCTATACAGTCTGTGCTTTTTAGGGTATACATCAGTATCAGAGTTGCAATATTGCCCTCACCACTGGTCAATTGGCGAGTAAATTTTCAAAATCGGCCAGTAAGAAAAACGCGTAACACTCAACGAATCTGGCGAGTAAATTTAATTTGTGTTTTGCAGATTTTTATGCTAGCGAAACCAAAGAGTTCGTTATTTTTAAATCGTAATTAAAAGGGAATGGCCGATTACAAAATGTGGCAACTTGGAAAACAAACAGAACATGAACAAAGAAAATAAATTTTAAAAATAGAAATGGAAGTAATAGATCTAATTTTCAATATGAAAAGCGTAATTTTAATATGCTTCAAGCAATATTGAACACAGTTTTGTGAGAAACCCATCATTGGAGCGTTAGGGCGGAATCCTTATTATATGTAAAGATGAAAAATAAAATTTTGTCAATAATCGCAGTTAATTACATGCATACAAAAATAAATTTTTAATATATGCATACTATAAAAAATTTCTAATATGTCAGTGGGAAGTATGACATATATGTACACTTTATACACCTCAATAAGCAATAGAAAAGGTTAAATTCACGATAAAAATATTGGCAGGTGAAAATATTTTTGGCCGGTAATTTTTGGGTCTTAATGGCCACTGTCCAGTTACCGAATTTTTGAATCTGCTGATTTAAACATTACCCGTATACAAATATGAATTCGTACACGAGGATGGCTTCTAACCTCCGACGCTGAGCACGTGAACTTGTGTGTCCGAAAGTCCTTCCGAGAGGTTGGTGGTAGAACAAAGAGGGTTCGGTCCATGTGGATGCCCTTCTTCCCCCCCCCCCCACATTTGTTTCAGGTTTAAATTTGGTGTCACTCAAGGTATGCCCTGGCCGTCCAAACAGTTATATTATTCACAGAAGTAAGTCGGATTATCTGGATCGAAAGAAAGGAAGACAAAATTAGGTACCAGAGTTGCAGTATTGCCCTCACCACTGGTCAATTGGCGAGTAAATTTTTAAAATAGGCCAGCAAGAAAAACGCGTAACACTCGACGAATCTGGCGAGTAAATTTTATTTGTATTCTGCAGATTTTCATGCTAGCGAAGCCAAACAGTTCGTTATTTTTAAATCGTATTAAAAAGGGAATGTCCGATTATAAAATGTGGCAAATTGTAAAACAAACAGAACATAAACAAAGAAAATAAATTTTAAAAATAGAAATGTAAGTAATAGCTCTAATCTTCAATATGAAAAGCGTAATTTTAATATGCTTCAAGCACTATTAAACACAGTTTTGCAAGAAACCCTACATTGGAGCGTTAGGGCAGAATCCTTAGTGAATGTAAAGATGAAAAATAAATTTTTGTTTATAATCGCAGTTAATTACAAGCATAAAAAAAATAAATTTTTAATATATGCATACTATAAAAAATTTCTGATATGTCAGTGGGAAGTATGACATATATGTACACTTTATATACGCCAATAAGCAATAGAACAGGTTAAATTCATGATAAAAATATTGGCAGCTGAAAATATTTTTGACCAGTAATTTTTGGGTCTTAATGGGCACTGTCTAGTTACCGAATTTTTGAATTTGCTGATTTAAACATTACCCGTATACAAATATGAATTCGTACACGAGGATGGCTTCTAACCTCCGACGCTGAGCACGTGAACTTGTGCGTCCGAAAGTCCTTCCGAGAGGTTGGTGGTAGAACAAAGAGGGTTCGGTCCATGTGGATGCCCCCCCCCCCACATTTGTTTCAGGTTTAAATTTGGTGTCACTCAAGGTATGCCCTGGCCGTCCAAACAGTTACATTATTTATAGAAGCAGGTCGGATTATCTGGATCGAAAGAAAGGAAGACAAAATTACTCTATCGATCTCAAAATTACTCTATTGACTGAGCTACCCGGCTGTGGAAGAAACCTCACAATATCACTCATGATCAAATATTTACCAATAAACTGTTAGAGTTTCAGGAAAGTATAAAATCATTGCGGTAAAATGATGTATCCTAAAATATTTATCAAACATAAAAATATATTTCTTTCGGGACTTCCTTTTCTCTCGTCTTGCTGTAAATTGTGAATGTAAAGTCCTTTTGCAATACAAATTTGTACCGTCAGAAATCTTCAGGCTTCATGCAATTCCAGAATGATTCCATGAGTAGGGGATAAAATTGGATTCGTCTTTTTCTTACGATGTTGTGTCCCGATTTAACAACCACTCTCCTCTTTCTGAATAAATCGGAAATAATACGGAAGAACTCATGTGCGTAAATATTTAGATCAATTTTTTTTTCTAAATTCTTTCTGCATATTTTCTGAGGCACACATTTTATGTTATTTATTACTTTCCATACGGCCCTTAAAATTTTTTTGATAAGAATTCTATAAATTGTACAGTGTGTCTCAAAATTGGCTTTACAGCTTTGTTCTGTAAAACAAAAATCTGATGTGTCCCCGCAGACTTATATTCGCGTTCTCTTTATTTTAATTAAATTTAATTCACTTTTAATTCAATGTTCGTTCTCATTAGATAACTGGATTTATTTTATCCCGAATCGTACCAAAATCTAATCAGCACCAGGGTACCGCACAACTGACTTATCTACCCAATTTTGTGAAATTTGGTCCATTAGTTTTTCAACTAGAGTAGATACAAGCTTTTGCGGGCCATTTCGCAAAAAAAGGCGGGTTCTTTTATCCCGAATCATACCCAAAACTAATCAGCACCAGATTCACCCACAAGTAACTTACCTACCAAGTTTTATGAAATTTGGTCCAATACTTTTTTAGTTAGAGTCGATACAAAATCTACACAGACAGACAGACAGACAGACACACAGACAGACACACAGACAGACACACAGACAGACACACAGACAGACACATACATAGACGTCACGCTAAAAATAGTGTTTTTGTATTCTGGAAGTCTCGAAACGTGTAGATCCGTCGAAAACTCGAGTTGCGATTTTCGGCATGATTCCAATACTTTCCCTATACATTACCATGTATTGCAGGGACAGTAAAAATCTGATGTGACAGCAGCACATGACTTTCCCTGCAGACTTATATTAATGTTCTCTTTATTTTAATTCAGTTTCCGTTCTCATTCGGCAACCGGGATTATTTTCAAAGGTGGCGTAGAGAAAGTACGAAAAACTAAAATATCTCGAGAACGGCTAGTCCTAGTGTAATGGGGTTGGTCTTATTATTTTCGTCGTTAAAAATTACGTAATAAACGAGCATTTAATGGATATATTTGAGTATACCTAGTTCTTTAGTTTAGATTTTGACGATTTTTGCGGGTCATTTTGCAAAAAAAGGCAGGTTATTTTTTTCCGAATCATACCAAATTCTAATCAGCACCAGTGTATCCTACAAGTGAGTCATCTTCCGAATTTTGTGAAATTCGGTCTATTAGTTTTTCAGTTAGAGTGGATACAAGTTTTTGCGGGCCATTTTGCAAAAAAAAGGTGGGTTCTTTTATCCCAAATCGTACCCAAAACTAATCAGCACCAGACTCGCTCACAAGTGACTTACCTACCAAATTTTGTGAAATTCGGTCCATTAGTTTTTTAGTTAGAGTGGATACAAAATCTGCACAGACAGACAGACAGACAGACACACACCTAGACGTCACGCTAAAATTGGTTGTTTTGTATTCTAGAGGTCTTGAAACGGGTAGATCCGTCGAAAACTCGAGTTGCGATTTTCGACATGATTCCAGTACTTTCATTATACATTACCATGTATTGCAGGGAAAGTAAAAATCTGATGTGAGCAGCACATGACTTTCCCTGCAGACTTATATTAGCGTTCTCTTTATTTTAATTAAATTTATTTCACTTTTAATTCAATTTCGTTCTCATTCGATAACCGGACTTATTTTCCAAGGTGGCGTAGGGAAAGTACGAAAAACTAAAATATCTCGAGAACGGCTAGTCCTAGAGTAATGGGGTTGGTCTTATTCTTTTCGTCGTTAAAAATTACGTATTAAATCAGCATTTAATGGATATATTTGAGTATTCCCAGTTTTTTATTTTAGATTTTGGCAATTTTTGCGGGCCATTTTGCAAAAAAAAGCAGGTTATTTTTTTCTGAATCGTACCAAAATCTAATCAGCACCAGGGTGACCTATACCTGACTCATCTACCGAATTTTGTGAAATTCGGTCCATTAGTTTTTCAGCTACAAAGGATACAAGCTTTTGCGGGCCATTTCACAAAAAAGGCGGGTTCTTTTATTCCGAATCGTACCCAAAACTAATCAGCACCAGCCCCGGCCACAAGTGACTTACCTACAAACTTTTGTGAAATTCGGTCCATTAGTTTTTTAGTTAGAGTGGATACAAAATCTGCACAGACAGACACACAGACAGACAGACACACAGACACACAGACAGACAGACACACACACAGACGTCACGCTAAAAATAGTTTTTTCGTATGCTAGAGGTCTTGAAACGTGTAGATCCGTCGAAAACTCGAGTTGCGATTTTCGACATGATTCCAATACTTTCCCTATACATTACCATGTATTGCAGGGAAAGTAAAAATCTGATGTGGGCAGCACATGACTTTCCCTGCAGACTTTTATATTCACTTTCTATCTATTTAAATTAAATGTAATTCACTTTTAATTCAATTTTCGTTCTCATTTGAAAACTGGACTTATTTTCAAAAATGGTGTAAGAAAATACGAGAAACTAAAATATCTCGAGAACGGCTAGTCCTAGTGTAATGGGGTTGGTCTTATTCTTTTCTTCGCTAAACATTACGTATTAAACAAGCATTTAATGGCTATATTTGAGCATACGTAGTTCTTAAGTTTAGATTTTGATGATTTTTGCGGGCCATTTTGCAAAAAAAGGCAGGTTATTTTTTTTTTCGAATTATACCAAAATCTAATCAGCACCAGGGTGGCCTACAAGCGACTAATCTACCAAATTTTGTGAAATTCGGTCCATTAGTTTTTCAGTTAGAGTGGATACAAGCTTTCGCGGGCCATTTCACAAAAAAAGGCAGGTTCTTTTAACCCGAGTCATACCCAAAACTAATCAGCACCAGATTCGTGCACAACTGACTTACCTACCAAATTTTATGAAATTCGGTCAATTAGTTTTTTAGTTAGAGTGGATACAAAATCTGCACAGACAGACAGACAGACACACAGACTGACAGACACACAGACACACACATAGACTTCACGCTAAAAATAGTTTTTTCGTATTCTAGAGGTCTCGAAACGTGTAGATCCGTCGAAAACTAGAGTTGCGATTTTCGACATGATTCCAATACTTTCCCTATACATTACCATGCATTGCAGGGAAAGGAAAAATCTGGTGTGGGCAGCACATGACTTTCCCTGCAAACTTATACGTTCTATTTATTTCAATTAAATTTAATTCACTTTTAATTCAATTTTCGTTCTCATTTGATAACTGGACTTATTTTCAAAGTGGCGTGGAAAAATACGAAAAAAACTAATATATCTCGAGAACGGCTAGTCCTAGTGTAATGGGGTTGGTCTTATTCTTTTCTTCGTTAAAAAGTACGCATTAAACAAGCATTTAATGGATATATTTGAGCATACGTAGCTTTTTAGTTTAGATTTTGACAATTTTTGCGGGCCATTCTGCAAAAAAAGGCAGATTATTTTTTTTAGAATCGTACCAAAATCTAATCAGCACCAGGGTGACCTATACGTGGCTTATCTACCGAATTTTGTGAAATTCGGTCCATTAGTTACTCAGCTAGAGTGGATACAAGCTTTTGCGGGCCATTTCGCAAAAAAAGGCGGGTTCTTTTATTCCGAATCGTACCCAAAACTAATCAGCACCAGCCCCACCCACAAGTGGCTTACCTACAAAATTTTGTGAAATTCGGTCCATTAGTTTTTTAGTTAGAGTGGATACAAAATCTGCACAGACAGACACACAGACAGACACACAGACACACACACAGACGTCACGCTAAAAATGGTTTTTTCGTATTCTAGAGGTCTCGAAACGTGTAGATCCGTCGAAAACTCGAGTTGCGATTTTCGGCATGATTCCAATACTTTCCCTATACATTACCATGTATTGCAGGGAAAGTAAAAAGGCTGATGTGAGTAGTACATGATTTTCTCTATAATATTATAATGTATTTATTTCTTTTATAGTAAAATAATGATGCATAACATTCAGTGGCGCACCTAGAATATTCCTAAGGGGGGAGGGCAGTGCTGTACAAAATTTTTATGAAGGAGGATGACTCCTTGATAATATTTCCGAGAAAAAATGGTCTTTATCAATTAACAAGGCGGTTGTCTTTTTTGTACATTTATTTTTGTCAAATTACTAACAATTCTGCAGTGCAGTGTAAGATAATTAAATGATTAGAAGAAGAAGCACTAGATATTTATACAATACTACACAAGTTAAGAAATAGATGAAGATAAAATTATTTTTCTGGTCTGCTTATACTGTATACTTGTTTTCAACCACTTTCTCATGATTACATATTGTTATATTATTCAATTATGATCTATCTTTATTTATAAAACGAAGTCCAGCCTCCTGTTCTTTGTAACCTGAGCATTTATTATCTAATCTGGATCAATTTCCACTTCACGGTGAATGTTAATTGACGCAAGTCCATTCAGTCTGGTTTCACTCATACTGTTTCTCAAGTAAGTATTCAATCTCTTCATTGTGGAGAATGACCTCTTAGCACTGCTTGTCGATACTGAGAGGGTGGCATACACTTTTAAAAGTTCAAACCCAGTAGGAAAAGTCCTTTGGTCACAAAAGTTAAGCAGTTCGATTGGGCTTTTAGTTTCCTTGTTCAATGCAGAGACCTTCATGAACCACAGATGTAGTTCAGCTTTCAGAGTATTATCTGATCTAGGTCCTAAATCATCTGCAAATTTCCTTGATAAGGCAACAAATCTCTCGTTTTCTTCCAATGTCGACTGCCTTCCATTCAGAACGACAGATGCAAAACTTTGTAGAAATTCCTTATGTTTGAAAAAGTTTTCATGGAGGTGAGTGATGAAATTATCAATCCATGGAATGAAAACAGAAAGTCTGTAGTATTCTTCAGGAGTCTGTACGTTGAAATTTGATCTGTAAATTTGTCTGGTGGCACGGCGTGGTAGAGTAATGTTTTCTCCATGATGTTCCAGCTTCTTAACAGCTTGTTGAAACAGATGATGAAACTCGTTCTCTGCGTTCTCTCTAATTATAGATATAGCTTTCGCAACGTCTTCTACGTCACTCACGGTAGTTGCCAGATCAAGGTTCACTTCCTGCAGCTTTTAACTCAGACAAACACTGTAGCTGAGTAATCTGTCAGCTGATAAAAGTGCTATGGCAAACTGTGATGTTAACATTGAACATAACAAGGTATGATCCTCTGTTGATGTCTCCTTGTCATTCCAGGTTGTAATCTCCTCCAGAGCTTCAATTACTTGATCAAATAATGAAACCATAACTGTGACGTCATCATGTCTCTCCACCCAACGAGTAGGTCATAATTTCTTCAGTGTTTTGGCACTGATTTCTGTCTCTCCCTGATTAGCTGCATTAATTTTGTTGGTGAGAACAAGGTTTCGTTTTGGTGTATTGAAAAAACTAGAGATTTTTCCTATTATTCTAAAGCTGTTTCGGATATTCGGAACTCTAGATGAATAAGTTATGGCTAAGTTCAAACAGTGTGATGCATGATGAACGTAGGGGGCTTTGGGGTGTTTCTCATATATAATTGCTTGGGCGCCATTGTACTCCCCACTCATTGCAGAAGCTCCATCGAACCCTTGTCCACGGAGGAAAGACGTATCAATGTTGCAGTCTGCAAGGCCTTTAAGAACAGCATCTGCAATTGCTCGTCCTGTAGTTTTAGTCAGGAGCACAAACTTAAGGAAGTTCTCCACTATCTTAAATTCAATTTTATACTTATTATTTGTATCAAACCGTTTCAAATAACGAACGCAAAGTGTCATTTGCTCTACCGTTGCAATATCTGTGGTTTTGTCACATAAAACCGCAAATCATTTGGCCTCATTCACCTCAGTTGCTATGTACTTCACAATGGAATCATTGAATGCCGAAATAATCTCATTTTGTATATTCCAACTTATGTAAGTTGCATATTTTGCACAACCTTGTAGGTGAGTTTTCAGTATTTCTTCTGCATCAACTCGGACTCGCAAAAGGGCTCTAAAATTTCCTTCGCTTTGGAATGGTTCTGACAATACGTCCAAATGCCCACAGTTTCTATGCCCTCTCATGGCCAGCCCTTGTCTTCCACAAAAAAACCCTGTTTTGATAATATAGGTTTAAGAATAGCCCTATTCTGCAAAACTTGTTTTTGCTTGCCTCTGTCCATTACTTGATCCACAGGAACAGTTTTTCCTTCCGTGACCCTTAAGAACTCATCGGCTTTGAGAACTGAATCCTTATGATAGAAAAAATTTCATGTTGACTGAACTTCTCCAAGGTCTTCTTCCAATTATTAAATCCTTTTGAAACAAGTTGACCTCTAGCTTGTGTCAATCTTAAGCCGACTTCATGGGGTGCAAAGAGAACACAAAATTTGCAATAGGCACTGTCCTTTGCCTATGAGTAAGTTAGCCAGTTATGCTTACTCAGCCAAGATGAGCAGAACTTCCGAGTGTGGTGAGGTTTTCCTTGACTTGATACAGCTCTAGTGACAGTGGCATGAAAATTGTAATTTGAATATGGCTCCCAAAGATTTTTTAGCTCTGTTATCCTATCTTCATCAGTGAGGTTAGATTTCTTGACATAATTAGAAATATCTGCAGCCAGAATTTCCATTTCAACAGTGTTTGATATTGTGTTTTGGCCTACGTTTACCTCCTCACAAGTGTTTGAAGACAGTCCGGGATCACGGCTGTTGCTTGCTTCGACTGCAATCTCATCAATATAACCAGAGCTCGGGGAAACGTCGTTTGGAACGTCACTATTTTCAATCTTACTTAAAAAAAATTTTTTTTTCCCGTGTCTGTTGGCCTAGCCCTTTCCGTTTTTCACTCATTGTCGTTTTTTTTTACCTTGCTCCTCAGTTATTCAAGCACAACATTTGCTATATAGCCGAAATACGCACATAAACACACACACTGATCGTTAAAGATGCATTTCACTGTTAGATCAGTTGAAAGTTCAGGACCATTATTAAATTCACCTATTCACCATGCAGGCTCTCGTTCCGAAACTAACAATTCACTGTTGTCACACTGTGTCGTAACGTCGCAATTTATTTCAACTCACAGCAACACTTAATTCGCGAAGCGTTGGCACGATTTATTTATTATTCACTTCCACAATTTTCTCACTGGGTAAACGAAATTCGTCTCACTGGGTAAACGAAATTAGAGGACAGCCGCTTCCCCGCCGTTCACTCTTTATATAGGGCCAGAGAGGCGCCTATGACGTCACTCTTCAGAGTAAGGCTCCTCTATATACGAGCTGACTCATTAAGCATATTGAAGTCCACCATAGCTGGACGCGCAGTCCATTAGCATTAGCTCTATTCGTATTTTCACTTTAGGAAGTATAATTGAAATAATTATGGGTGGTTGTTCTGCATCGAACTGCTCTAATCGTTATAGAAAAGGTTTTAGTCTATTTCGCTTTCCTAGAAACGAAGAAAGAAGGAAAAAATGGCTAATAAATAATTGAATACCCGGTATTGGAGCATACATGTGCGAGCTAAGTTATACAATATTCTAATTGAAATTTCTTTTTTTATATAAAGTATTTATTTTAAACACTTATTTTATAATTTCGTAACTGTAGTATGGAACCCTATGGGCTTCAATATGTTTGATAAGTCAGCCTGTAGTAGAGGAGCTCTACTTCAGAGCATCTGGTACTTTCTCGAAGGCAGACCCTACCACCAACACATCGTAAATCTACCCTGGTTCAAAATAACCGGTTTTTCCGCACGTCAATCAAATTTTACGAAATGTGGTACCACGAAGTCTTATTAGGGTGCCTAACGTTGTACGAAGGTTCGTAAAATCCCCTTGATAATTTCACCCTCTAAGGAGACCGTGAAACGTGAAATAAGGTACGTAATAGCAGTATTCAAGATGGCCGTCTTATATTTGCTAGTGATCGTTTTTGAAAGGAAGAAAAATTCAACCACAGAGGATAAATTAATTATACTAATTGACAATGAATTTGTTTCTTTGTTCAGGTTAAATTACCACCAAGTTGCAGACCAAATTAGTATCAAATGCTTCGATAATAATTTCCTGGGAATATGTAAACCGACGATCTTGAGAAATTTTACAAGCACCAATTTTTCATCAAATCTGAACATTTTGTTCCACATATATTAAAATGCAAGCTTATTTGTTTACTTCAAAGAATCTGCCCTATCAATTTTCAAAATATTTATTTTCTTTTTTTCTATTTGGAAGTTCGTATAATTATTTTAGGTTTCAGCTATGTTAACGTTAGCGAACTTAACTATCTCTCTTTCACGAATCGTTAAATAAACGTCTGACAGAATTTTAAAAATAAAACCTGTATTTTGCTCTATACAATTTTTTCCCACGAAACAATATTGAAACAACTTCAAAATGTATTCTACTTTTAAAAGAACATTCTGAAATAACATTGTAAGTTTTAGAGCATGTACTTCTTATTTCACTGAATATGGCATAGGACTCTTGCTTAGGCGGTAGGAGAGACGCTCAGCAATCGAGAGGTCTCCGGTTCGAATCAAAGCGGCTTTTATTTTTACAACTTGTGCTGCCATCTGTTACTAAAATATTCAGGTGAAATGTTTTATAATAACATGCAGAGTTTTCTGTTTAAAGTTTTATCCTCAAATTACCTAACTTGAATACATTATTAAGTTTACGTTTTTATAAAATTTATTTTGAAGTTAATTTGAAAATTGTTTGTACTTTAGTTTACTTTATACCAACCAAAGGTGAAATATACATTTTCTACTATGACAGATGATGTTTACTTTAAAATTAATTTTCCTGTAGTCCGTAGACAGCTAGCTCATTATTGACACATTCAGATGTAAAATGTTGTTCAGGTTAAATTATTTAAGAAAAAAAATAATATTTTGCTAAATATATTTCATTTTTTTTAATATTATAATTTCACTTATCCGTGTTTTACTTTTGTAAATGATTTTCGCTTCTTTATGTTGCTTATACTTGAGAAAAAAACTATAAGATTTTCCATAAGCATTTTACATGAATTTCATCATATTTTATGAAAGGACCCCCCCCCCCAATAATTTTCAAATATTAAAAGCAAGTACACGGTATTTTACTAATCATCACATTTTTAGAAAAATTTTGCATTTTTTAAATTTATAAAAGTAAGTACAACACAAATAAAAAGAATATACAGTAAAAACTCTGGCATCTGAAATGCATTTCTAAAATGTGAAAGAATTTCAACAGCTTAACAAACACTGTTAAAACATTCTTAATTTGCTTTTCTGTGGCACTGACATCAAAACTAAACCATAATATATTAATCCTAGTTTAACTTTTAGATGTGTAAGCTATGAATAACTTTAGGTAATATAATCCTTTTTTGGAACTTGGAAAACAAGTATATTATAGTTTTCTCGAAAATTGATATCAAAAGCATTTAGTACATGTAACATTTAGTAATTCATTTAAAAAATGTATTTCTTTTCCAACCTTTTGCATATTTATAATAAAGGCAATTATGGTTAATATTATTGTCAATCGAAATCACACAGTTCTATTAATCAAAGTATTCTTCATCTGCGAAAAAAAAGTATTCTTCATCGGTGAAAAAAAAAGTGTTTATACTTAAGAAATAAACTATAAGATTTTCCACTATGTTAACTTCCTTCGTATTAACTATTGACTGCGATTTGTCCAGTGAGGTTCCGCCTTAACTCCACCCCCCTGTCCATCAAAGTATAGCGAAACCGAATTCCGACGACTTCATAGTACGGTTATCGCAGCCTTTCGTAAATGACGAGGTGGAATAATATGGATTTCTGAACGGTGAGAAAATGATTCTGGGCAGTTGGTGGTAGGGCCCCTAGTTCTCCCTTGGGCTAACAGCGCCCTTCGCTTTTTGTTTTGTCAGCCCAGGGGGGGGGGGGGCGGCAGGGCTCCCCCGTGGGTGCGCCACTGATAACATCTACTTCACAGAGTCCTTGATTGTTCAATCAGAGTCCTTGATACTTCACAGTCCTTGATTTTCCGAATAACACCAAGTAAAACTATTTCAAAATCTCAATTAACTTATTTTTCATGCAACTCTAAATTGGCAATTATCAATATTGATAGCATCGGCAATCTATATAAATAAAATTGAAAATTTGTCTGTCTGTCTGTTTGTTTGTCCTATAATCACGAGAGTTGAACCGAATTTGATGAAATTTAGTGGATAGCCTTGAAATAGCTCCACTTGAAATGTAGTCTCAGTTTCGAGTTTCTACGACCAGGGACTCTCGAGATATTAAAGAAAAACAAAGCTTTCGTTTGTCTCATCATCACGGAAGAACGGCCGAAACGAATTTAATGAACTTTTGTGGGTAGCCTTTAAATTATCACCTTTAAATTTTGTCCAAGTTTTGAATTTCTAAGACCAGGAGTTGTCGAGATATTAATGAAAAACGAAACTTTTTCATAGGAGTTCTACTTTCTAATTCCCTGGTTCCTCCAAACGAAAAGGTTGAAAATCGTTTGTTTAAGACATGAAAGTGAATTAAAATTTTATCTCTGAGTTTGGTAGAAGTTTATTGCGCGTATTAGTCACTTTTGAAAATCGCAGGTTTGAAACATAAATTTAAATGAAAAATTTATCACAATGGTTTAATTTTCAAAATATATTACTCAACAATGAAAAGTGTTAAGAAATCAATGGTTATGTCATTATTAGCATTATATGAGGAAGATGCTATCTTATATCATGTTGCTCTGCAACGCAATTAAATGAAATGTGTTTGTTAATGTTTATTATTATTTTTTCGATTTGAATAATAAATAAATGGATACAAAAATATATCTTATAAATGAAAGGTTTGATTTTTCTCTTAATTGTATTAATTGCGGACTGCGTACATCACTTTCATTTATTTTGGCAAAGAGTTTTATATACTGTGTTTGGCTAATAAACTCATATGTTGTGTTTAGCCAATAAACTCATTCAGCCGATTGTTGAAACAGAAAAAAAGTAGAAAGGGAATATATACCTTCAAATAGAATTTTAGTGTTTTCATTTAGCATATACAAGCGGGATCTAGATGATTTATTCCGATTTTCCTATCCCCGACCTCACTCCGATGGATTTCTGGTTCTGGGGTTATCTGAAATCTACGGTGTACACATCAAATCCACGAGATTTGTCAAAATTGAAAGATGCCATAAAATGTGAAGTTATACAGATTCCTCCTGCGATGTTACGTTCGTCATTGTTGTCAACATCTCCCGCATGCAATGCGTTATCGTCTGCGAAGGTGGACACATTGAAAACTTGTAATTCCAATGAAAGTTTTTTTCCCTCTCCTCTCTTGTGTTGTCATTGGTCCTTTACAATGATCTTCTTTGCAAATACTTTACGTCGCCAATTTTCGTCATACGTGTATCGTTCCAGCGCCATTTATGGTTTTTCAAAACGCTGATCAATTTGCGTAGGAAAAAAGTGGATGTTGCCATTTGAAAATTTCGAAATTTGTTCAATGTAACCGTAACCGTGAGAGCTCTATTGTTTGAAATCATCACAATCTCTCGAGTGCATACCTTCAAATAACAATATCTGAAATTTCCTTTCCATTGGTTGAGCGGAAAGGCCGATTGGGATTCATATATCGGGGAAGTTTTTTTATGACCACCCTGTATTTCTGATCCAATTTATATTTTCTTTTATGTCGGGCCATGTGCATTATTTCTGTAATACAAATTACAGTAATGCACACAGAAACGTAGAATAAGCATTAACGAAACATGTATGACCTTTGATAACGTACATGGTTTCGGAAATTCTTTTCACTTTATTCAATATAAAAATTTTTTTGGGAGGAGCTAGAAAAGGCCTAGGTCATCTTGCAAAACAATGTTTCTGTTTTGCAACTTTTCATCTTAAACATATTGCTTGCATTTACACCATGTATGTTTATACAGGGAACACGGGGATTAGTACCTTAAGTACCTGCATTACATATATGATTTATATAAAAATACTTTCATCTTAATGTGTAGTTATAAAAAAAAATTTTTCACCTTCTTTACCACATGTAATTTTTATTCCATTCCTTAACTTATATATGGAACAGGGAAAAGGGGTATTTTATACCAATTTAGTATCTGTTTTATTTATAATGTTTATTTATCATGTTCTTTTTAAAATATTCCACAGCTTGTGGTATAGTCTTTTTGATGTCACATTTACATTTCAGTCTATCTTTCTTTCACTTTTGCTATACAGAACATTTTCTATTAATGATCAATCTCAGGTATATATAATACAAGTGAAATAAAAATTCTTCAATTATATATATATATATATATATATTTAAAATGTAATAATAAGAATTATGTAAAAATAAAAAAAATAAAAATACAATTCAAGTAATATTAACATCACCATAGAAGCAAATTCACGGCCATAAAGCCGATAAGAGAAAAGAACAGAACCTTCCCAAATTCGATGATATATATATATATATATATAACGTGAAAAGATGCATATTTCGACGAATTTAAAAATAAATAAATGAATAATTGGAAAAATAAGGAGTATATGGTTGAAATATGGTTGAAAAGGACTTTCTTCTATCTTTCCGATGGTGTAAACATAAAAACTCTGTGACATTATTTACGATCGCTACGGGCGCAATGTTTTGGACTGTCATTTCCCTGATAATGTCTACAAAGTGAGGTGGAAGTTGGAGTGATTCGTATTTTGATAAGACGACGTATGGTTTGAAATCAGGACTCACGTGGAATCCTTTAGTTCCGAAATTATGTCTCCAATATTGATTGCGGATTTGAATTCGAGCTCCGACATCCTCAGTATACTGCATGTGTTGATTTACTTCTAAATCCAGTTTTAATTCAAGACCTGCATTAGGACATGACATTCCAACTCGCAAATTGTTACTTGTTTCATTAATAAAATTAAATGTGCAGCAATTTCCATACATATTAACAGATGGTGAAAAAGGTGCATACCTCTGACTGTTAAACTTACAAGAATGTATAACATTATTTACTTGATGTCCATACAAGTTTTTGCTTGCAATATCCTGCCACGATAATAGAGTCTTCCACAGAGTTTGTGTTGGCAACTCTTTACCTCGATATTATTCATCAGCGTCTTTATATTCTGGTTCAATAACATTATCCAATTTCGGCATGCTTATGTTACCCATTCCTTCATTTGTTCTGAAACAATTTATGTACGTCATTTTACGGTCAATATATGATGAAAATTCTTTTCGTGCACTGTTTATGCTGCAAATGTTGACAGGTGGAAATTCTTGATAG
The DNA here is from genome assembly GCA_951213105.1 of Amaurobius ferox. Classification (NCBI taxonomy): domain Eukaryota; kingdom Metazoa; phylum Arthropoda; class Arachnida; order Araneae; family Amaurobiidae; genus Amaurobius; species Amaurobius ferox. The sequence continues at coordinate 70,876,112 of OX578139.1, forward strand.
AATACATCTATGGAATCCCTACATATGACAACGGGGTAGCTGAGGTGTAAAAGTAAGAATTGAATAACTTGTGTTACACAGCGTACTATACCGAAAGATAGAATTAAGAACCAAATTACTTTTCGTGATACTGTAGAAGACTGTTCAACTTGGATCAGTGTATACACAGAAGATCTTTTTAGAAATATTAGAAACATTGTTTTAAAGTTCACTTTAGAATTCTTTTACTTTTATTTTTTGTTGTAAGAAGAGTTTTCGTAGACTTTTTCATTATAGACGCACTTGTTTATGATATTTTCTATATGATTTTGATCATGGCGACTATCATTTTCTTTGAAGTTGTTTCCTGAAAGAATTGAATCCAAATTCAATTATTCAAATAGTTTTTCTTGTTTATATCTTGTCTTTCATGTCTATATTTTACTTTGATTACACATTATTGACAGGAAACATTTTCGAATAATTTTCTAATTGAATAAAATGGCTATGTGGTATCAAAAGTCTGACTTCCTTTGAAAGGAATTTATAATATATTCCATTAAATTTATAATGCATTCCTTTAAATTTAAATTTATAATGTTTTAGGGCAGATGCAGCACTAAATATAAATTAAAAAGAACTTTAAAAGTCACGATTTTGACACACGATGGATGCCATATTTTATTTTGAAGGGGGTCACATGATCTCTTCATATAATATGGGTCTAATTATTATTTTAATTTGTATTTAAAAAGTTACCGAATATATTATACTGAAATCTTTTTCATATTTTTTGTGGGATAATATGAATATTTCCTAAAAATTTCGAAGCAATATGCGAATTTTAAATTTGCTTAAAAATGCTTGAAGAATTGGGTCCCACACGGTTCAATGTATTTTTATTTTTTTAATCCGGGTTCAATCCAAAACGAATTGGGTGATATTATTCATTTAAATTCCCATATGTCCTACAGACCGTCTGAAGAACATACTAAAATTTCAGTTTGATCAAAAGTCATTTTGCGGCAGTTATCGTACCAACGGACAGACAGACAGACAGACAGACTGACAGACAGAATGAACAAAGTGATAAACACTTTTCAACTATTTCTCAAACCTTTTTATGCAAGTGAACTAAATTTTGTGTTTTCGTATGTTGTAGTTTTTCAGGTACGAAGCAGAGAATCTCCAGGAACGAGAAATTTTTCAAAAAACGGCGGCGACTCCGGCGCCAGATACTTGTTTTTAAGAGATATATTTCGTTGTACAATTCAGGACAATTTCTTAAAGTTTTTTTAAAATGTAACAATAATGCTTAATAGATGCTAACTAACACAGCATAATTACACTTACCAAGTTTTATTTTACGTTAGACTATTTAATGAACAACCAAATTAGCGTATATTTATTCATCTATTTACAACATATTATAAATGATTCTTTTGAGTTTCAATACCTAGAAATATTGACACTATAATCGAAATTAAAACAATTGCATAAGAACGAGATTTTTAAATATAATTTATTCATAAATAATGTCTGTGAAATTTGCATTATATGGATTCAATTTCAGTGGTAACTTATAAGAAATAAAATTTAAACATATTCTGTATTATTTTAATATTTCACTGAATTTCCATTACCTGCCCTATGAAACTTCTTCTCAAAATGATAACCCAATCTATTAAGAAAGATACTATGATTGTATTTAATATATTATATATATATATATATATATATATATATACGTGTATATATACATACATATATATATATATATATATATATATATATATATATATATATATATATATATATATATATATACGTGTATATATACATACATATATATATATATATATATATATATATATATATATATATATATATATATATATGTATTTAATACACACATACATTTAATACACATGGCCAAATTTTACGAGGTGGTTGTATACACTAAGCCAAGCATTTTCCGTCCTAATTACCGGGGCAGAAATGAAAGATAAAGGCGTTACATGGCTCTTACTCGTTGGGAAGAGACCGCCCTACAAACTTGAAAGTGTCATTCAGGTTATTATTTTCTGGTTGACGAAGAAAACCAGGTATGCAAATTTCATCTGTAGGAGAAGAAGAAACCTTATGCAAATTTTCGTAACACCGAATGTGTGGCGTTATCTGTTTGCAGCAGTTATTAACAGCTCCAACTTTTGAGACGATTGAATAATAATTTACAAATAGGGAAAAAGACGATATGCATTTCATCTATGGACCTTCTTCTTATGGGAGTATATCAAGGGTCTCCTCTGTGGCACTCTTCTTGAATCTGTAGAGAAACACGTTGCCAGAATTTCAGCCGCTGCTGCCGAAGTGTGCGACATGCATGGTCTGTTCGAGAGAGTTCGTCAATCCCTCCATCGTCGCTGTGAGACATGCAGTCAAATTGGTGGTTGCTCTTTTGAGCCATTATACTGTAATTATTGTTTATTAAATGTCATTTTATAGCTTCTAAGTCATTCTTTTATTTCGTCTCACCTCATCGGGTTCACCATTGAATATATATATATATATATATATATATATATATATATATATATATATATAAATAAATTGAAAGATTTTAATCGGAAATTATGCATAAACTACTATATGTACAAAAAAACCCATATCTAGCATATCTGTTACAAATGAGTAACTATAGACCAAGACTAAGGATAAAAATAGAAGGTAACATATAACTACAATGGAAAGGGGGATGAGAAGAATATTAGGATACAAAAATCACAATTAAAAAGTATATATAAATATAAATAAAAATGAAAAAGAGAGCACGGCAAATTGAGAAAAGGCAATAATAATTAGCTGAAGATAAATGATTAAGACACAGAACAATCAATTGAAACTACACAAAAAATGGCGGTTAGTTCGAAATTGCATTCTCATCAGGACAGCCATACAATTCGAATTGAAACCAATAGAATAGCTAGTTTCTGACAATGGCGATAGTATTTAACTACAGACACCATTGGAACTGTCTACTGGCTAGCGGAAGGAGAAAAAAAAATCAATAGAATTACAAATCAGAAAAATAAAAACCCTCCTCGAACAGAAATATAACTCACGAGCACTGCTACCGCGTGTTGGTTGAACAAGCGACATGTATATATATATATATATATATATATATATATATATACAGGGTGAATTGCACCTAATCTTCCAAACGAAAGGGGGTAATAGAAGAGTCAATGTGCAGTAAAAAATACTATAGCAACCCTATCCTATCTCTAACCGTTTCTGAGTTATGGTGGATAGAAGGAAAGTACGCCAAGTCTGAAAAAACCCAAATCTGTGAGGTTTATGAAAGGTTTACATTCAAAATAAGCCCATAATTGGAAAGAGCAGAAGAATTCCTATAAGATGACTCTATTTCCGTCAGGATACCTGGATTTAACGGCGAACTACAAGCGCTGAAACATTGGCAAAGGGCAAAATCGAAATGTTGTCAAATCTGTAACGGACTATATCACAAAAAACCTTCTAGCTCCAATCGGTTAAATTTATCAAAAACTTTTCCATTCCATCAGCTTTTGAATGACCATTCAATAAACTATATAGGTGTTTTAGTCCAGAAGAAATTTAGTTTTTTGTTTGCAATACATCACCGAAATCGGAGTTCGTCGAAGTAGTCATTCGACGAACATGCGGCACACGAAACGATGGTGTATATGTACATCGAACGTATGGACATCCGTCCCTATCTGCATATGAACTCTGTTGGATATGCAGATGTTTTCCAACCCATCCTGCGCGCGCATCGCACTCGCGGGGACAAAAGACGAGTGAATGCACATAATAGCTCGTTAGCTCGTCGGCTTCTTTTACGTTTGTTGTTTACTTGCATTAGCATTTTCTGTACTTTGCCTCATCTCGGTTGATTCTTTTCACGCTGCTCTTATTTCTTCTTGCTTTCTGTTAGTTCACACTTCGTGTGTTTTCGTACATTGCTACGAATTAACCAAGTTGATTCTTGTTCCGTTATAGTTTTTTTCTATTATTTTTGTAAAATAATATTGAAATTTTAATCCGTTTTGTGTACCCTTCTGAATCTGATTTTCAATTGGACTCATCGGAGGGATCAAGGTGTTATACCTTCTAACTTCTAAACTGGTATGCCTCCTTTTACAAATGAAGAGTACGTGGATATGCATTTTGTGTAGGGATTTTGCAATGGTAACTCTCGGAGAGCAGAGGAAGAGTACCGTTTGCGCTACCCACATCGTTGTGCGTCCAACTGTGTTGTATTTGCCGCAGTTCACCAAAGGCTTAGGGAGACTGGATCGTTTGGTAAGGTGTACGAAAGGGGCCACGATCACCGCTATATTCGACCGAGTGGAGGAAGATCTAAGTGTGAGTTCACGCATACTTACGAGAGAAGGTGGACTTTCACAAAGTAAAGTGATGAATATGTTGCACAAAAACCAGTATCATCCATACCATTTCACACGGCTACAAGAATTAAGGCGCCCAGACCGGAAAAGGCGGGTAACATTTTGTCGCTGGCTGTTAGAGCGAGATATTGAAGAACACCATTTCCTGCGAACGATTCTGCGGACAGATGAATCACTTTTCATTCGGCATGGCATGTTAAATTTACATAATTGGTATCATTACGCTCAACAAAATCCATTTGTAACGCGAAACGCATCGTTCCAGACGCGATTCAGCCAAAATGTTTGACTTGGAATGGTTTGGCGATCGCTTGATAGGTCCACATGTGTTCCAGGGTTATCTGACAAGCAATACATATTTGGCTTTTCTGAAACATGATCTCCCACGATTACTTGAAATCATTCCTGCATCTCAACGAGTGGAAAACATTTTCGAACAGGATGGAGTCCCTGCACATTCTTCAAATGACGTCCGAGACTTCCTGAATGAGCAGTATCCGCGATGGATTGGCCGTACGGGACCAATTCTTGGCCACCTAGATCACCAGACTGTCCATTGGACTATCTGGTGATCTAGGTGGCCAAGGAATATCAATCCAATGTCTCCATTGGACCAGATCTGACTCCATTGGACCAGATCTGACTCCATTGTTTTGTTTGGGGTTTCCTGAAGCATGAAGTTCACCACACAGAGGTTGCCAGTTTTCAAGACTTGAGGAGCCGGCTCGATGAGGCAATAGTAAAACTGAGGGATAGGCTTTCACTAAGAGCTACGGTGATTTCAGTTCGTAAGCGGGTAAGGACATGTATCAGGCGTGAGGGAAACCATCAGCAGCGGCTGTAAGTTTCACACAGCATTCCAAATGCATACGCCCTTTAATCATAGACGTAGGATACGCCAGTCGTATTTTTTTGCATATTCTTTGCGAAAGACGTGAGAAACGTCATACTCCTTTGGTTTCCATTGTGTTTGTAAACTTAATGCAAATGATACTTTTCTTGTTTGGCTTTAAAACTTTCGGTCTTGCACCTCATAAAACAGCAGGCTGAAGGCGGACAGGAAACTAAAATGAGGGTCGAGCATGGCACCTCGCGAGTGCTAAATCAGATATTCTGATGGAAATGGTGTCATCTTATTTGATTTTTATGCTCTTTCCAATTATGCTCTTATTTCATGTAGACCTTCAAAACCTCACAAATTTGGGTTTTTTCAGACTTGACGCACTTTCTTTCTATCCACCATAACTCGAAAACTGTTAGAGATAGGCCAGGGTTGCTATGGTGTTTGAACTGCAGATGGGCTTCTTTATCACGCCCTTTCATTTGGCAGATTAGGTGCAAATCACCGTGTATGCGCACACACACACGCACACACGCGCCCACACACACACACGCACACACACATGTATATATATATATATATATATATATATATAAACTAAAATCTGTGTATATAACTAAAATATATATAGCTGTATCAGTTATATATATATATATATATATATATATATATATATATATATATATGTATATATATATATATATATATATGTATATATATATATATATATATATATATATATATATATATATAAGGATATAAACAAGAAGAAAAAATAAGCGAGAACAGGAGTGACCATATGATTTGCATAGAATGGCTGGGGTGGATTGCGACACCCCTTTCCCGCTTAAAGCAGCTTTTACGACCCGGGCAACGCTCACGGCACCAATGTAACTCAATGGTCAATCTCCCACATGTGCAAAGACAGAAGCACCCGAACGGACAAAAGAGCAAAGATGGAACCAAGCATGGAAGAGATACACCTTACTATCCAGCATGAAAACACAACATTTTATAAGGGAAAGTCGCACATGCGCGAAAAGACTTCAAGATGATAGGATCGCAGATATGAAAATATATATGATTAAGAATTCTCATTTAGAATCAAACAATGTACAATTTCTTTCTTTGAAAAAGGAATAGTAATAATGTTGTAAAAAATATCTAGGGTAATTTCTTTTTAATGCATCATTTATTATTTTATTACATTCATGAATGCAGTCTTTTTTAAAAGTACTGTAGTTTCTGTTTCTTCTGAAGTACCCGATAATAATATTTAAATAATAATAAAAATAAATCCAACAGCTATCCACCAATAATAACTTAGAAGTACGACATTTTCAAGTACACCCCTTCAGCAATATTATGGTAACTATTATTGATATAGTACCAGACCTTTCTGAACGCTTGTGGTGGGAAAACACCCATATAAAGCAATATAATTCTGCATATCCATATGGTCTGAATACTTTATTATTCAAGGAAAATTGCAATAAAGAAAGATGCAGGAATAGTAAAGCATACCCTCTCTTAGAAAATTCAATACCTAAGAAAACTTATAGACACCAAAGAGGAAATAAAAAGCAACAATTTAATTATAACAAAACAGAAGAAAAAATCTCAGACTTCATAAAGACAGAAATAACGGTGAAATTCGGATGGATCAAGAATATAGCCAACAGTATCAAAATCAAATACTTACAACGTATATGGAATTTTATTATAAATTTCAATTTAAGTGAAAATAACTGCAATACAGAAGATACAAACACTAATATAGACATCATTCTGGATTTAATTAAACTCAGAGCCGCAAAATATAATGTAGCACTTGAACCAAAATATCAAATTAACAAATCAAAAGAATTTTTTATCACAACATTTAAGAATAAAATGTTCGAAAATATTCCATTCAACCAAATATTACATAATATAGAAGAACGTCTTCCTTTGCCTAATCTAAATATTAAGATATCCTATCGCTTTGTAAGAACCAACGGAAGAAGATTATTCAACTACAATAAATTATGTAAAACCGTGTCTTCATTTAATATTGAATCCTGTCAATGTCATAAAAATATACATTGTGATCCCTACCACAAGCATATAATTACTGGAAACTTAGATTTTATAAAAGATAATAAACTCAAAAACTTATTACAACTTGGTACTAAGTACCGAATACAAGAATATAATGATATTTATAATGAATTTAATTACGATCTGGAAACCTTCATATACAAGATGGCTGTCAAACACAGTATACCTGTACAAACTTTTAACGCATGGAAATATGCCTTTTACAGTGCTTTTTGCCAATTCTACCCGAGAAGAAACAAGGATTCTGGGAGTCCTCAATTTCCGTTTTCAATCAAACATTTTAATGAAGAATTCGTATTGACATACACCGACAAAATCGTATCGAATTTTGCATTCACGTGTAAAAAATTCTATGTCGATACTTTAACACAATGCTATAAGGATTGTGCCATGTATACATTAATTCCTAGCAACGAATCAATCATCACTAATAGAATAAAAGCACTGTATAAAAGAATTTGTATGGATATTAAATCAGTAAAATTTCCATACTTGATCCTCATTCCCAAGTTACACAAAAAGCCAGTCAAGTTCCGTACTGTAACAGTGGGATGCGGATCATACCTGGAACATGCAAATAAAAAACTTCTGAAATTACTCCAATATGTTATGACTGATATTAAGAAGCAAAACTCCATAATGTTAAAAAACGGACAAGAATTGATAGACCGACTGAAATTTTGCCATAAAGATTTAAACTTCAGAAGCTACGATTTCAGGGATCTGTTTAATAACATCGATTTAACAAACCTACAAATGATATTGAAAGAATTACATGAAGAGTATAATTTAAAACCATATATAACTCTCAGAAGATATTTGGATTTGATTGAGTTGGTTTTAAATGAAAACATACTATATGACGGTATGCATTTCTACAAACAGGTCAAAGGCATACCCATGGGTGGTGCATGCTCATCAATATTGGCGGATATTTATCTATCCAAATATGAAAGAGGAACCCATCTATTATCGGAAATACCTTATTTCCGTTATGTTGACGACGTGATATTAGGGGGTTATGCAAACACCCCTGACATAGATTTTGCATTCTACCCAAGGGAATTGGACTTAATTGAAAACCCGATCAATGAGGATGGATCGACAGACTTCCTGGATTTGTCAATAAGAAAGCACCAACAGTATGGAATTTATACAACCATACACGACAAGAGAAATTCATACAATATCAAAATTAATAATATTATTGATTGGAATTCAAACCTCACTAAAAATATATTCAGAAATATTATTATCGGGTACTTCAGAAGAAACAGAAACTACAGTACTTTTAAAAAAGACTGCATTCATGAATGTAATAAAATAATAAATGATGCATTAAAAAGAAATTACCCTAGATATTTTTTACAACATTATTACTATTCCTTTTTCAAAGAAAGAAATTGTACATTGTTTGATTCTAAATGAGAATTCTTAATCATATATATTTTCATATCTGCGATCCTATCATCTTGAAGTCTTTTCGCGCATGTGCGACTTTCCCTTATAAAATGTTGTGTTTTCATGCTGGATAGTAAGGTGTATCTCTTCCATGCTTGGTTCCATCTTTGCTCTTTTGTCCGTTCGGGTGCTTCTGTCTTTGCACATGTGGGAGATTGACCATTGAGTTACATTGGTGCCGTGAGCGTTGCCCGGGTCGTAAAAGCTGCTTTAAGCGGGAAAGGGGTGTCGCAATCCACCCCAGCCATTCTATGCAAATCATATGGTCACTCCTGTTCTCGCTTATTTTTTCTTCTTGTTTATATCCTTGTATTCCACTCTGGATGCAGAGCTGCTAAGCGCCACATCCTCTGTAAGGTTTCTGTTTTCTCCTTTACTTAAATAGGAGTTCCGTTCGTGATATACTTATTTTTATATGTATATATATATATATATATATATATATATATATATATATATATATATATATATTTATATATATATATATATATATATATATATATATGTATATATATATATATACATATATATATATGTATATATATATATATATGTATATATATATATATATATATATATATGTATATATATATATATATATATATATATATATATATATATATATATATATATATATATATATATATATATACATATATATATATATATATATATATATATATATGTATATATATATATATATACATATATATATATATATATATATATATATATATATATATATATATATATATATATATATATATATATATATATATATATATATATATATATATATATATATATATATATATATATGTATATATATATATATATATATATATATATATATATATATACATATATATATACATAATGTATATATATATATATATATATATATATATAACCTCATACAGTAACTGACTGTAAAATGACAGTTACGTGGATTGTCTTTTATATGCATAACTTTTAATACGTTATTAGAAGGACGAAGAGATTTAAATATAATCCAAAACATCTGATGTAGGCAGCACATGATTTTCCCCTCAAACTCATATTCACTTTCTCTTTATTTCTTGAATAATTCATTAAATTGAGTTTAATGGCATAAAATAACACCCATGATTATTTTAAATTACAATGAATTTGCACTTTTAATTCAATTTTCGTCTTAATTTGGTAACTGAACTTACTTTTAAAGGTGTCTTAGCGAAAATTCGAGGAAACTAAAATATCTCGAGAATGGTTAATCCTATATAAATGGGGTTGATCTTATTCTTTTCATCGTCAAAAATTACGTATGAAACAAGCATTTAATTGATATATTTGAGCATACGTAGTCTTTTATTTTAGATTTTGACGATTTTTGCAGGACATTTCGCAAAAAGGGCAGGTTTTTGTGTCTGAAAATTGTACCAAAATCTAATCAGCACTTGAGTAACCCACACGTGACTTAAAAAAATAACATCATCATAAAAAATCATAATTATAAAAAACAGAACCTTTAGTAATGTTACGTAAATAATCATTTCTTGTGTAATTTTTTAATAGAAAAAGATTGACACAAAATTTAGAACACCAAAACTGGCCGTTCCCGAGATATTGTAGTTTTTCAAACAAATTTATAAAAAAAATCACATAAAATGTAAAAGAAGTATTAACTATTGTGAAATATACTTGCACATATAATGTCACGCGATGCATTTGTTAACATCATTCTCGTGGATCTAGCTTCTTTCATTCACGACAGAAGGTACTTTGTGTATTAATTTTGTATTTTGACGCTTAGCAGCTTCCAAACAGTCGTTTGTAATGCTCTTCTCTCCGTTTGTTTGCAAAGCTTGGCGATCAATTTAGCGAAGTTGTTGACACATTTAGTTAAACATCGTTAACTTAAAGAAAATGATGCCAATTTGATGAATTAAGTTTTAAAATAATTTATTATATGGTCTATATTGCTTATTGAGGATGCTATCTATATTGATAATTGGCAATTTCGAGTTCCGTGAAATAAAAGTTAATTGGGTTCTTCGAAATAGTTTTACATGTTGTCGTGGTGCACAAAACAAAGATAAACTTAAAGTTGGACTTTTAGATTAATTAAATTTAACATATATTAACATGACCGTAACTTGATCGTAGTATTAGTGGAATTCATTATTAATTTATACATTGCATTGTTTTGCCGCTGATAACCCTCCAATTATTTATCTTTCGCGCGATTTCTGTAAAAGAATATTAATTAATATAATACTAAAGTGATTGCACCATTTTAACTTTAACAACAAATCATTTATTAACATCATAAAATACTATTGAATTCATTACTCAATTATTCATATTATTTCGGCGGAAAGAGACAATGTGAGACCATTATTAAAAATACCTAAAATGTATTTAAGACCTGGTACCACATTTGAGGAACACATACCTTCAAGGCTGTCTTGGTTCTTTCTCGGCCGTGGGCTTTATGCTGCTCCTTGCCACTCGTGGCGAGCACCACGATCTGAGTCTCTCAAGGCTGTCTTTGCTTGGTCATCAGCACGTACTTCGCAGATCATATTGTACTGCTGGCTAGGTGTTAATATCGAACACTTCTGGAATAACAATATCTCCGTTCTATATCATTCTTATGTCTACATCTTTCTAAGTATAGTTCTCTGTCTCCGTTGTGTATCGTCATTCTATTTCATCGTTCTTAAGTCATTCTAGTAGTCTACATATCTTTCTAAGTATCGTGTTACTTGATGTCGTGCTGTAGTCATTCTCTCGCTATATCTTTCTAAGTGTCGTGCTCCTTAATGTCACGCTGTAAGTCTGTATATCTGCTTTTATTGTCGTTCCTATGTCATAGGTTGTGACTGTTTTGCCTCAGGTCTGACACTCCCCCATTGCTGGGGGCGCGGTAGCCCATTGGTTAGCGCGCTGGAGTTGCACTCGTTAGGCCCGGGTTCGATTCTAGCCGCTGCCAAAACTGCCGCCGTGTTCAAGCGGAATAGGGGAAGGAGGGTACGGTCCCTGTAGATGCCTCCCCCACTGGGTTCCGGTCTAAATTGGGTGGCACTTCCCGGCTGTCCAAACAGTTACCTTACACCTTTCTGGTAGGTCGGACGGTCTGGGTCTCAACAACAACAACTCCCCCATTGCTCTCCCCCACTGGGTTCCGATATAAATTGGGTGGCACTTCCCGGCCGTCCAAACAGTTACCTTACACCTTTCTGGTAGGTCGGACGGTCTGGGTCTCAACAACAACAACAACTCCCCCATTGCTCTTATTGGCAGCTTTCACAGCAACGCCACAAGCATCTACTCCATTGGTCAGCCTTTTATCCAATGTCGTTCTTTACATTTTCTTAAGAGTACTTCGACCCCTTCTTGTCTTGATCCCCCTAAATTTATGATTTTAACTGACTTTTGGGTCAGCTTGTCGTAAATACTGACGTCATTGAGACTGAAGGTATTGTGTGACATTTCAGACACAATAAATAACTTACATAAAACTGTCTCACATTAACTGGTGTGAGATCTATTTCTGGTCTCACAGTTGTCATCCGGAAAGTCGTCCAATGTACAATTCTACTGTAGACGTTATGCAACATTTTTTCACTCTGAAAAGAAGTAAATTCATTGCATTATATAGGGAAAGTGATGTGCTACCCACGCCAGATTTTTAAAAACTAAACTTTATCCCTTAATATTAATATAAATTTTCATATAGCATTTTCTTATACAAATATTATAACACAAGATTTGCAATTAAGGAAATTTAAATTTCTAAAAACTAAATAAAACATTATGTACCTGAAGATTGTTGCTCCGTTTAATACCATTATCAATCAGCCAATACGTAAAAGGAATTTTGTCATTCTTTTCTCTTTTAGACTTCGCTGAAATCTGTATGAATTCAAAATAATTCTCTATTTTCATAATCTAATAACCGCTCGATGGAAATAAAACCAACATTAGACATGGAAATTTTACGTATAATTAGCAGTTCTGTGAAAATATGCAAGAATTCTATGCTAATACCGTATAATTTAAATATTACTGTACAACGCAATACTCTCCTTAAGGCATAGAAATTTCTTTGAATTAAAAATGTCCTTGAGAGAGAAACAGAAATGAAATCAAATTCGTTGTGATTGAAAACTACTTTGACGAGATGATGTGTGAAATAAAATTTCCTTGCAGGTGCTAGTATTATAATAAAATTACTTTAATGAATGTTAAAGAGAAACACTCTCGAAAAGTCTCTATCTCTTCTGTGAGTTTGACTCAAAATGTTGTAGAATGTTCATACGGCAAGATCGCAAGTTACTTATAATTAGTTTTTTCCACATAATGTAACTATATGGTTTTTATTTTAGCATGGAATGAGTTTTTATCAGACAAGCGAAGATAAAGCAATTTTAATATGCTTATGTTACAGACAAAAGAGAGTGTCTGTTAGAACTTTTCTATCATGATTCATTCGAAATATTTCAATGTTTAATCTAGTAAAGCTAGTGACAGTTCAAAATAATATATATATATACATATATGACTATATATATGAATATATATATATACATATATATAACTAAAAATTCACTGTAACCTGTTCTGAGATAATTGGCAATACACATGCTTTTCCAAAAGTACCACAGTACTAGGGGTGGATATATTTTCATTATATTTTCATTATATTCTTTTGATATTATTTTATATTACTTTGTATCCTCATTTCGATAATTAGCCACAAGCTGGTGTAAAAGAATATATTATTTTCATGATTGATATTTTTGTGTTTGTGTATTTGATGCACTTTGTATTTTCTTCTACGTCGGGCCATGTACATTATTTCTGTAATACATTTTACAGTTGTGTACACAGAAACGTAGAATCAGCATTAGTGAAACATGTATGGCCCTTGATAACGTACATGGTTTCAGAAATGCTTTTCTTATTCATTTTATTCCTTTAATATTCACTATATTCCATTTATTCAATTTCCAAACTTCTTGGGAGCTATAAAAAGCCTAGCTCATCGTGCTACACTTGGTTTCTGATTTGCAATTATTCACTTTTACCTACAGTTTACAAGCAATTTTCTTTGGTATTTCTCGGGTATATATATATATTACAATTAATCATAAAAATCTGGTAATTATATATATATATATATATATAATTGAAGAATTAGTGAAAGGAAGATGTACTGAAATGTAAATGCGACATCAAAAAGATTATACGACAAGTTTTTGAATACTTTAAAAAGATCATGATAAGTAAACATGATAAATAAAACAGGTACTAAATTGGTATAAAATACCCCTTTTTCCCTGTTTCATATATAAGTGAAGGAATGGAATAAGAAAATTACGTGTGGTAAAGAGGGGTGAAATTTTTTTCTTAACTACACATTAAGATGAAAGTATTTTTATATAAATCATATATGTAATGCAAGCACTTAAGGTGCTAATCCCCTTGATCCCTGCTTATGCAGGGTGTAAATACAAGAAATGTGTCTAAGATGAAAATTTACAAAACAGAAACATTGTTTTGCACGATGAGCTAGGCCTTTTCTAGCTCCCAAAATAAAAAATATTTTTTTTTTAATTTAATAAATTGAATAAAGTGAAAAGCATTTTCGAAACCATGTACGTTATCAAGAGCCATACATGTTTCGTTGTTAGTTCGGATTCTACATTTCTGTTTGCATTACTGTAAATTGTATTACAGAAATAATGCACATGGCCCGACTTAGAAGAAAATATAAATTGGATCAGATATAAAAGAAATCAAATATAAAAATCAAATATAATCAAATATACCATCGTGTGGCTAAGTATTTATAGGAGAATACAATGTAATGAAAAAGTATAATAATATAATAATATAAATGTATTTACCCCTTGTGCTGCTTAACAGTGTAGATTACGTGATACTGACTAAGGATTTTAACTCAAAACAGGCTACAGTTAATTCTACATAGTAAGATTTCAACTGTTGGTAGTGAAACATGGAGATGAAAAATTATTTAAAATTGTTTGAGAATGATCTGTCGATATGTTGCTGTAATTGTAGCAAGGTGTTGAATTTAAAATTAAAATGTGTTTTAATAAATGAAAAAATAAGATTGGGTGGGTAAGTATTTTGGATAGTGGTGTTTATGGAATTAAAAATATGTTCTTTGTAGAAACATGGTGTACTTAACATTTTTAACACTTTACAACAAAGTTGAAAAGTGTTTATGACTTTGTTCATTCTGTCTGTCTGTCTGTCTGTCTGTCTGTCCGTTAGCACGATAACTGCCGTAAAAATGACTTCATCAAAATGAAATTTTAGTATGTTGTTCAGACGGTCTGTAGAACCTATGGGAATAAATATGAATAATATCACCCAATTAGTTTTGGATTGAACCCGGGTCGAAAAAATGAAATACATTGAGCCCTATGGGACCTAATTTTTCAAACATTTTTAAGCGGATTTAAAATTCACAAATTACTTCGAAAATTTTAGGTAATATTCAAATTGTTCCATAAAATATATAAAAAAAAACTCAGCGAAATATATTCAGTAGTTTTTTAAATAAAAATTAAAATAATAATTACACCTCTTATATGAAACGATCACGTGACCATGATATGAAACGATCACATGACCCACTTCAAAATGATATATGGCATCCATCTTGTTTCAAAATCGTGATTTTTTTAAGTTCTTTTTAATTCATATTGAGTGTTGTATCCGTCCTAAAACTACTTTATTTTTGCTTAAATTCTGTGCATCTACATACTGAAACAACGCAATGACAATATATTTGAGATTAAATGCTCATCTAAATTTGATTATTTCTACAACTAAGGCTATTTTTCACCTATGTAAAATGTAAACAGCAAAATATATAGAATGAGTTGTATTAGAATTCCTGTATTTTTTTAACACAAAATAATTTAGTCCATGGAGTCTGCATGGCTGATATGAATGAAATATTAATTGATTTCATAAAGAGAAGGACGATTTTTTTCGATGAAGTTTCAAGCATAGAGTTTAATTTTTTGTAGCTCCATGGTCCTAAACAAAATGTTTAAATAAAATAAATTATTATAGTATTGTGATGAATGAAATGAGTGGGAGAAAGTTATGAATGAAATGCTGTTTTTATAGAGAGATCCAGGCGTGTTATTTTTTCTATGATGCCATTTGAATTAATTTCAGTTGTTTTCGATGAAGTTTTTAAATATAATAAATTATCGTAGTATTATGATAATTCTAAATCTATTACCGAGGAATGTATAACATTTTAGAGATGTTTAAGCCAGGCAATTTATATTTCAATGCCGTCATTTGAATGAAGTTCATTTTTTTCGATGAAGGTTTAAGTTTTCAAATATAATAAATTAATGCAGTATTGCGATATTACCGAGGAATGTATTGCACTTTAGACTTGTTTAAATAAAATTGCATTGAAGTTGGAAAGTGTTTCATAATCAATGCTTTAAGCATGATCTTTCTTGTTATTTTTAATAACTGGTTATTAATAATATTTTTATATGCTGATTTTGAAAGATTGGATGAATAATGTTGAAGTTTATTTATTTTGAAGTTATAAGTTTCCGTTTTGTCATATATTTTAAATTTTAATGTGTCTGCATTTTGAATTTTTAAACTAACGTCTAGATAATTGATATATATAACTGATACAACAACTGAAAAAATCACTACCCTCCATGCCTTATTTTTTCCTTTATAAAATCCCATTTCAATTTCAAATTCAAAACTATGCTCAAATTACAGCAACTTATCGATACGTCAGTCTCAACAGCTTTTGAATAATTAAATGCCCTGTTCATCAAGAAGTTACCACTACGAACACGCACACATCATCTACTAGTATACGTTTATATTTGGGATTAAATTAAAAAATTTATTTACAAAAGTAAATTCACAAATTTAATTAAGTGTTTAAACTTTATATGGAGTACCATTTCCAACCCTAAAACAAAATATAATTCATTTTATATAACATTTAAATAATTCAGCATATTTCTTTTCTCCATGTTGCATTCTTAGACTATAACTTTGACTAAAACCAATTTTGAGTTAGTTCTAAGTTTCCTAATCAATTTATTTCTACTTGCTTCATGAGACAATGTCAATGGTAACACGTTTTATTTTACACTTATTCAATTTGAAATTTTTTGTGTTATACAATAGCACTGATCAGGCTTATGTATTTAGTTGTTTCTTGTTTATTGCTAATTTTGATCCAATATCTTCATTATTCTATGTCAGCCCAAGTGCATAATTTCTGTAATGAATATTACAGTTATGCACACAGAAACGTAGATTTTCAGTATCTCCGAACCAAGTATGGCCCTTGAGAACGTACATGGTTTCGAAAATACTTTCTACTTTCCTTATATACATAATGTATAAGGAAAGTATTGTGACGGGATCGAAAATTCGAATTCGACTTTTCAAAGGATGTGCACGTTTCAAGCATCCATGAACACGAATCAAACGTTTTTAAGGCGATGTCTGTGTATGTGTTATGTGTGTGTGTAAGCCTGTGGAGATGTTATCTGCCGAACGAATGGAGAGATTCAAATGGAATTTGGTACAGAAATTACAATCAGTGAATACTGGAAGCCTAATGTTTTTTTAAAAGCAATCGCATGTTCAGAACCCCACTAAATTTTAGATTGAAATTTTGAAAAAATCAAAATCTTTAATAAAGTTTCCCAAATAGTCATTTCTTATGTAATTTTTCATTAGAGACCGATTGACACAAACTTTAGAACGCTAGCATGAACCGTTCTCGAGAAATTGTACATTTTTTAAATAAATTTATCAAAAAATCACATAACATAAAATAAAAGTATTAAGTATTCTGAAATATGCTCACTTTTCATATGTAATATCATGCGATAAATTTGATGATATCATTCTCGTGGATCTAGCTTGTTTCATGCATGAGAAGAGATATTTTGGATAATGCTTTAGTTGGACGCCAATTGTCATTTATCTGCTATAAGAATATCTTATTTCACCGTCCATAACCCTTGGCGAGATTTTGGAGGCGAATTTGGCCGAATGCCGCCAATTTGGCGACTTTTTTAAAAATATAGCCAAGTTAACGAAATTGTTGCCAAATTGTTAAAAATGAAGACTAATTGATGAAAATGTAATATCTTGGGAATAATATAAGAATCTACGAGTACTGTAAGAATAACCTATTTTTTCGTATGTAACGTTAGGATAAAATTTTTGTGATGAATTTTCGGCACATCTCCAACTTGGTGACTTTTTAAATGTTAACAAATTTAGAAAAATGTCACATAATTGATGAAAATTCGCCAAATTGATGAAACTGGCGCTGAATCAATGAACGACTAATTGACGAAAGTTATAAAGAACATATATATAGCAAGGAGTAGGCAGAAAAATATGCAAATTGCAGGGTAGACGCAGTTCACTGAGTTATGTAAATGATGTGTGTCATAAGGTAAAATTGTCCTTATCAAAAATTACCAGTATAGGACTTACCTATGATGCCGCCACTAAGGGTGGAGCATGTAAGCTCCCGGTTCTCAAGCTCGGAATACGAACACACGAAACATAAAGAAATACACATGCTTAATTGCTCAATTTATTTTAATATTTTACTTAATAGATATCTATTGTATCTGGAGTAACTATGCTATAATTAAATCAATTATTAAAAGACACATAATACTGACAATATTACATTAATATATATATTTACACACATAATGACTTTGACTTAAATTTCTTAAAAACAGTTTCCTTTAACAATTGATAAAGAATAGTTCTTATAGTTCAATATTTACGAACTCGTTCATATGGTCTACGCATACGAACTGGTATCAATTATTTTAATAATCGTTAAAGGTGTGCCTTCCGTGCTAATAGTGACAATTGAAAGTTGGTTACCTTTTCTCTTTGTGTTACGTGCATATTCGTGCTATTTCAATGATGTAGGAAAACCGTTACACATCTAACTGCACTCGCTACCATTTTATTGCTCACCTTCTATAGACACTTTTCACAAACCCAAGAAAACATGATGCTGACTCGTTCGAAAGTTTTAAGTCGACTGGAGTTTTTTTGAATACGGCATTGGGGCGCTTTTTCTTTCCCCCATTCATTCCCTACCACATCTACCATTCGCTGTTGCTGCAGACGGGGATGACCACTGTTTATATATGCATTTGTTGTGATTGGCTCCCTCTGCAGCATTTAGATAGTTCATTATTTAGGTTGGCATTTGTAATTGGGGTGGAAACATGTAATACAAATATTGTGTTACATGATATCCCCCCTTGCAGAGAGAAAACTTCAACACACGGTAAACATTGCACTGAATACATATGTGTACACATTGCGGCCACTGTGGAAATGTTGCTTTGATCCACTGCACATATATCTGTCACAGAAATGCAGATCACCGCATGTAAGACACACTATATTGTAATATTGACATACATATATCGGTGCATTACAACCGACATGTCACTAAAATGAAGGAACTCACTGTTCGGAATATACACCATATCGTACTTGGTAACACATATACTGCTGCACATGAAGAAATTATTACTGTTCGGAAGACACCTTATTGTCACATGGAATTATCATGATCACGGAAGACACCTTATTGTCACATGGAAGGCACACTATTGATCTTATAAGCATATATTTTTTGTATCACGGAAGAATGAGTCACCATCCTGTGACTTAACTTTCAAAGTTCCGGTACTTCAATATTTATATTTTCATTATGTTGCTTAGTACAGTCTATTGTACACTTCACATGAAGACTATATCATAATTGTTATTTGCATTTCTATTTCTATACAAGTTCACAACATTACATTAAACTATACGCAATTCATTACCTTGATTTCTCATTTTCACAGACGTAAATAATTTTTAGACAATTTTTTAGCTGTATATATTTTTTATTTGTTATAATGAATAACATATTATATATTTTTGTGTGTATAAATCATGGCTATTTTGAACCCCATATTTATATCATATTACATCGCGGCATTTAAAATATCAAATATATATACTCATTTCGCAACTCCAAAATACTGTGCATCTCACAATACGCACTTTAAATTTCCTCTTCCGCTGCCCTTTCGTGTGTAACAACTGCGCGGGAGGAAGGGAGAAAAGAAAAAAAGAAAAAATTCTCTTGACCCGTAGCTTTCCTCTGTTCCCCTCAACGCGTTTCCATGACAATTGCGAATCTGTTGACCCCGACGGCGACCCTGAATGAGTGTCTTCATTGTTTGCAGAGCGCAAACTTACGTAAAAGGGATTTTAACTGCCTTTTGCATGTATCGCTAAAGATTTAAATCGTTATCGTGCAACTTTGGCGGTATCCTCTTCTCAAGCGCGGGCTTTTGACTTTGTATTGTCCGATCTTGACGGCTTACGCTCAACATTGAAGTGAGAGGTTTTACGTGTATCCTTTTAAGGAATTTAATTACAGTTATATTTTATGTGTATCATATTATATATTTATTTTACATATGTTGTTATTAATTCTATTTAATTTAATATATATATATATTTTTTTATTATTATTATTATCTTATGACCTTAACACAGATCTGACTGTTAACTACCCATGATTTTAATTTCATGTACTCTTAATTCATTGGATTCCTTTATTTATATGTAGTATTATACATATACTATGCTTTTGTTATGTTATTGATATAACTGACTTTATGTTCCCGTTTCAGCATAAATTTACATATTTATTTATTTAAATATAATTCTTTCATATTTAATTTTATCTGTTATTTCTTTTTTATTTACTGTGATGTCTAATTAATGCAATAATTTATTAATAATACTCAATCATTTATCATTTACATACAAATCAATGTATTTTCCTAAAGTATTTTATTTTTATATACCTGCCGGTATTTTTAACTAACTATAATTGCCTGCAATTATAATTTTAAATTTTGATACATTGCTTGTATGCTTACAACAGAAATTTTTTCGTATTATTCTCGTACTATGCAGGGGAGATTTTCTCCGATGTTTATTTTTAGCCTGGATATTTACTTTGAAGGGAACTTACGCTGACTGTGAAGGATGGGAAACTACTCTTACTTCTTCAAGTTTATTAATCCATTTATGTAATTAACTTTTATTTTGTTTTATAGATTGCGTGTTTTTGTAAAAGGTCTGTATACACTATTTATGCAATATATATTTATTAGTTTACTAATTATTATTTATATCAGCTGTGACTGTTATTTTTGACTTAAAATTTTATTTATTTATTTATTTATGATTTTGCTTTTATTCTGTCAGCTTTTTATAAACTATTAATTAATAATTTTATGATTTTGAATATCCTGTACTTGCATTTACCATGTTCCATGACTTTATTTTGAATTTTATTAATTATGTTATACTATTTTTTCAAGACCTGCACAAGAAAAGGAAAAAAAAAGAAAAGATATCGTGAGGAATTCCATTCCATGCCTGCCATTATAGAAAGACCTGATAAATTTTGATGTTCACTACTGTTATTCCATTTTTTGTTTTTCAAGCAAGACAAATTACAAGTAAGTGACATTTAATTATCTCTCTCCTTCTTTCTTCTAACACCTTAGTTTATTTTATTTTAGAACATTGAGGGGTATTGTATGTATTTTTTTTAACACTTCTACATATTTTTTCTGATATTTATTGCTCTATTCATAAGTTATGTATCCATACATAAATGTTTATTTATTACCTATATTTTTTGTTTTAACCTCATATTTACAAAATCCTCATATTTATTTTACAAAAATATTATCCTCATATTAATTTTACAAATATATTATCATCATATTTATTTTACAAACTACCTTTATTTAATTATTAAGTTTTAAAATTATACATTTAATGCCTTCATTACCGTTACACTAATATAACATATTTTGCGTTTTCGCACCTATAATTTTCATATTACATTTTTATAATTATATATTATTTTGCTTTCGAATACTATTTTTTGCGTGTCCTCAGATTATAACGTCTAAGACTCCCATCATTTGGATTAATGGCGTTATATTCTTTGTTTACATGCGATTGACTTCTGTCAATAGTTCGCCGTGTTTGTTTATTTTGTAAATACTTTTTACGCGGTTCTGCTTTATATAATTTATTCGCGTGAACAACTATCCATTTTTTATTTGGATCGTACATAGGCGTGATAGCGTAATTATTGTTACGGATCACCTTTACGATGCGAAATGGTCCTTGAAATTTTTTTTGTAATGCTGTGGTGGGTCTCAGGTTTTTTAAGTACACAATTTGACCTTTTAATAATTTCGGCTGTCTAACTCTTCTAAAAATTCTTTCTTGGCGACTTTGGGCTTGAATTTGTTTTCGTTTTGTATATCTATTAATTTTTTCCGCTAAAGTAAGTGCTTCACTGACCTCATTATCATATTCAGTTTGAGTTAAAATCGGACTGTCATCAGGGTCCGCTATTTCCAGATTATTTTCTCCGGGTAATTTCAAATCTCTGGTAAGAAACAAAATAGCGGGACTGTGGTCTATATTTGCGCTGGGTGTTGCATTATGAAATAATTTTACATATGGCAAGACTTTGTGCCAATTAAATGTTTGGTCAGCCATTGCTGCCAAAGAATTTTTTATTCCCAAGTGACTTCTTTCTAAAATTGCATTTGAGCTGGGTTTGTAAATTGACGTATATTTGAGTTTTATACCATGTTGCTCTGCGAATTTTTTAAATTCTTCGCTTTTAAATTGCCTCGCGTTATCTGTCAGCAGCCACATAGGAACTCCATTTTGAGATATATAGTTAGTTAGGACCTGTAAAACACTCGCAGTTGTAATATTTCTCACGGGTACTGCCTCCAGGAATCTCGAGTAATGGTCTATCATCGTTATGATGTACTCGTGCTGTCCGTTACTTCTCGGTAGCTTCCCTACAATGTCTAATGCCACCGTGTAATTTTGTTTACATGGACGTGGCACACGTTGTAATGTTATAGGTCTTATAGCCTTATTTTTGTAACATAAACATGCATCACATGATGCGCAAAAATTTTTTACATCACTGTATGCCCCTTTCCAGAAATATTTTCTATTCAGATCTTGATAGGTTTTTTCTACTCCAAAATGTGGTGTATGAGCTAACTCAATAACTGCAAATTTTAGACTGTGAGGTATTAGAATTCTGTCGTTTTGCATAGGATTTCTGATATATCTAGCAGTTTTTATCATAATTAATCCCGTATTTACATCTTTATAGTATTTATTTGCATATTTTGGCTGCTTAGATTTTGCTTTCAGTCCGTTAATAATTTTCTTTATCTCTCTATCTTTTGCTTGCTCTTCTAAAATTTTGGCTATTGTTATAGCGCTGTCATTAGCAATAATGTTATTTATTAATTTAGTCTTAGTTTTTTCAGAAAAAATTTGTCGCGACATAAAATCACTGGGATTATCTTGTCCTTTAATGTATTTTATGTCAAAAGAATATTGTTGTAAATTTAATAACCATCTTGCGATTAAATCAGAATTTTGATTTTCTAACTGAATAAAATGTGTCAATGCTTTAGAATCGGTCAAAACTGTAAAGTGCGTACCATATAAAAAATCTTTGAAATGTATTATAGCGTCGTGAATTGCTAGCAATTCTAGTTTCATGCTCGGATATTTCTTTTCACTGTCTGAAAGTTTCCTGCTATAATACTCGATAGGATGAAAATTTCCTTTCACTGATTGAAGTAAAATTCCTGACGCGGCTACTTTTGAACAGTCAGTCGACAAAAAGAACGGCTTTGACATATCAGCTGCCCTGACTACCGGTTTCGATAAAATCGCGTTTTGCAATGTTACAAACGCTTCTCCGCATTTCTCCGTCCATATAAATTTCTTATCTTTCTTTGTTAACTCAATTAATGGATTGCATAGTTCAGAAAAATTTTGTATGATCTGCCTGAAGTAATTACATAAACCTAAAAATGATTTTACTGTCGTTGGCACAGGGAAATTCGTTATTTTTTGTACATTATCATCTGAAGGTGTTATGCCTTCCTTACTTATCGTAAATCCTAGAAATTTAATATTCTCTTTACACATTTGTAATTTTGAAGGGTCAATGGTTAAACCAAATTTACCTAATCTCGAAAATACCGTTTTTAATTTCTCCAACATTTTCTCGAATGAATTTGCGGCAATTACAATATCATCTAAATAAAATTCAATTTTCTGATCTTTTAAGTCTCCTAAGCATTTCATCATTAATAAAGAAAAATATGCTGATGAGTTTTTTGCCCCAAAAGGTAATCTATTAGGTCTATACGAGCCATCATTTGTTATGATATTTAATCGTAAACTATCCTCCGGTTTGATTTTTATTTGAAAAAACGCGGACTTTAAGTCTATCACCGTGTACAATTTGTGGCCTGCGATGTTGTGCAGAATGTCGCTAATTTTACCAATATTTATGGGTAGTAATTCGGTAATCTGATTCAGCAATCTATAATCAACGGCTAAACGATACTTTTGTACTTTATCTGTATGACTATTGTTCAAATTGCTTTTTTTCTTAATTAATAGGCATGGGAAGGCGTAGTTACTGGTAGACTTTTCAATTATTCCTGCTTCACACAACTGTTTTATTTCACTTTGGAGTACAGGTTTTAACATTTTTGGCAAGGGATAAGGTTTACATTGAATTGGGTATTGGTGTAGTAAATTAAATTCCGGTACTATTTCTTCCGTCATTCCCAGCGTTTTATATGATTTCGAAAATACATCATAATTTTGTAAAAGTAATTTAAGCAATGTATGTTTTTCATTTTCTTGTAGATGATCCAGTTTAAAATCTTGCGGTGTTAATTCCGCTTTTCGTAAAGCTGAAATGTCCATTTTTTGTGGGTTATTTAAACTCTCTATATTATTGACCTGTAAAATTTTATCCTCATTATGTTTTTCTTCAAAAATTTCAAATTGCGGTGTGACAGTTCCGACAATCATATTTTTATTAAGTTGAATTTCTTCTTCTGTTTTGTTTGTTAAAAGAGTAGAAATAAATTTTCTATTATTTACATAATGTAAAGAATACTCAACGTGTAAATCTTTTAATGAATTTGTAATATTTAACAATACTTCCTTGTCCTCAAAATAGTTTTCATTTAATTTTAATTTTATTGATTTTGTTTCTTGAGGGAGTAATTTAATTTTATGCGCTAAGCTTGCATTTAAGCATTGAATATGTTCAACTCTTGTATTATTATTTTCTGGTTCCTGTGCTTTCTTCTGATTTTTGTTTTTAAATGGGATAGATATGGATTCTTTGACAAACTTTAATATTAATTTATTTGTGTCAATTATGGCATGATGATTTTTGAGAAAGTCAAATCCTAAAATTATTTCATAAGGTGTGTTGTTTAATTGTTTAGTTATAAAAAATGAATTTTTGCATCTTTTGTTTTCAATTTTAAAGCTGAAGCTTATGCATTTTGAGAATTGGATGTTTTCCTTGGTCATGGTTTGGATTTTTACTTGTCTAGATAAATAGTTAATTTTAATTTTATTTTTGATTTTTTGAAATATTTGATCTGATAATAAACTGACACTTGCGCCACTGTCTATGAGAGCCACTGTTTTTATGTTCTCTAAATTTACGTTGATCATTGGCAGTGCGTCACTCTGTCCATACGTTGAATTCAGTAAATGTTCATTTAAATTTTGTGCATCCTTATTAATTTTGCTTGCAATTTTATGGGATCTCGAATCCTTATTTGATGCCTTATAACTTCCCATTTGTCTTTTATTTCGAGGTCCCTTTCTTAGTTTAAATATTCATTATTCTGATATTGCCTATGATTGCTTTCATAATGTGGTCCATTATTCTGATATGATCTTCTGTTATTACTTTGAAATTGTCTGTTGTTATTTCCTGCACGCCGCCGTATTCCCCGGTTATTTATGAAATTACCTCTTCTGAAATTCGCCCTACTATAATGTGCATAATTATTTTGATTAGTGGGTCTTTGTTGATAATTGGTGGTTTCTTGACTGCTGTTTTCATTTGTGAATGCCCTTTTTAAATTATGTTGAACTTTTTGAAGCGTAAAGCATTCTGACATCCAGTGATTGTTGCGACCGCACGCTATACAGAATTTCTGTGGCGGCTTTTCTGCAGTATTTTCAGTTTTTACATGATTTATTTCCACATTCTCAATTATTTTATTTTCTACTTCAATATTATTTACACAATCACTATCTTCCTCCAATGCGGATTCTATTACCTCAGCTATTTTCACTGCTTCGTCAAAGGTTTTCGGGTCATTTTTTTTTATTTCTGTTCTTAAATCTTCTCTGACTATCTGTAAAAATTTGGTGAGTTTAATTTTCTCTATAATTTTTTGTACATTTGCATCAATTGTTCCGTCTATCTCCAAAAATATTATCGCCTGGTTTTCGATTTCTTGTGCAAGCTCCTTAATTGTCATATTTGGTAAATGTTTCAGATTGTTAAAATTGTTATGTTTTTGCACTAATGTTTGTTTCCTTTCAAATTTGTTTTTTAATAATTCCATGAATTTTTCATATGATTTTTCTTTTTGCAGAGCAATATTTTCAGCTAGAAATTGTTGAGCCTTTCCCTTTAATCTTGATTTGACAATTATAATTTTCTCTTGTTCGGACCATGATGTTAAATCCGCTATTTCCTTAAATTGTATGGTAAAAAAATTGACATTATTTTCCTTTTGCCCATCAAATGATGGCAACATCTGCATAATTGGCAACGATGTATTTTGCTGCGCTTGATTTGAGGGCATCTGTGCATGGACCGCGTTATTTGTTACAGCCGAATTATCTGTTATACTGCTATTTACATTTACCTCCTGCTGCATATTGTTAATCGGAGGATCTTGCCTCGCTCTTTTATTTGAATGCCTAGTTTTATTCGGCGCCATGATTTAATACACTGTTATACACTTCTGACTATATACTAAATATCTATACTAATACATACAATATATACACAATAATACAATACATATTTAAATTATCATTTTCATGCATATTCCTATCATTATACTGAGTTACATCTCATTATTGAATTCATTATTAAATTCATTATTAAATTCACTATTATATTCAAACTCATTATTAAATTTAAATTTTGTCTTTTATTTATATTTTTACTTTCTCTTATTCAAATCATAATTCTCTCCGAGCTTGACCACATACGGCACCAATTCGCGCGGCGACATCATGTCATAAGGTAAAATTGTCCTTATCAAAAATTACCAGTATAGGACTTACCTATGATGCCGCCACTAAGGGTGGAGCATGTAAGCTCCCGGTTCTCAAGCTCGGAATACGAACACACGAAACATAAAGAAATACACATGCTTAATTGCTCAATTTATTTTAATATTTTACTTAATAGATATCTATTGTATCTGGAGTAACTATGCTATAATTAAATCAATTATTAAAAGACACATAATACTGACAATATTACATTAATATATATATTTACACACATAATGACTTTGACTTAAATTTCTTAAAAACAGTTTCCTTTAACAATCGATAAAGAATAGTTCTTATAGTTCAATATTTACGAACTCGTTCATATGGTCTACTCATACGAACTGGTATCAATTATTTTAATAATCGTTAAAGGTGTGCCTTCCGTGCTAATAGTGACAATTGAAAGTTGGTTACCTTTTCTCTTTGTGTTACGTGCATATTCGTGCTATTTCAATGATGTAGGAAAACCGTTACACATCTAACTGCACTCGCTACCATTTTATTGCTCACCTTCTATAGACACTTTTCACAAACCCAAGAAAACATGATGCTGACTCGTTCGAAAGTTTTAAGTCGAATGGAGTTTTTTTTAATACGGCATTGGGGCGCTTTTTCTTTCCCCCATTCATTCCCTACCACATCTACCATTCGCTGTTGCTGCAGACGGGGATGACCACTGTTTATATATGCATTTGTTGTGATTGGCTCCCTCTGCAGCATTTAGATAGTTCATTATTTAGGATGGCATTTGTAATTGGGGTGGAAACATGTAATACAAATATTGTGTTACAATGTGAAATGCGCAGCGGTCCCGCTCACGTTGAGTGAGATATAAGGGAAGGAACCTTCAGAATCGGCAATAGTTGCGCCGCTCTGTCAGCCAGGGAAATTGTTTTGCAATTTTTTTGACTTACAGGAAATGTGTAGCAACACAGAATGCCAGGTCGCTACCAACCGAGGCCGTTCCAGCAGACAGAAGATTTTACACGGGGTATGGTGATCGGACTGAGAAGGGTAAGTTGGTCCATACGTCAAATCTCAGCGGACAGCCAGCTACACGCGTTCACGGTGCACCGGCTGTAGCGAAGATAGTTGGAACAAGTGAATGTTGCACGTTTGAGGGGTTTCTGTACTGCCAAAGTGGCGTCAGTACGAGTGGACCGACGCATCCGCCGGCAAGCATTGGCGACTTCCCAGGCTAATTACGTCGCCCTTTTGCAGCATGTGGAGGACACCCTTGATGCTCCCATGTCGACCAGGACCATTATACGCCGATTGGCTGCCGAAGACCTGCACTCATGGCGCCCGTTAAGAAGACTGTCATTGACCTAACAGCACAGACGCCCCCGTTTGCAATGGTATCGGGATAAAACCACGTGTATAGCGGAATGACACAGGTCCTGTTCTCAGACGAGTCAGGCTACTGTTTTAGCAATGACAGTCGCCGTGTACGAGTCTGGCGCTGCAGTGGTGACAGGTTCAATCCAGCCGCATCTGTGGAACACCACACCGCGCGATAACGCAGCATCATGGTTTGGGGCGCCATCGCCTACGATAGCAGGTCACCTCTGGTCCGTATTGAGGGCACTATGATACGGGTATGATTTGCCCAACGATACGTGTATGATTTGCGATACGTGTATGACGACCCAACGATACGTGTATGATTTGCTGTGGCCCATGACACTACCCTTCTTTCAGGCGGTGCCCAATGCCATTTACCAACAGGATAACACCCGACCCCCCACGGCACGTTTCAGACAATATGCCCTGAAAGGTACCCATGTGTTTCCCTTTCCACCAACCTCCCCTGATCTCTCACCAATCGAACACGTCTGGGATGTGATTGGACGTCGCTTGCGTGCGCTGTCACCGCCGCGTTTAGAAAACGAACTTTGGCAAATGGTTGACAGGGAATGAGTAGCCATCTCTCACACCATCCTCACGCTTGTCGACTCTGTACTTAGACGTGTTGCTGCGTGTATCGCCGGCCACCGGTCCTACAACCTACTGATCAGACGGTGTTATCGCTCAGTGCACATGAGTATCATGTTGCAATAAACATCACTTATTGTTCGTTGCTGTCTCTCTCTGTCTGCCGATTTTCACCATTTTCTGCCCACTCCTTCTTGGTGTCTCATTTTCTCTGTCACGTAGTGTATATATATATATATCACATGCTGTTATTTCTTTTTTTAAACCAGATCGTCCGACTTGCCTGAGAACGACCAACTGTTTGGACAGTCGGGATAGTGTTACCCAATTTAGATCGGAAGCAAGCGGGGGAAACGTGTACAGGAACAGTACACTTCGACTCTTGTTATTAATGTCTCGGAAAGGCTTTATGACCCACAGAATTAACGTGATATTACACGTAGACACGGAAACAGTTATTTCGGTGTCCCAAACCAACAGACCTATTCAAAGGTGTAAGGTATCTGTTTGGACGGCCGGGACAGTACCACCCAATTTAGACAGGAACTCAGTGGGGGAGGCATCCACAGGGACCGTCCCCTCCGTCCCCTACTACCAATCTTATAGAAGGACTTACGTACTCACATATTTACCGTGCCCGTACTCTACGTGAACATGGGAATAGTTTTGGGGGAAGCCGCGAATCGAACTCGGGTCGTCCAATTGTAATCCCGGCTCGCTAACCACTGGGCTATCCCGTCTTTGCGGGAACGGTTTGAACAGAAAAAACAGGTTGGTTTCTGATTCTGAGAGGTTAGCGAGAAGAGTTGTAATTGCGCCAGAAATCAAACTCCTACAAGGTCTTCCAAGTGTAATTCTCGTGACTTAACAGCGGAGCAATGCTGCCCCTTTGTTCTGTTTATATTGATATACAGTAACGGTTAGAAAATTTTGATACTTTGTGTTTATAAAATTCTTATTTATGACAACAGGATGACTTAGTTATGCCAATAGGAACTGAAATACTTGTGCTCCATAGCTAAAGGCACCGACAGGGAGAATGACAACCAAAATAATTTCCGTGGAACTGTTGAAGAATATCCAACTCAGTTCAATGAATAAACTGGAGATATTTTACGAGATATTTCCATCATCGTTGATAAGTTCCATTTAGTATAATTTATTTCATATTTCGTTCCATGAGATTGCATTTTAAATTATTTTCATTTACAAAAATATTTTTTTGTATTATTTATTTTCTTTCTAATTGCGCATATCTGTTTTGAAGTTGCTTTCCGATAGAGTGAGATTCAAAGTAGATCGCTTATATGGTTGTTCTTGCATTTCAAATTTGATTTTTCAACTGTTTGCTGGTATATATAATTACCAAATCATTTTTTATTGAAAAACCGATTAAACCTACAATATATAGCAATTTATTCGCTTGCTTAAACTAAAACTTATGGCACAGTGATTTTTTGTTACGAAATGATAATATAACAATCTACATAATTTGTTACAGTCCTTTCAAATCGAAAACCAGATAAATACTTTATGTTTAATTTGTGTAATATTGCTAGTCGCGAAACAAAACATTTCGCGAGATAAATCTACTTTTTTTTTACGTTTTCAAAGATGTAAATTATTTTATATTTATAAGTATATCTTATGTTTTTTTTTCAGAGCAATAACGTTAAATTCGAAATCTATGAACTGTAGTACTTAAATCTATGAACTGTTGTACTTAATATATTCAAAATAGTATAACATAATTGCATTTATGAAGTATAAATTTATATTGAAATGTTTAATTAACTTATTTGCTTAAATATTTGCAATACCTTAAAAAATTTGTCGGTCTCAATTAAGATAACAATTTAAGCGTAGAAATTCTGCAGAATACTATAAACATAATGACATGGTTTTTATTTCAAACCCGCTTTGCGAAAAGCTTCTTTAAATTGAGTAAATTTCCATAATAACCTGTAGAAAACAAATTGGCATAAGTTCTATATTTACGCTACATTTCAGTGCTGTTCAATTAGCTGTAAAACTTCTATCCAAATTATATTTAAGATAAACACCTCAACAGACTACAAGTTTTATTTGATATGGCTGCAATCTACAGAATACTTAAGTTGTATATTTTCATTCGAAATCCATAATGATTCCTGGTATGTAAAGATATATTACGAGATATTTCATGATGGAAATCTTCATTCCTGCAATGTGGATTATTTTTTAATGTTGCGTTAATTAGCAGTAGAGTAGCGTGATATTCTTGACTGGGAAGGCTAAGCGATTATCATTTTAACTTAAAAAAGGTTTTTGTATGATAAGTGAATTTATACTGGAATTCGCACTTTCAATAAGTATTATTTCCTTGGTGAAGTAAAATAAAATAATTTAACATAAAAATGCTAAGAGTGAATAAAATCCACAATATTTTAAAATATATTACCTATGTAAGGTACATACATACAACATATAACATTTTAAATGTTTGCTTATTTCTAAATTAGTTAAACTTCTACAATTATTTTATTAAATATGAAGCCATGGTCGCTCATAGGGGAGGACATTATTCCCCTTGGATATTCAAAATAAATAAGGCGAGCATCAATTTAGACGATGTTACACATTTTATACTTGAGTTTACACCCCCCACAGGGTCCGGTAGTCTAGTGGTTAGTGCGCGGGAATTGCACACGGTAAGCCAGGGTTCGATTCCCGCCACTGCCAAAATTGCCGCCTGGTTCACGCGGAGTACGACCACGTTAAACATGTGGGTCTGTAAGTCCTTCTGAGAGGTTCGTGGTAGGGGAAGGAGGGTACGATCCCTGTGGATGCCTCCACCAGAGGGTTCCGGTCTAAATTAGGGGCACTTCCCGGCTGTCCATTCAGTTACCTTACACCTTTTTGGTAGGGAGCGGTAGCCCATTGGTTAGCGCGCTGGAGTTGCACTCGGTAGGCCCGGGTTCGATTCCAGCCACTGCCAAAACTGCCGTCGTGTTCACGTGGAGTACGATCACGTTAAACATGTGGGTCCGTAAGTCCTTCCGAGAGGTTGGTGGTAGGGGAAGGAGGGTACGGTCCCTGTGGATGCCTCCCCCACTGGGTTCCGGTCTAAATTGGGTGGTACTTCCCGGCCGTCCAAACAGTTACCTTACACCTTTCTGGTAGGTTGGACGGTCTGGGTCTCAACAACAACAACACCTTTTTGGTAATGCCAACGGCCCTACCGTGCTGAAAACACCTGTTCTCGTTAGACCACTGAAGTCAAGCAGCATCGGGCGCGGTAGCCCGGTGGTTTGCGCGCTGGATTTGCATGCTGCCACAACTGCCGCCGTGTTCATGCGGAGTACGATCACGTTAAACATGTGGGTCCGTATGTTCTTCCGAGAGGTTGGTGGTAGGGGAAGGAGGGTACGGTCCCAGTGGGTGCCTCCCCCACTGGGTTCCGGTCAAATTGGGTGGCCCTTTCCGGCCGTCCAAACGGTTACCTTACACCATTATGGTAGGTCGGACTGTCTGTGTCTCAACAACAACAACAACAACACCTTTTTGGTAGGGTAGACGGTCTGGGTCTCAACAGCAACAACCCCTACCCCCCATCCTTTCCGCAAAACGTTTTCAATGCGCCTATGTATGAAAAAGTGGACTGAAATTTTGTGAGAAATCTGGAACATAAGCTTAGTTGAAAAGCACTGTTGTCAACAATGTCCCTAAACAATATTGCTTATTAATTATTTACAAATACAGTACTACTATGAAAACTTAAAAATATCTTATAATTACAATATGCTAAGAATCTGCTATAAAATTATCAACCACTTTTATTTAACTGAGATTCTCGTCTAACAGGGGATTTTAAAGGGAAATTAAACTTATTCTTTTTAAGACTCCCAAAAATGCAAACGGATGCTTCGCCATATTGATGTCTATGTAAAGAGTTATGGGTAAATCCTAGGTTATTCATGAAAACTGACTCAAATTCTTTATTATTACAAATACTGATTATTTTCTACAAATGGTAATTAATAGAATCATGTTTGACGCAAAGTGGAGGATCCATTAGGCTTGCATTACCCACCTTCACCTCTCCATCACTGATGAAACGTCATGTCCCACATCCAATCATTGATTGTTTATAAAGGGTTGAAATGGGGAAGCAATAGCCACGCCTTCCTATTAGCTAGTTTCCCATGTTAGCTAATCAGAAAGGGAGGAGTTTAGCAAATGGGTAGTCTTAATGCCATGTTTCTCCTTATTGAAGACAAAGGCTGGATGATTTTAGCTTCTAAAACATTAAAATATGCGTTTTAATGGGAAAAATACTTTGAAACGTGTCACTTTAAGCAAGTAAAATGTAACAATTTTCTAAACGATACACATATCTTCGCAAAATTATTTTAAAAAGTATAATAAATAAAAGTATGTCTAAATAATTCTTTACATTAAATTTTAAGCTGGGGAGGCTCAGCTTTTTAGCCTCAATGGACGCTACGCCACTGGTAATTAGATGAATTTATTACGTTAAAATATAAATAAGCCTGTGGTGAATGACTTGAAATTGGGTTTACTTTTTTAATGAATTTTGTGGAGTAATTTATAAATCTAAATTAAAGTGGTTGTGAATGTTAACATTTGTACATTGTTATCGTGGTCGCAAAACCCACCATTACCTCTTTGCACGAGTTCCGTAACATAATCTGTGGTTCACATATATAAGAAAACATTAAGTTAGTTTATTTTTAAATATTAAATAGTGAATTTTGGGTTGAATTAATTATTCTTAATTATCATGAATCGTATATTTGTACAATGCATATCTTGACCGAAATGACCCACCATTATTTCTTTGTACGAGTTACTAAAATAAAATTTTTAATTACAACACTACACATTAAATTCCACAATTTTAACTTTTTAAATAAACATTATTTGTTACACATATTATGATTACGATAAAATTTACATTAATTTTATATACACTCTTAAGAGGAGAAACTGCACGTGTGAGACCAGGCGATATAATATTTTTCCAAAATTATATATATGACCTAACATATAATGCAGATTTGCACATGCCTAGTCTTCAAATTACTATGAAAGAGCACTTTGGACGGTCATTGCCTCCAATTGTACTAACACAACACTCTTATACGGTCATTGCCTTAATTCTATAAATCTCATTCTTGAGTATTCTGGACTGCCATTCTAGTCACAATGCTCTCGGACGGTCATAGCCTGAATTCTTTGGATAACACTATACCTTCTAGGACCCGGTCACTCATCCTGTTTCTCATACCCTGCCTAGAGTGAGTCGGATGGCCTGGGTCTTCAACACCTTTTAGGACTCTCATTGTCGAATGCCACCGCTACTGGACAGTCATTCTTGCATATATATTTTTATTTTCTACTTTTTGCCACATCCTTTCGCCTGAGGTCCAGATACGCCCTCCGTATCTCTATTGGTTGCTCCACAGCGCGTTGTAGTACCATTACATCATTGGCGACTTTGTTATCCAATGCTATTTGAATTAAGCCTTGGGCTCAAGGAGATTTTAGCCCCAACCACATCTGCTATTTATGTGAACTGAATCTAC
This sequence comes from Amaurobius ferox, assembly GCA_951213105.1. Lineage (NCBI taxonomy): Eukaryota > Metazoa > Arthropoda > Arachnida > Araneae > Amaurobiidae > Amaurobius > Amaurobius ferox. The sequence goes on from OX578139.1 coordinate 70,910,806, forward strand.
TGGGGTCATGACTTCCCGGGCCAAAACTGTTATAAAATGGCGCCCACGAGTCTGCGCTTTGTTTCACAGTACATATCATATAATTCTCAAAACTGCATAAATGTCTTCTGGTCTCACATAACCATTAAATCAAAACACTACACATTAAAATTCACATTTCACCCTTTAAAATAAATTATTATTTTATTCACACCTCTATATTATTTGATTAAAATTGCATGAATTTATTAACAAACGCTTTAGGATGGGAAAAACACAGTATGAGACCAGGTCTTTTGAATCTTATTCCGAAGATAAAAAATTGACCCAACATGCATGAAGACTGGCACATACGTCTGTATTTTGGGTTTGTGGCTCAGTATGACTGTCAACTTTTCCCGATTCTTTTTCGGACATTTGGAGTCAGACTTCGTATTTTTCTACAACATTCTCAATACTCAAATGAATAACGACTCTCTCTGAATAACACTGCTTGAAATCACGACTCTCTTTCTTCAACTCTTGCATAATCATTCCTATATATTATATTACTTTCTTCCTTGCAGCCTCATCATTCGGCCTGGAGTTCAGATACGCTCTCCTTGCTCTCATTGGATGCTCCTCAGTACGATGTCGTAACTATGCGTTATTGACTCTTTCGCTTTCCAATAAAGCTTGGTTTAAATCTTGGCCCTAGGATATTTTACCCCAATCACACCTCCAATTTGTGTGACGTGCATTTCTTGGGGTCATAACTTTCGGGGCCAAGGCTGTTATAAAACGTTTACTAAAAGTCTGCGCTTTATTTCGTGATAAACATCAAAAACTGCATATGGTGCCTCTTGGTTGTGTGACAAAGCCACTAACAGTAAGTTATAACTCTTAAATAAACCAGGACCCTTCATAAAGGATGGTATATATGTGTTATTAAATATTAGCAGCGGAAATGCATTACCCAGCAAAAGGCTCGAAAACTTAATATATCACTTAAATAATTTCCTATCCCTAATTTTTAAATATTTAGTATCCCATTGCATTCAAAGTACCACTTTAGATAATAGTCTAGTCTACTTTCTACAAGCAAAAACAAAGGCATTTTAATTTGGCATGCAAACGTTTTATCTAACTAGATTTATATATCGATATAAATCTAGTAATATGATAGATGAAATGTCTAGAAATATCATAAATAAAAGTATAGTAATTTTTATAGATGTAAGGAGAAGTATAAGCGTTGGGCGATATATCGGAGTTATCTATCTATCGGAGTTTCATTTCTCTATGCATTGAAGCTCTATGTTTGAAACATAAAGTTTAACGAATTTCCAAACCCATTTTTACTCATATGAATATTTTTTGAATATTTTTTTTTACATATGAACACATTCTGACCATACATTTTTTTTAGCATGAAAAGCGGTTTTAAAAGATTTTATGTGTTTAGCATACGACTTTATCGACAAATTATTAAATTTAAATATTGCAGAGAAAATATTCACAAATAAGAGCTTCTTATAATTCAATCTCGCTAAATATTAATTGAACTTTTAGTGTTAACCGAATAAACTCAATTGTGTGGGAATCGCTTGAGTGTTTTTATGTGTTTTGTTCTGCATTATGGAGCAACCGATATCTTTAATGGAGCGGAAAGCACATTTTCTATATTTACAGCGTTATGTGCAATGGAAGTCTGAGTTTGGTTTTAGAATTTCCACAATAAGCGGGATTTGTGAGTATAAAATACTTTGCAATCTCTTGCAGTCTGAGCTAAATTTCCATGAAATTTGATATCGACTTCCTTATAGGCCTGAGTTCATCAGCATTCATAGAGGTTTGCAAACTAGTGACCAATAGCAAATTGTCTTGCTCTCATTGCATGTTTTGGTCATTCCATGCTTATAAAAGGTATTAATCTAGCTCGCGGATACTATTACTTTCCCTGCAATACATGGTAATGTATAGGGGAAGTATTGGAATCTCTGCCGAAAATCGCAACTCGAGTTTTCGACGGATCTACAAGTTTCGAGACCTTTAGAATACGAAAAAACTATTTTTAGCGTGACGTCTGAGTATGTGTCTGTATGTCTATCTGTCTGTCCGTCTGTCTGTGTGTCTGTGTGTCTGTCTGTCTGTCTGTGCGGATTTTGTATCTACACTAACTAAAAAACTAATGGACCGAATTTCATAAAATTTGGTAGGTAAGTCACTTGTGGGCGAATCTAGTGCTCATTAGTTTTGGGTACGATTCGGGATGAAAAGAACCCGTCTTTTTTGCGAAATGGCTCGCGAAAGCTTGTATACGCTCTAGCTGAAAAACTAATAGACCGTATTTCACAAAATTCGGTAGATAAGTTACCTGTGGGTCAGTCTGGTGTTGATTAGATTTTGATACGATTCGAAAGAAAGTAACCTGCCCTTTTTTGCCAAATGGCCCGCAAAACTCGTCAAAATCTAAAATAAAAAACTACGTATGCTCAAATATATCCAATAAATGCTTGTTTTATACGTAATGTTTAACGAAGAAAAGAATAAGATCAACCCCATTACTCTAGGATTAGCCGTTCTCGAGATATGTTAATTTTTCGTATTTTCTCTACGGCAGCTTTGAAAATAAGCCCAGAGAGGATCCGAATGAGGACGAAAATTGAATTAAAATTGAAATAAATTTAATTAAAATAAAGAGAACGTAGAAATAAGACTGCAGGGAAAGTCATGTGCTGCCTACATCAGATTTTTATATGCAATTGGAACGCGAACCTAATTTTGCAAACGCCCCCTATTGGTGAGTTCTGTGAGTTTTCGTTAATGTTTTTTAAGCTAGTTATTTTTATGTTATTTATGCCTATAGCATTATTGCAAAAAGCAATTTTTATTTCTTTGAGATTGCTTTTTGATCTAGATAATTTTTCTTATTGATGAATTAGCCAAAATTGATTTCATATTTTTTATCATAAAAGACAAGCATTTAATAACACTTGTCACGGATGGTTTATAACGTCGTAAGAGGTTATTGCAAGAAATCCATTTTAGACAATGCATCTGGACCATGACTTATTTCTTGACAGAAATATCAATTAGAAATTTTTTATGAAATAATTGAAGCGTATTTCGTGATATGAGAAAATGAAAGAATCCTTTAAATTTTGGAAACGTTCGGATAAAATCTTTTCAATTGAATAAATATGCATTGTCAGCGTATTTACAACATTTACTCGAGAAATACTTATTTTTTCCCTCTTCAATAATGACGGTTTTAAAAATCTATTATTTACATAACATTAAATATTGATAACTAAGTAGGGAATTCACCATTATGGACGCATAATCTGATGTGCAATTTAGATTGATGCATTATCGTTATATATTTAGCGTAACTGATACACAAAAATGTCTGTAAAATAAAAAAAAAATCTGTTGTGGGCAGCACATGATTTTCTTATATTATAATGCAATGAATTTACTACTTTTACAGTTAACAAAATGTTAATATTATAGTAGATACTTATATTCTTTCCAAGATATTGAATTTTCTTCAATTAGTCGTCATTTTATTGATTTAGCGTCATTTTTATCCATTTGGTGAGTTTTTCGTTAATTTAGCAACATTTAAAAAAGTCGCCAAGTTGGTGACATTCCACCAAATTCGTCACCAAAATCTCGCCAAGCGTTATGGACGAAAAATAAGTTATTCTTACAGGAGATAAATGACTATTGACTTTCAAATACAAAAGTATTACTCAAAATATCTTTTTTCATAAATGGAACGAACTAGATCCACGAGAATGATGTCGCTAAATTTATCGCATGGTATTACATATGAAAATTGAACATGTGTCTCAAAAGGAAATTTTTTTTTTATTTTATATGACTTTTTGATAATTTTTTTGAAATATGTGCAATATTTCGAGAACGATTCATGTTAGCGGTCTAAAATTTATGCCAATCGTTTTCTAATGAAAATTACGTAAGAAATGTCTATTTGCGTAACTTTATTAGCGGTTTTGATTTTTTGACGATTTTTTTAAAATTGCACTCGAAAATTTAGGGGGATTCTGAACATTCGATTGCGTATAAAAACAATAGGCTTCCAGTGTTTACGGATTGTGATTTTTGTACCAAATTTTGTTCGAATCGGTCCATTCGTTCGGCAGTTATCGTCTCCACAGACTCACTGACACACACACACACACACACACACACACACACACACACACACACACACACACAGACATGACTTCAAAAATGTTTGATTCGTGATCAGGGGTGCTTGAAACGTGCTCTCCCGTCGAAAACTCGAATTTGAATTTTCGACCTCGTCACAATACTTTCCTTATACATTATGCATATAAGGAAAGTAGCAATAACCTGACGTTAAAATAGAGACAAATTGCATTATTTAAAATATTTAGCTGACTGCATTTTATTCGCAATGTAATGCCTGAAGAAGTATTTCATTCACATTTTGAAAGTGCTAACGGATAACTCAACTTATTAGCTTCTTTTTCTAGTCAAGGGTTCTGATTTGCCATATTTATTTAATAATTATTACAGAGCTTAAGTATTTAAAATTTGTAGAACTCACATATACCTTTTTATTTTTACTTTTCCAACAATACATGGTAATATATAACTCGAGTTTTTGACGGATCTACAAGTTTTGGAACCTGATGTTTTGCAAGAGAAATGTTTCTGGTTAACTTCGATCATTCGAGCATGAGATATGATGTTATCACTGGCAACTTTTAATATTAGTTTATAAGATATATACTACAGAACTGTACAAAAGTGGAATTAATTTAATAAAATAACTAACATTTATTTCACCGCGGCATTTCTTTGGAACTATGCCATCAAACGTCATCATAGAAATTAATAACATTTTGCAGCATAGTTGAAACATATTTATGACTTCGTTTATTCTGTCTGTCTGTCTGTCCGTTAGCACGATAACTGCCGTAAAAATGACTTTATCAAATTGAAATTTTAGTAAGTTGATCAGACAGTCTGTGGGACCTATGGAAATATAAACGAATAATATCACACAATTACTTTTGGATTGATCCCTGGTTGAAGAAATGAAATACATTGAACCCTATGGGACCTAATTGTTCAAACATTTTTAAGCGAATTTAAAATTCATAAATTGCTTCGAAAATTTTCGGAAATATTCAATTATCCCATAAAATATATAAAAAACAAATTCAGCAAAATATATTCAGCAGTTTTTAAATAAAAATTAAAATAATAATTACACCCTTTATATGAAGAGGTCACATAACCATTATATGAAGAGATCACATAACCATTACATGAAGAGGTCATGTGATCCACTTCAAAATAAAATATGGCAGCCATCTAGTATCACAATAATGATTTTTAAAGTTCTTTTTAATTCATATTTAGTGTTGTATATCGTCCTAAAACCGCTTTATTTTTGATTAAATTATGTGCATCTATATACTGAAACAACGCAATTAAAATATATTTGAGTTTAAAAAATCATCAAACTTTGATTATTTCTACAAAGAAGCCTAATTTTCACTTAAGGAGGATGTAAAGACCAAAAGATGTAGAATTAGTAGTATAAGAATTGTTGCATTTCTTTAAAGCAAAATTATTTAGCTCATGGAGTCAGCATAGCTGATATGAATGAAAAATTCATTGATTTTACACAGAGAATCAGACGATTTTTTTGATGAAGTTTTAAGCATAGAGTTAAATTACTTGTACCTGAATGATTTTAAGTTTGAAAATAAAATAAGTTATTATAGTATTGTGATGAATGAAAGGAATGGAAATATGTTTATGAATGGCATGCTGCTTTTATATAGAGGCGATTAGTATTGGGATGAATGAAAGCAATGGAAAAAGTTTATGAGTGAAATGCTGCTTTTATATAGAGGCGATTTATATTTCGATGATATCATTTGAATAAAATTCATTTGTTTTCGATGAAGTTTTCAAATATAATAAATTATTGTAGTATTATGATAATTTTAAAAATATTACCGCGGAATGTATCGCATTTTAGAGATGTTTAAACCAGGAAATTTATATTTCAATGCCGTTATTTGAATGAAATTCATTTTTTTCGATGAAGTTTTAATTTTTCAAATATAATAAATTAATGTAGTATTGTGATAATTTTACAAATATTATCGAGGAATTTATCGCATTTTATAGATGTTTATATAAAATTGCATTGAAGTTGGAAAATGTTTCATAATCAATGCTTTATGCATAATTGATCTTTCTTGTTTTTAATGTATATGCCTGCTATAACATTTGTAAATGCGCAAAATAAAAGTATAAATGTGAAAGAATAAATTTCCCTTTTAGAATATACTTAGTTGGAAAAGTATATTAGTTGAAAATTTATATTAGTTGGATTAGTTATATTAGTTGGAAAAGTTGTTTTTGAGGAATACTATATACACTTTTAGCAGTAGAATCTACGCGGTTATCGCTTAAAACAGTTTGAAGGAAGTTAAAGGGCAAAAAAATACATTTTATTAAAAACAAAATTGCAACACTATTGTGGAATGACAAAACCGTGAAACAAACTTTGGGGGGATAAAGTTTCCGAGTGGATTTTCATTTTTTTCATGTTATTTATCTTTATTTTTCTGCCAGCGCAACATTTCTTTATGTTTTGGTCTAGATAGTTGTGACATTGACACCGAGTGTTGCGAATATAAAATGTTGGAAAAGTTGAAAAAGTTAAAATGTTCCTTTATCATATTTGCAGTTGAAATTGAAGACACTTCTTGTTGGCATCGAGGAAATGGGTTTGGTAAATCCAAACACATTCATTGCGTAGATAGTGTTTTAAAGTTGGCTGGTTCTGTTCTGATTTATTCTTGAATTGCACTAGTAAGTGGCCATATTGCTGTAAAGAAAATAAACAGCTGATTCATACGCAATTTGATGCATTGAATTCGAAGTGTTATATATTTTTCTTTTCAAAAAATGACGGACTATTTTATTCCTATTCCTTTTTCATTTTCATATTTTTTTGAAATCCATAATTAAGTGCTCTCATGAAGACTATTAATGACAGACATGGTATCACTTTAAAAAATAGATTGTCGCATTTAAAAAACAATACTTTGTTCAACATAGGTGCTTAGTAAAAAATTAATCAAAAATTGTCTCAGCTAGGTTTTGTGCAGTGTTATATACTATAGGTATGCAATGATTCAGCCCTCTAAGTCACCAGGGGAGAGTCTGAAAGGTTTTTTGCTCTGGAGGGTCTGCAAAAACTTCAAAAACAATTTCACCTCTCCCTGTGGTGTATTCTTAAAATCAAGAAAACTATATGTTGACTTAAATTTAACTGATGCATATCTTTTGTAAATATATTTTGCGTTAGTTATATGTTATTTACAAATCAAATTCATATAGCTTTATTTGAAACGTTTATCGCAAAAAAGTTACAGTTGGTTTTCCTGTGTTTATCTACAGTTCATCTTTCAAATGTCACTGGTATGAAGGGTCAAGATTCCGGTCCTTCTTACCAGTGAGGTGTTAGGAAATTATCCGGTCCATGTGAGATTTAAGGACATTATAGGTCAGGACTCGTGATATTTTTAAAATTTTGTGATCGGACTGGATTTGAAAATAATTTGCTTTGTGAAGCTTCTCTCTGCAGTGCTAGTGCGAATCTAACATTACTTATATGTTATGGCATCATGACAAGACAGTAGTAATTTTATGTTTAAATCCACTGTACAAATAGTGTATAAATATTAAGCAAATGAAGCAGAATATTTCACAGTAAACGGCTTGCGTTTAAACTGCACTGAACCTAATATTGCATTTACGTGTTTTTTGTCATATACTGGATTATGGACCTGACTACAGAACAGCTTCTGCATACAGTTTGAAGATTCCAGTTTCAATGTTCCCGAATAGAAACTGCAAAATTCACTCTAACTGCTGTCAAAAGGAATCTGGAAATCAAAAACTCCATTAGAACACAGTATATAAAAGTTGAAAATGATATCAACCGGGTTCAAAGATAATAAACACCCTTCTTAACCAGGACAATAAGACCAAGCACTAATAAGAACACGGCTGGTCAGATGTTATCTTGCCTTGTCAGTAATGGTGATCCTTCTCATTTATCCAGGCAAAGAAGGCTATATATTATACCCCTGAACCCGCTTAAAACTATTTCTTATATTTTATGCATTATATTCTATTTTCAAATTAAAAAAAATATGTATGCATGCTTTATAGACATATGGGGTTTAAAATGCAAAATTGATGTCATATTTTGCTCTTCTATAGAAATCATATATATATATATATAACATTATTTCTGTTTACATTATTTCTGTAATACATTTTACAGTAGTGTAAACAGAAACGTAGAATCAGCATTAATGAAACATGTATGGCCGTTGATAACGTACATGGTTTCAGAAATGCTTTCCATATTAATTTTATTCCTTTTATATTCACTAGATTCCATTTATTCAATTTCCAAATTTCTTGCATAGCTCATCGTGCTACACTAGGCTTCTGTTTTGCAATTTATTTACCTTTACCTTCAGTTTACAAGCAATTTTCTTTGGTATTTCTCGGGTATATATATATATTACAAGTAATCATAAAAATCTTCTATTATATATATATATATATATATATGGATATAAACTAATGCAACAAACTTTCAGGGGATGGAACATATTGAAACAAACACTTCATCATAGTGCATGATCGTAATTGCACGGTCGCATATTGCAAGGTGGCAATTGAAGCGGATATGCGCTAGAGGGCGCTAGAGGGGTTTTTTTGTGCACGCGTATAAAAGAGGTGATTTTTGCATGTAAGGTCATTAGCAACTTGAAATGGATCGGTATACTAATGTGGAGAAGGCGGAAATGCATTTTGTCTACGGTCTCACCAAAGGTAATGGCAGGGAAATGCAAAGGCTTTATTGAGGATGCTCCCCCAATAAGCGTGTTCCCGATCAAGGAATGTTTCCTCACTTGCACCGCCAACTGTCAGAAAGGAGATCCTTCTGTGCTGCCATACATTTATTTTGACTTAAGTAAAGCTTTGTTTAGATGTTTCGTGTCAGTTCTGCTTTTGCATTGCACAAAACTGCGCGTGTTTGGAGAAATGGAAAACGCCCTCTAGCGCATAACCGCTTCACCTACGAACATGCATTCTATGATGAAAAGTATTTGTTTGGATGTTGTCTATTACCCCTGAAAGTTTGTTGTGTCAGTTTGGAAACACCCTGTATATATAAAAGAAAAACTCTGATGTGTGCAGCACATGACTTTCCTTATATAATGTAATAAATTTACTACTTTTACAGTAAAAACAAAAAATAGATTACTTTTGTAGTAGTTATTTATATTCTTTCTTATAGTAAATACTTATAGGTTTTTCTTGTAGTAGATACTTATATTCTTTCCAAGATATTGAATTTTCGACAATTAGTCGTCATTTTCATTGATTTAGCGTCATTTTCATCCATTTGTTGAGATTCTCGTTAATTTGGCAACATATCAAAAAGTCGCCAACTTAGCGACATTCCGCCAAATTCGTCGCCAAAATCTCGCCAAGCGTTATGGACGAAGAAATAAGTTATTCTTACAGCAGACAAATGACTATTGGCGTTCAAATACAAATGTATTACTCAAAGTATCTTTTTCCATGAATGGAACGAGCTAGATCCACGAGAATGATGTCACCCAATTTATCGCATGGTATTATATATGAAAAGTGAACATGGTTCTCAATAGGAAATATTTTTTTTATTATTTTATATGACTTTTTGATAATTTTTTTGAAAAATGCGTAATATCTCGAGAACGGTTTATGTTAGCGTTTTAAAATTTATGCGAATCGTTTCCTAATGAAAAATTACATAAGAAATGTCTATTTGCTTTATTAGCGGTTTTGATTTTTTTACGATTTTTTCTAAATTTCATTCGAAAATTTAGGGGGGGTTCTGAACATTCGATTTCGCATAAAAACAATAGGCTTCCAATGTTTACGAATTGTGATTTTTGTACCAAATTTGGTTTGAATCGGTTCATTCGTTCGTCAGTTATCGTCTCCACAAACTCACTGAAACACACACACAGACATCACTTCAAAAATGTTTGATTCGTGATCAGGGATGCTTGAAACGTGCTCTCCCGTCGAAAACTCAGATTCGAACCCCGTCACAATACTTTCCTTATACATTATGAATATAAGGAAAGTAAAAATCGATTATTCTTATAGTAGATACTTATATTCTTTCCAAGATACTGAATTTTCGTCAATGAGTCGTCATTTTCATTGATTTAGAGTCATTTTTATCCATTTGGCGAGATTTTCCTTAATTTGGTAACTATTTAAAAAGTCACCAAGTTGGCGACATTCCGCCAAATTCGTCGCCAAAATCTCGCCAAGTGGATGAAGAAATAAGTTATTCTTACAGCAGATAAATGACTATTGGCGTTCAAATACAAAAGTATTACTCAAAGTATCTTTTTTCATGAATGGAACGAGCTAGATCCACAAGGATGATGTCACCAAATTTATCGCATGATATTACATATGAAAAGTGAACATATTTCTCAATAGGAAATATTTTTTTTTATATAACTTTTTGATATTTTTTTTGAAAAATGTGCAATATCTCGAGAACAGTTCATGTTAGTGTTCTAAAATTTATGTCTATCGTTTTCTAATGAAAAATGACATACGAAATATCTATTTGCGTAACATTAATAGCGGTTTTAATGTTTTGACGATTTTTTCAAAATTTCACTCGAAAATTTAGGGGGATCTAAACATTCGATTGCGTATAAAAACAGATTCCAGTGCTTACGGATTGTGATTTTTGTACCAAATTTCGTTCGAAGCGGTCCAGTTGTTCGTCAGTTATCGTCTCCACAGACTCACTGACACACACACACACACACACACACACACACACACACACACACACACACACACACACGCACACACACACAGACATCACTTCAAAAATATTTGATTCGTGATCAGGGATGATTGAAATGTGTTCTCCCGTCAAAAACTCGAATTCGAATTTTTGACCCCGTTACAATATTTTCCTTATACATTATGTATATAAGGAAAGTAAAAATTTTTACCCGTAATATTACTCCTAGCGTGTTATGATGAAAATATTTTACTCAAAAACAAAGATTGTATATTTAATTGTTTCTAGCATCTTTTCAACAATGGGCGCATATTATAAGAAAGCTCTTATTATTCCTAAAGAACTTAGTAACAGTACTTTTGAAATAACTCAAAGGCTTTTTTATACAACATAGCACAAAACTTTCCAACATAGTTGAAAATTGCTTATGACTTTGTTCATTCATTCTGTCTGTCTGTCTGTCCGTTAGCACGATAACTGCCGTAAAAATGACTTAATCGAAATGAAGTTTTAGTATGTTGTTGAGACGGTTCAAAAATGTTAGAAAATATTCAAGTTATCCCATACAAAATAAAAAAAAAATTCAGCGAAATATGTTCGGTAGTTTTTTAAATAAAAATTTCAATAATAATTAAACCCATATTATATGAAAAGATCACGTGACCCACTTCGAAATAAAATATGGCATCCATCTTTATTCTCCAGTGTAAAAATCGTGATTTTTAAAATTCATCTAAATTTATATTTTGTGTTGCAACCGTTCAAAACCGTTTTATTTCTGTGTATGTTTTGTGCATCTATATTCTGCGTCAACGCAATTACAATATTTTTTAGTTCAAAAGGTCATCAGATTTTGATTATTTCTACATTGAAGCCTAATTTCAATGGAAGCAGAATGTAAACATGTGATTATAAGATGCATTGCATAAGAATTGCTGATTTTCTTTTACGCAAAATTCTTCAGCTCTGGAGTCTGTAATATAAATGATATGAATGAAATATTCATTGCTTTTATATAGAGAGCCAGACGATTTATATTTCAATGACGTCATTTGAATAAAGCTAATTTTTTTCTATGAAGTTTTAAGTTTTCAAATATAATAAACTATTGTAGTACTGTGAGAATTTAAAATATATATATCAGCGCTGAATATATCACATCTTGGAGATATTTAAATTTAATTGCTTTCCGGTTAGAAAGGTTTTAATAATCAATGCTTTATGCATGATGGATATTTTTTGTTTAATTTTGGTTTCAGTTTTGCTTGGTGGTATGAATAGCTGATGGTGAAAATGAACTACTCATAAATAATTGCTACTGATATAACATGATACTGATAATAAAATGATTTAAAAACGAATTTATGAAACTACTTTTCGTGGTATGGTATTTATATTGTGTTTTTGGAAGCATGTGTAATTAGAGTGGTTATAATTATTTTAATTAAGTAATTCATTTTAGTAGAAAGTGTGTAAATAAACCAACCCGGAATCGAACCACAGATTTTCGTACTAGAATGCCGAAGCTCTACCGTTGAGCTACTGGGTCGGAATTGCAATCTCTTATCGTCGAAGTGGACTTTGCATTCTCTGGTTCTCGTGAAAGAACGTGAGCAATTCAAAACTAATACGCATGAACCAAACCGTTATCTTATACTACAGGATCGTAGAAATTGTTATCCGGCTTAGGATTGGCCTAACATAACCAAACCAATAAAAAGTTGTTACTACAAATTATATCATAACTTATAACGCAAACTGGGTGAACGCATAACCAAAAGTTATATAGACTCATAAATGTCATTGAATTTTAACATGAGCATTTTTAAGTATGAAAAAACAATTGCATAAAAATACTCTATCTAAATATTTCAGCAACTCTTTATCCATTCCAAAATCCAATTCTTTGCGTAAATTGATTCTTTCACAAAAGCTGAATTAGCCTTTGAAATGAGTGTCAAATTTCCTTCAGCTTAATCAGCTGAGAGCATTGTTGGAGGACACTTAAATATAAGATGGAATCTAATTTAGTTGTAGAACTTAACAGCGTTTTATCAGCAAGATATTTCGTTACCCTATTTGAAAATTATCCATTTAGCAAACAACCCAATTCTGTATTTCAAAGTCTGTATTGAGTTGAACATTTTTTTTTTTTTTTTTTGCATTTCAGCTAACACGAAAAATGTTTAAAAGAAGCTACTTCATTCCTTTTTTCTAAATAGTTTTTCTGAAATCGAATCTGTATTTTACAAAATTTAGATGCAAATATAATTTAACGTACACAGATTTTATGTAAATATAATTTAACTTATAAGAAACTAGAATTTAAGACTGTCAAAGACTTTAAAAAAATAAATTGCCGCCTGTATTTAATTATTGCTTCCTATTGTTTCGGTTTGGGAGCATAAAAAATTAAAAATCTTTGGATTAGAAATTGAAATTATAGAAGCCTGAAACATAAATATAACCTATATTCTAAATTCATAAATACGAAATCTAATATCGTCTGGCAGTGTTTGCGGCAGTATACCAAATGATTAAATCGGCAACTTAAATTAGCAAAAGAACTTTATTATCAAGAATTCTTTTCAAATGCCTGTGTTGGTAAAAGTAGGCCTTATGTTAATTGAAGTTTTAGGTAGAATATAAATACCAAAATTATCTTGATAACGAATTCTATCAAAAATTAATTATCTTGAATCTGGATGACTGTACATTTTCAGATATTGAAACTGTAGCTCAGACATTCAATAACAACATTTTACATCTTTTTACATCTTATTCCATGGAACTTATATCACAACAATATTATCATTATTTCTCATCAATATTACACTCAACGATTTTACGAGCTGTATCAACCAAAATTTCAGTTTGGCTTTGCTATTATAAACTCAATCTTTTCAACTAACCAAATTTCGCAGTCTTTTAAAATTGATTAAGTCTTCCCGATTTATAGAAAGAATGATACTACGAATTCTTTACATTATAGACCCATTACTGTTTTGACTGTTTTTAACACTTTACAACAAAGTTGAAAAGTGTTTATGACTTTGTTCATTCTGTCTCTCTGTCTGTCCGTTAGCACGATAACTGCCGTAAAAATGGTTTAATCAAAATGAAATTTTAGTATGTTGTTCAGACGGTCTGTAGAACCTATGGGAATATAAATGAATAATATTACCCAATTAGTTTTGGATTGAACCAGGGTCGAAAAAATGAAATACATTGAGCCCTATGGGACCTAATTTTTCAACCATTTTTTAAGCAGATTTAAAATTCACAAATTGCTTCGAAAATTTTAGCTAATATTCAAATTGTTCCATAAAATATATAAAAAACAATTCAGCGAAATATATTCAGTAGTTTTTTAAATAAAAATTAAAATGATAATAACACATCTTATATGAAACGATCACGTGACCATGATATGAAACGATCACATGACCCACTTCAAAATGATATATGGCATCCATCTTGTTTCAAAATCGTGATTTTTTAAAGTTCTTTTTAATTCATATTGAGTGTTGTATCCGTCCTAAAACTACTTTATTTTGCTTAAATTCTGTGCATCTACATACTGAAACAACGCAATGACAATATATTTGAGTTTAAATGCTCATCTAAATTTGATTATTTCTACAACTAAGCCTATTTTTCACCTATGTAAAATGTAAACAGCAAAATATATAGAATGAGTTGTATTAGAATTCCTGTATTTTTTTAACACAAAATAATTCAATCCATGGAGTCTGCATGGCTAATATGAATGAAATATTAATTGATTTCATAAAGACAAGGACGATTTTTTTCGATGAAGTTTCAAGCATAGAGATTAATTTTTGTAGCTCCATGGTCTTAAACAAAATGTTTAAATAAAATAAATTATTATAGTATTGTGATGAATGAAATGAATGGGAGAAAGTTATGAATGAAATCCTGTTTTTATAGAGAGATCCAGGCGTGTTATGTTTTCTATGACGTCATATGAATTAATTTCAGTTGTTTTCGATGAAGTTTTCAAATATAATAAATTATCGTAGTATTATGATAATTCTAAAACTATTACCGGGGAATGTATAACATTTTAGAGATGTTTTAACCAGGCAATTTATATTTCAATGCCGTCATTTGAATGAAGTTCATTTTTTTCGATGAAGGTTTAAGTCTTCAAATATAATAAATTAATGCAGTATTGTGATAAGTTTCAAAATATTACCGAGGAATGTATTGCATTTTAGACTAGTTTAAATAAAATTGCATTGAAGTTGGAAAGTGTTTCATAATCAATGCTTTAAGCATGATTGATCTTTCTTGTTGAAAAATAGTTCTGTGTCAGATCTGTTGATTTTCTCGATAAAAATAACATTATTCATCCTACTTAGTTTGTGTTTCGAAAACGAAAATCTACTGAACTTGCGGTACTGACTGCTTTAAACACTATTATGACCAATGTCGATATTATACATTCGGTTATATTTTTAACAATTTATAACAAAGTTGAAAAGTGTTTATGATTTTGTTCATTCTGTCTGTCTGTCTGTCTGTCTGTCTGTCTGTCAGTTAGCACGATAACTGCCGTAAAAATGACTTAATCAAAATGAAATTTTAGTATGTTGTTCAGACGGTCTATAGGACCTATGGGAATATAAATGAATAATATCACACAATTAGTTTTGGATTGAACCCGGGTTGAAAAAATGGAATACATTGAGCCCTATGGGACCTAATTTTTCAAGCATTTTTTAAGCGGATTTAAAATTCACAAATTGCTTCGAAAATTTTAGGCAATATTCAAATTGTTCCATAAAATATATAAAAAAAATTCATCGAAATATATTCAGTAGTTTTTTAAATAAAAATTAAAATAATAATAACACCTCTTATATGAAGCGATCACTTGTCCATGATATGAAACGGTCACATGACCCACTTCAAAATGATATATGGCATCCATCTTGTGTCAAAATCGTGATTTTTAAAGTTCTTTTTAATTCATATTGAGTGTTGTATCCGTCTTAAAACTACTTTATTTTTGCCTAAATTCTGTGCATCTACATACTAAAACAACGCAATGACAATATATTTCAGTTTAAATGCTCATCCAAATATGATTATTTCTACTCTTAAGCCTATTTTTCACCTATGAAAAATGTAAACAGCAAAATATATAGAATGAGTTGTATTAGAATCGCTGTAATTCTTTAACACAAAATAATTTAGTCCATGGAGTCTGCTTAGCTGATATGAATGAAATATTTATTGATTTTAGAAAGAGAAGGACGATATTTTTCGATGAAGTTTTACGCTTAGAGTTTACTTACTTGCAGCTCAATGGTCTTAATTTTTAAATAAAATAAATTATTATAGTATTGTGATGAATGACATGAATGGGGGAATTATTTATGAATGAAATGTTGCTTTTATAGAGAGAGCCAGGCGTGTTATTTTTTTATGACGTCATTTGAATGAATTTCAATTGTTTTCGATGAAGTTTTCAAATATAATAAATTATCGTAGTATTATGATAATTCTAAAATTATTACCGAGGAATGTATCACATTTTAGAGATATTTAAACCAGGCAATTTATACTTTAATGCCGTCATTTGAATGAAGTTAATTTTTTTCGATGAAGGTTTAAGGTTTCAAATATAATAAATTAATGTAGTATTGTGATAAGTTTTAAAATATTATCGAGGTCTGTATTGCATTTTAGACATGTTTAAATAAAATTGCATTGAAGTTGGAAATGATTGCATTAAAATTGCATTGAAGTTGGAAATAAAATAAATTATTATAGTATTTTATGAATGAAATGAATGGGAGAAAGTTATGAATGAAATCCTGTTTTTATAGAGAGATCCAGGCGTGTTATTTTTTCTATGACGTCATTTGAATTAATATCAGTTGTTTTCGTTGAAGTTTTCAAATATAATAAATTATCGTATTATTATGATAGTGTTAAAAATATTACCGTGGAATGTATTGCATTTTAGAGATATTTAAACCAGGCAATTTATATTTCAATGCCGTCATTGGAATGAAGTTCATTTTTTTCAATGAAGGTTTAAGTTTTCAAATATAATAAATCAATGCAGTATTGTGATAAGTTTTAAAATATTACCGAGGAATGTATTGCATTTTCTACTTTTTTAAATAAAATTGCATTGAAGTTGGAAAGTGTTTCATAATCAATGCTTTAAGCATGATTGATCTTTCTTGTTTTTTCTATGACGTCATTTGAATGATTTTCAGTTGTTTTCGATGAAGTTTTCAAATATAATAAATTAATGTAGTATTGTGATAAGTTTCAAACTATTACCGAGGAATGTATTGCATTTTAGACTTGTTTAAATAAAATTGCATTGAAGTTGGAAAGTGTTTCATAATCAATGCTTTAAGCATGATTGATCTTTCTTGTTGAAAAATTGTTCTGTGTCAGATCTGTTGATTTTCTCGATGAAAATAACATTATTCATCCTACTTAGTTTGTGTTTCGAAAACGAAAATCTACTGAACTTGCGGTACTGACTGCTTTAAACACTATTTAGACCAATGTCGATATTATACATTCGGTTATATTTTTAACACTTTACAACAAAGTTGAAAAGTGTTTATGACTTTGTTCATTCATTCTGTTTGTCTGTCTGTCTGTCTGTCCGTTAGCACGATAACTGCCGTAAAAATGACTTAATCAAAATGAAATTTTAGTATGTTGTTCAGACGGTCTATAGAACCTATGGGAACATAAATGAATAATATCACTCAATTAGTTTTGGATTGAACCCAGGTTGAAAAAATGAAATACATTGAGCCCTATGGGACCTAATTTTTCAAACATTTTTAAGCGGATTTAAATTTCACGAATGGCTTCGAAAATATTAGGTAATATTCAAATTGTTCCATAAAATATATAAAAAAAATTCAGCGAAATATATTAAGTAGTTTTTTAAATAAAAATTAAACTAATAATAACACTTCTTATATGAAGCGATCACGTGACAGTGATATGAAAAAATCACGTGACTCACTTCAAATGATATATGGCATCCATCTTGTCTCAAAATCGTGAGTTTTAAAGTTCTTTTTAATTCATATTGAATGTTGTATCCGTCCTAAAACCACTTTATTTTTGTTTAAATTCTGTGCATCTACATACTGAAACAACGCAATGACAATATATTTGAGTTTAAATGCTCATCTAAATTTGATTATTTCTACAACTAAGCCTATTTTTCAGCTTTGTAAAATGTAAACAGCAAAATATGTAGAATGAGTTGTATTAGAATTCCTGTATTTTTTTAACACAAAATAATTTAGTCCATGGAGTCTGCATGGCTGATATGAATGAAATATTAATTGATTTCATAAAGACAAGGACGATTTTTTCGATGAAGTTTCAAGCATAGAGATTAATTTTTTGTAGCTCCATGGTCTTAAACAAAATGTTTAAATAAAATAAATTATTATAGTATTGTGATGAATGAAATGAATGGGAGAAAGTTATGAATGAAATCCTGTTTTTATAGAGAGATCCAGGCGTGTTATGTTTTCTATGACGTCATTTGAATTAATTTCAGTTGTTTTCGATGAAGTTTTCAAATATAATATATTATCGTAGTATTATGATAATTCTAAAACTATTACCGGGGAATGTATAACATTTTAGAGATGTTTTAACCAGGCAATTTATATTTCAATGCCGTCATTTGAATGAAGTTCATTTTTTTCGATGAAGGTTTATGTTTTCAAATATAATAAATTAATGCAGTATTGTGATAAGTTTCAAAATATTACCGAGGAATGTATTGCATTTTAGACTAGTTTAAATAAAATTGCATTGAAGTTGGATTGTGTTTCATAATCAATGCTTTAAGCATGATTGATCTTTCTTGTTGAAAAATTGTTCTGTGTCAGATCTGTTGATTTTCTCGATAAAAATAACATTATTCATCCTACTTAGTTTGTGTTTCGAAAACGAAAATCTACTGAACTTGCGGTACTGACTGCTTTAAACACTATTTAGACCAATGTCGATATTATACATTCGGTTATATTTTTAACAATTTACAACAAAGTTGAAAAGTGTTTATGACTTTGTTCATTCATTCTGTTTGTCTGTCTGTCTGTCTGTCCGTTAGCTCAATAACTGCCGTAAAAATGACTTAATCAAAATGAAATTTTAGTATGTTGTTCAGACGGTCTATAGGACCTATGGGAATATAAATGAATAATATCACTCAATTAGTTTTGGATTGAACCCAGGTTGAAAAAATGAAATACATTGAGCCCTATGGGACCTAATTTTTCAAACATTTTTTAAGCGGATTTAAATTTCACGAATTGCTTCAAAAATATTAGGTAATATTCAAATTGTTCCATAAAATATATAAAAAAATTTAGCGAAATATTTTAAGTTGTTTTTTAAATAAAAATTAAACTAATATTAACACCTCTTATATGAAGCGATCACGTGACCATGATATGAAAAAATCACGTGACTCACTTCAAAATGATATATGGCATCCATCTTGTCTCAAAATCGTGAGTTTTAAAGTTCTTTTTAATTCATATTGAGTGTTGTATCCGTCCTAAAACCACTTTATTTTTGTTTAAATTCTGTGCATCTACATACTGAAACAACGCAATTACAATATATTTGAGTTTAAATTCTCATCCAAATTTGATTATTTCTGCAACGAAGCCTATTTTTCACCTATGTAAAATGTAAACAGCAAAATATGTAGAATTAGTTGTATATATATTAGAATTACTGTATTTCTTTAACACAAAATCATTTAATTAATGGAGTCTCCGTAGCTGATATGAATACAATATTCATTGATTTTATAAAGAGAAGGACGATTTTTTTCGATGAAGTTTTACGCATAGAGTTTAATTACTTGTCGATTCATGGTCTTAATTTTTAAATAAAATGAATTATTACAGTATTGTAATGAATGGCATGAATGGAAATTATTTATGAATGAAATGCGTCTTCTATAGAGAGAGCCAGACGTGTTATTTTTTCTATGACGTCATTTGAATGATTTTCAGTTGTTTTCGATGAAGTTTTCAAATATAATAAATTAATGTAGTATTGTGATAAGTTTCAAAATATTACCGAGGAATGTATTGCATTTTAGACTTGTTTAAATAAAATTGCATTGAAGTTGGAAAGTGTTTCATAATCAATGCTTTAAGCATGATTGATCTTTCTTGTTGAAAAATTGTTCTGTGTCAGATCTGTTGATTTTCTCGATGAAAATAACATTATTCATCCTACTTAGTTTGTGTTTCGAAAACGAAAATCTACTGAACTTGCGGTACTGACTGCTTTAAACACTATTTAGACCAATGTCGATATTATACATTCGGTTATATTTTTAACACTTTACAACAAAGTTGAAAAGTGTTTATGACTTTGTTCATTCATTCTGTTTGTCTGTCTGTCTGTCTGTCCGTTAGCACGATAACTGCCGTAAAAATGACTTAATCAAAATGAAATTTTAGTATGTTGTTCAGACGGTCTAGAGAACCTATGGGAATATAAATGAATAATATCACTCAATTAGTTTTGGATTGAACCCAGGTTGAAAAAATGAAATACATTGAGCCCTATGGGACCTAATTTTTCAAACATTTTTTAAGCGGATTTAAATTTCACGAATGGCTTCGAAAATATTAGGTAATATTCAAATTGTTCCATAAAATATATAAAAAAAATTCAGCGAAATATATTAAGTAGTTTTTTAAATAAAAATTAAACTAATAATAACACCTCTTATATGAAGCGATCACGTGACAATGATATGAAAAAATTACGTGACTCACTTCAAATGATATATGGCATCCATCTTGTCTCAAAATCGTGAGTTTTAAAGTTCTTTTTAATTCATATTGAATGTTGTATCCGTCCTAAAACCACTTTATTTTTTTTAAATTCTGTGCATCTGCATACTGAAACAACGCAATGACAATATATTTGAGTTTAAATGATCATCTAAATTTGATTATTTCTACAACTAAGCCTATTTTTCACCTATGTAAAATGTAAACAGCAAAATATATAGAATGAGTTGTATTAGAATTCCTGTATTTTTTTAACACAAAATAATTCAGTCCATGGAGTCTGCATGGCTAATATGAATGAAATATTAATTGATTTCATAAAGACAAGGACGATTTTTTTCGATGAAGTTTTACGCATAGAGTTTAATTACTTGTCGATTCATGGTCTTATATTTTAAATAGAATGAATTATTACAGTATTGTAATGAATGACATGAATGGAAATTATTTATGAATGAAATGCGTCTTCTATCGAGAGAGCCAGGCGTGTTATTTTTTCTATGACGTCCTTTGAATGATTTTCAGTTGTTTTCGATGAAGTTTTCAAATATAATAAATTATCGTAGTATTAGGATAATTCTAAAATTATTACCGAGAAATGTATCACATTTTAGAGATGCTTAAACCAGGCAATTTATATTTCAATGCCGTCATTCTAATGAACTTCATTTTTTTCGATGAAGGTTTAAGTTTTCAAATATAATAAATTAATGTAGTATTGTGATAAGTTTTAAAATATTACCGAGGAATGTATTTCATTTTAGATATGCTTAAATAAAATTGCATTGAAGTCGGAAAATGTTTCATAATCAATGCTTTAAGCATGATTGATCTTTCTTGTTTTTAGTTGCATATGCCCAAGCATATTGTGATAGCTAAAAATTATTTTTGACACTTCACAACATAGTTGAAAAGTTTTTATGACTTTGTTCATTCTGTCTGTCTATATGTCTGTCCGTTAGCACGATAATTGCCGTAAAAATGACTTTATCAAAATGAAATTTTAGTATGTTGTTCAGACGGTCTGTGGAACCTATGGGAATATAAATGAATAATATCACCCAAATAGTTTTGTATTGAACTCAGGCTGAAAAAATGAAATATATTAAATCCTATGGGACCTAATTTTTCAAACATTTTTAAGCGAATTTAAAATTGAGAAGTTGCTTCGAAAATTTTAGAAAATATTGAAATTATCCCATAAAATATACGAAAAGAGAATTCAGCAAAATACATACAGTAGTTTTTAAAATAAAAATTAAAATAATAATTACACCTTTTATATGAATAGATAACGTGGCCATTATATGAAGCGATGACGTGACCCACTTCAATATAATATATGGCATCCATCTAGTATCAATGAAAGAATGTAATGAATGAAATAGAAAAATGTTTATGTATGGAATGCTGCTTTTATAGAGAGAGCCAGCTGATTTATATTTCGATGACGTCATTTGAATAAAGTTCATTTTTTTTCGATGAAGTTTTAAGTTTTCAAATATAATAACTTAATGAAAAATTGTGATAATTTTAAAAATATTACCGAGGAATGTATCGCATTTCAGAGATGTTTAAATAAAATTGCATGGAAGTTGGAAAATATTTCATAATTCAGTGTGTTTATGCATGTTTGATCTTTCTTGTTTTCTTTATTTGTCAAAAGCTTTAGATCCATCACCTACATCTTTTATCTTTTACCTGTCTCCATTTATCTTTTCTTCCACCACTTTTATCCTATCCTTTATCCTTTATCCTACACCTATATTTATATCCATCACATATATCTTTTATCTATATCTAACTTAATTTTATTTAAATCTGACTGCATTTAATCTAAACCTGACTGCCCCATCGAATTTTTTTTCCTTTTTACTTTCCTTATATACATAATGTATAAGGTAAGTATTGTGACGGGCTCGAAAATTCGAATTCGAGTTTTCGACGGGAGAGCACGTTTCAAGCATCCCTGATCACGAATCAAACATTGTTGAAGTGATGTCTGTGTGTGTGCGTGTGTGTGTGTGTGTGAAGGTATGTGTGTGT
Source organism: Amaurobius ferox (assembly GCA_951213105.1). NCBI lineage: Eukaryota > Metazoa > Arthropoda > Arachnida > Araneae > Amaurobiidae > Amaurobius > Amaurobius ferox. Next base: position 70,933,600 of record OX578139.1, read on the forward strand.
GTGTGTGTGTGTGAAAGTATGTGTGTGTGTGTGTGTGTGAAATTATGTGTGTGTGTGTGTGTAAGTGTGTGTGTGTGTGTGTGTGTGTGTGTCAGTGAGACTGTGGAGACGATAACTGACGAACGAATGGACCGATTCGAACCAAATTTGGTACAAAAATCACAATCTGTAAACACTGGAAGCCTATTGTTTTTATACGTAATCGAATGTCCAGAACCCCCCTAAATTTTTGAATGAAATTTTGAAAAAATCGTCAAAAAATCAAAACCGCTAATAAAGTTACGCAAATAGTTATTTCTTATGTGATTTTTCATTAGAAAACGATTGACATAAATTTTAGAACGTTAACATAAACCGTTCTCGAGATATTGTACATTTTTCAAAAAAATTATGAAAAAGTCACATAAAAAAAAAAAATTCCTATTGAGAAACATGTTCACTTTTCATATGTAATACCATGCGATAAATTGAGTGACATCATTCTCGTGGATCTAGCTCGTTCCATTCATGAAAAAATATACTTTGAATAATACTTTTGTATTTGAACGCCAATAGTCATTTATCTGCTGTAAGAATAACTTTTTTCTTAGTGCATAACGCTTGGCGAGATTTTGGCGACGAATTTAGCGGAATGTCGCCAACTTGGCGACTTTTTTGAACTGTTGCCAAATTAATGAAAATCTCGCCAAATGGATAAAAATGATGCTAAATCAATGAAAATGACGACTAATTGCCGAAAATTGAATATCGTGGAAAGAATATTAGTATCTACTATAAGAAAATCCTATTTTTTACTGCAAAAGTAGTAAATTCATTACATTATATAAGGAAAGTCATGTGTTGCCCACATCAGATTTTTCTTTAATTGGATCACTGGTTTATTTTGTATGAATTCTCAATGATTTTTGTATTTACCTTTGTGCATCTTAATTTTATAATTGTTACTGAGTTGACGGTCACAAAAAGTATTTAGAAAATTAATTGGAAACAAACAAGCATTCAATATGTGAGAACATATTCTGGTTATATATGGCCTCCTAAATTTACTGTCTTTTGACCTAAAAGTTCATGTTCTTCATAAAATTCGGCGCCAGCCAGACTAATGCTTTGTTTGCCTTTAAGGACACCATAAATCTACACCTAAACTTGTCTCACTACATGTGAGAACATATTCTGGTCTCACACAATATATAAAAAAATAATCAAAGTCAATAATTTTAAAACTCTCTTTTATTAAAAAATCTGATGTGGGCAACACATGACTTTCCTTATATAATGCAATGAATTTACTACTTTTACAATAAAGAAATAGGGTTTTGTGTAGTAGATATTTATATTCTTTCCAAGATATTGAATTTTCGTCAACTAGTCATCATTTTCATTGATTTAGTGTCATTTTTATCCATTTGGCCAGATTTTCGTTAATTTGGTAACATTTAAAATTCGCCAAGTTGGCGACATTCCACCAAATTCGTCGCCAAAATCTCGCCAAGTGGACGAAGAAATAAGTTATTCTTACAGCAGATAAATGACTATTGGCGTTCAAATACAAAAGTATTACTTAAAGTATCTTTTCTCATATATGGAACGAGCTAGATCCACGAGAATGATGTCAGCAAATTTGTCGCATGGTATTACATATGAAAAGTGAACATGTTTCTAAATTGGAAATATTTTTTTTTATTTTATATAACTTTTTAATATTTTTTTTGAAAAATGTGCAATATCTCGAGAACGGTTCATGCTAGCTTTCTAAAATTTATGTCAATCGTTTTCTAAGGAAAAATTACATAAGAAATGTCTATTTGCGTAACTTTATTAAAGGTTTTGATTTTTTGATGATTTTTTCAAAATTTCACTCGAAAATTTAGGGGGGTTCTGAACATTTGATTGCATTCAAAAACAGACTTCCAGTGTTCACGGATTGTGATTTTTGTACCAAATTTCATTCGAATCGCTTTATTTGTTCGTGAGATATGGTCTCCACAGACTCACTGACACACACACATACACACACACACACACACACACACACACACACAGACATCACTTCAAAAATGTTTGATTCGCGATTAGGGGTGCTTGAAACGTGCTCTCCCGTCGAAAACTCGAATTCGAATTTTCGACCCCGTCACAATACTTTCCTTATACATTATGCATATAAGGAAAGTAAAAAAACTATCTATTGCCACCGCCGCTACTGACAAATTTCTTTTAATGGTATATTTCAAGGCCAGTGATGGACCTTGAGCAGAAAAAGATATGCAATTTAACAAGATGGTTTAGAATACTATGTCATGTATTGCCTCCTTTATTGTTTACAACGGGATTAATTTTTATTCTCTACACAGTTACTATTTTGCGGAGCCTAACAACTCACGTTAAATAAAGCAATTTTGATATGTGGTTGTAACACTGTGACAGATTTTGAGTTGCCAAAGATGTAGATCACTAAGCTAGTAAAAAAAGGATTTCGAGAAATAATGATCAAAAATTCTTTTCCGAAACGGTCTTCGCCAGATTGCGTTCTCTATCATGTCACGCAAATGACCTAGTGATGAAGCGTAGACTATATAATTGTGCTAGCGCCAATCAGGAACTCGCTATAAAATACATTGTCATGTATACTGATGTTTTATTTATTAATTTATTTTATTAAAACTTTCCAACATAGTTGAAAAGTGTTTATGACTTTGCTCATTCTGTCTGTCTGACCGTTCGCCCGATAACTGCTGTAAAAATGACGTTACCAAAATAAAATTTTAATATGTTGTTGAGATGGTCTGGGGAATGTCTGGGAACGCAAAGGAATATTATCACCCAGTTTTGGATTTAACCCACGTTGAAAAAATGAATTGGATTGAACCCTATGGTACGTAATTTTTTAAACACTTTTAAATTTTAACACTTCAAAAATTTTAGAAAATATTGAAATTATTACAAAAAATCTGATGTGGGCAACACATGACTTTCCTTATATAATGTAATAAATTTACTACTTTTACAGTAAAAAAATAGGTTTTTCATATAGTAGATACTAGTATTCTTTCCAAGACATTGAATTTTCGACAATTAGCCATCATTTTCATTGATTTAGCGTCATTTTTATCCATTTGACGAGATTTTCGTTAATTTGGCAACATTTTAAAAAGTCGCTAAGTTGGCGACATTCCGCCAAATTCGTCGCCAAAATATCGCCAAGCGTTATGCACTAAGAAATAAGTTATTCTTACAGCAGATAAATGACTATTGGCGTTCAAATACAAAAGTGTTACTCAGAGTATCTTTTTTCATGAATGGAACGAGCCAGAGCCACGATAATGATGTCACCCAATTTATCGCATGGTATTACATATGAAAAGTGAACATGTTTCTCAATAGGAAATATTTTATTTTTATTTTATATGACTTTTAGATATTTTTTTTGAAAAACGTACAATATCTCGAGAACGGTTCGTGTTAGCGTTCTAAAATTTATGTCAATCGTTTTCTAATGAAAAATTACATAATAAATGTCTATTTGCGTAACTTTATTAGTGGTTTTGATTTTTTGACGATTTTTTAAAAATTTCATTCGAAAATTTAGAAGGTTCTGAATATTCGATTGCGTATAAAAACAACAGGCTTCCAGTGTTTATGGATTGTGATTTTTGTACCAAACTTGGTTCAAATCGGTTCATTCGTTCGTCAGTTATCGTCTCCACAGACCCACTGACACACACACACACACATACTTTCACACACACACACACACACACACATACTTTCACACACATACACACACACACACAGACATCACTTCAAAAATTTTTTGATTCGTGATCAGGGATGCTTGAAACGTGCTCTCCCGTCGAAAACTCGAATTCGAATTTTCGACCCCGTCACAATATTTTCCTTATACATTATGTATATAAGGAAAGTAATTAGGGCATTCAATTTTTTCCGCTGTGTAAAAGTCATTTAAATTCGTATATATTGTTGCATCCGTCATAAAACCTCTTTATTTTTGAGTATTATCTGTGCATCTAAATTCTCTGCCAACCAATTACAATATTTTCTATTTTAAATGATAGATACAATTTCCTTATTTCTACAAAGAAGCTAATTTAAGCTAAGTTTGAAGTTTTCAAATAGCAGTACTCTGCTAATTTAAAATATGTCAGCGCTGGATGCATCATATATTAAAGATGTCTAGATAAAATTGCATTTCAGTTGGAAATTGTTTCATAATCAATGCTTTATGCATGATTGATCTTTCTTGTTATTTAATGCTTGAAATAGCTCGCTGTGCTCCCAGAGCTTGCTTCGTCAGCTGTTACAAGTCAGTCTAAAGTTTAAATCGTTAAACAGTTTATTTCATTGTGTTAATTTATTATTTCTGTTTAAATGTACCGAATTTCCTATTACTTTCCTTATATACATAATGTACATGGAATATGTTATTGTATTAAGAAAGTATTGTGACGGGGTCGAAAAAAAATTCGAATTCGAGTTTTCGACGAGAGAGCACGTTTCAAGCATCCCTGATCACGAATCAAACATTTTTGAAGCGGTGTCTGTGTGTGTGTGTGTGTGAAAGTATGTGTGTGTGTGTCAGTGAGTCTGTGGAGACGATAACTGACGAACGAACGGACCGATTCGAATAAAATTTGGTACAAAAATCACAATCCGTAAACACTGTAAGTCTATTGCTTTTATACGCAATCGAATGCTCAGAACCCCCCTAAATTGTCGAGTGAAATTTTGAAAAAATCGTCAAAAAATCATAGACATTTCTTATTCTTTCTTATAGACATTTCTTATATAATTTTTCATTAGAAAACGATTGACATAAATTTTAGATAGCTAACATGAACCGTTCTTGAGATATTGTACATTTTTCAAAAAAATTATCAAAAAGTTATATAAAATAAAAAAAAATATTTCCAATTGAGAAACATGTTCACTCTTCATATGTAATACCATGCGGTAAATTGGGTGACATTATTCTCGTGGATCTAGCTCGTTCCATTCATGGAAAAAGATACTTTGAGTAATACTTCTGTATTTGAACGCCAATAGTCATTTATCTGCTGTAAAAATAACTTATTTCTCCATAACGCTTGGCGAGATTTTGGCGATGGATTTGGCGGAATGTCGCCAACTTGGCGACATTTTTAATTCTTGCCAAATTAACAAAAATCTCGCCAAATTGATAAAAATGACGCTAAATCAACGAAAATGACGACTAATTAAAGAAAATTCAATATCATGGAAAGAATATGAGTATCTACTATAAGAATAACATTTTTTTTAACTGTAAAAGTAGTAAATTCATTGCATTATATAAGGAAAGTCTTGTGTTGCCCACATCAGATTTTTTTTTGTATGCTATAATAGTTCTTGGTGCACGATACAGCGAAATAGTTGGACGTGCCAATACAGAAGAAAATGTTTCATTTCAGAAATGCATAAAAAGTCAAATATAACTATCGTGAGATATGTTCACTTTTAATGTACAATATCATGCATTTCTTAATATCATTCTCAGGGATCGAATTCGTGCCATTCACAAGAGAAGATATTTTTTGTAATAGTTTTATATTTTGGTCATATCGGGAGGTCATATCACTTATTAGTTTTAAATGTATCCATAGAAAACTTGAATAAAACTGAATTTTATAAAAAAAACTGCATTTCTCAATTAATTGCCACAATACTGTATCTCGTGAACTAAATCGAAATTAAAAAAAAGGGCTTCTTCCTGAAAAAATTCCACTATGTATGTACCTACCTGTAAAAAATCGTGTTCTTGCTATTGTTAGGTTGTTCAGGGCGCAAACTCGCAGCTCAAATATTTTGCCCTTGATTTTGAGATAAAACGTTTCTTACACCGAGATATATATGGAAAAACGGTTTATTTCAGCTTATTCCCCAAAGCTTTCCCTACAAGTGTACCAAATTTCATATTTTTATATGCTATAGTTTTTGCGTTGTGAAGCAGAGAATCTCGAGAAACGAGAAATTATCTGACGGCAGCGGCGTCAGATAATTTTTTCAATATAGAGAGATTATTGTTCAGCGAATTATAGGTTTCATTATTGTATATCAGAAAACGAAAATGAAATTCGTCGATAGTGTCTTACTTTAATCAATGTAGTATAGTATGGTGTATAGTTTCAGTTAATTTATATCATATTCAAATGCCTAGATGTTTGACAGAACATATGTTTAATGCGAATATTGAGATAATTTCCAGTTTCTATCTGGCTCGATGAGCGTTTGAGCTTTGCAAATGTATTGCAGTCGCGCAGGTGAGAGACTCAAGGATTGTATGCATGTGTGTATATATATATATATATATATGTATATATATATATATATATATACATAATTATTGAACCTACTAATTGGATAGTTACTAATTTATATAATGAAATAGACTATTTTCATTCCAATATTAATAAAATATTATCAACTAATTCCTGTAACTCGATGCAATTGTTCAGAAATATTATAGTTAATCAACTATTTAGAATTTATAGAATATCAGATAAAAAATTTCAAGCTTTGCACATTAATATCCTAAAAAGTACCAGTATATTATGCAAATATCCAGTATATTTAGTAAATGGTATAGTTAATAAGTTAAAATTAGCTGAATATACTTAAAATCCCCTCCTTAGTGTCTTATATTAGCTAATTGTCAACATTCTCTTGAATTAGTATTAACATGCATTATTTTGCCTCCTTGCTTTCTATTATTTTTGCACGCTTCTTTATTACGTTGCTTTTATTCGTGAATTTATCACATTTTATTACTATTTTGCAATACTGTTATTTATATCTCACGATTGGCAACAGTTCATCTCCACTTTTATCTCCTGCGAATGACAACAGTAGTTTGGTCATTTATTGTTTGTTGCTCGTTTTGATAGGACATGTGCAGTATTTTCTTAGGTACTTTTATATTCCTATTTTATTTTTCAATCTTTTAGCTTGTTGCCCAACTAGACAAAGTTTATAGATGTTATCTATCTCTGGTTTCAGAAACAAACTTTCTTTGTTTATTTTGAATAGATACTTGGACCTGAAGACGAATTTGGTCAAAATGAACAACTTATTAAGCCTAGTGCTTATTCAAGTGTATGGCTTTAATGCTCGGTTATTTTTTGTTTTTTAATTTTCAAATTCTCACCATTACTATATGTTGATTATATTTAGTTTCCTGAGTAGGTATATGCATTTTATTCTCCTCTTGATTGATGAATCTCTATCTTTTACATCTTTTTATGTTGTTAGAATTTTTTAAGTTAAGGTTTTATGAGTTACAACTTCGTCCCAATCTAACTTTGGAATTTTATATTTTATTATATATAATATATATATATATATATATATATATATATATATATATATATATATATATATATACATACATGCACACACACACACACACACAAACACACACACACACATATATATAGTAGGAAGGATTACCATTTTCGAGAATTTATATTTTACCAGAAACAAATATTTCTTAGGATAGTGTATAGATAAGACTTAGATGATAACTTATATGAATTTAGCATTAAATTCATTTTAGAGGAAATGGTGTAGTTTATTAATAGTTTTCTCTTCCGGTTCTTTTCCCATTTCCGGTTCAATTTGTTTCTTGAAGCAGCAATTTCACAAGATGCTGTATAGATAGAATTTAAATGAAGATTGATATGAATTCAATATCAAATTACGGAGGAGACAGAATGTTCACGAAGAATTTCCACTTCCGTTTTTTTTTTTTACTTTTAATTTAAATAAATTCCTTGAAAAATATATTTTACAGGTTTGGCTAGAGATAAAGTTTAGTTGATTAGATTGATTCAGCATAGAATTGCAGAGGGTGGTTAAGGCGGCTCCACTAAGGATTTCTTATTCTGGATATTCCGAAAATTCGTATAATTGTATGAAATAAGAATGCAAAAAAATTACCTGGAGTGTGGCTCAACTCGACTCTCATACCAATATCCAATTTCAGTATCATTTTTTTTTCTTTTCAAATTTTACATGAAAAATTTGAAACATCGATGTCGTGCGTCCAAATGATTGTAATTATAGCGTATTACCCTTCATTTCAAAGGTCTTGACAAAATCTTTCAATTGGTACTATACTTTACAATGTACCCCCTCCCTCGCGAAGGGAACTAATGACGTCACAAAGAAAAAATTGTATCGCGTTTGTTCTTCACAATGATAATTGTAATTTATAAGTGTCGTTATCATTCGGATATAAATAAACTCTTTTATGCATGATTATGCCAATTTTTTTCCTATGCAGCCATGTTAAAAACATATAAAATTTCGGATAAATTTAGAAGTTTTCGTTCGAATTTAAAAAAAAATCTATCTAGTTCTAGATTTTTTGATAACAAAGCCGAATGTAAAGTTTCGTGAAAATCCATTAATATTTGTGGCAGGCAGAAATAGACCACAGAAATACAGACAGACATACGATCATCACTCTAAAAATAGTCAAAACGTGTTCAGAAGATTCTAAAACCTATATTGCCATCAAAATTTCGAAATCAAAAATTTTTGTGAAAATAATACTATATTCAAATTTATAAGAAAGTAATAAAATATATATTGTTTCTGATCCAAAATGTTAGCTACAATGAAACATGTAAATATTTTGTAATTACTTTACATAAAGAAAGGCACCGTTAATTAGTAGTTATCATGTGTCATTTTTAATGTAATGGCATTTTTTCTTCCTCAAAAGATACACTATAACTGTTGAAGGAGTCATGGGAATTCAATAAAATCGGGTGTGCTTATTGTAATTGATCACAGCAGAAGATCAATTTATTTTAGTAAGATCTAGTCATAAGAATCTTTAATTCGTGTTATTGTTTTCTAATATTGTTACAATATTTTAATCTATACGAAAAGCTGTGTTAGACGTATCATATTGTTTCAGAGTATTGCACAGTTTCAATTAGTTCTCAGTAAATAAACCATAAAATCAGGTACCCACTTCTTTATAATGATCTTTTAAAATTATTTTTATAATTATCTTTCTTAATAAATATACTTTTTTGATATTATTAAAAATAATCAACATGAATTTTGTATTGTAATAATTCTAAACTCCAAAATATCAAAATAGTATTTCATATGTTAAAAATATATAAATAACAATAGAAATTGTTAATAAGTTGAAGTGTGGCATATGCCATGCGTCAACTTATATTAATAATGTTTCATTCAGAATTGAAAATACTATTTTAACTAAATATAATTTAATCTGACAATTTAAGACAGTAGACTTTCAAACCGTGTAAAAAAGTATTAAAGCGGTATACTAATAAAATAAAGTGCGTTAAAGAGATTTTTACGTTTTTACTCCTTCGTTAATTCAGTTCAAAGAAAAAAAGAATCGAACACTTTAGAATTAATGATAATAAGTTAACATTCTTATCCTCTCTTAAGTACTCAAGGGGCATTGTGAAAACAACGGGTTCGATTACTTTTACTTTCTATACAAAGAGAATATAGTAATATATAGGGAAAGTATTAGGAAGAAGTCGAAAATTGGAACTCAAGTTTTCGATTAATGTGTACGTTTCGGGCCTCACTAGAATATAAACTCTATTCTAACATGAAATATGTCTGTCTGTAAGGAAAACTTGAGCAACTTCCATAAACCCAAATAATCCAGTATACAGCATTTTCGGAGATAAGTCGGAACCCCTCGCTCTGACGAAGGAGATTCAGCGTATTCTCGAAATATCTGTATACAGCATTGTGTTATTTGTGCTTATAAACGTTGTTCAGGTTTTCCTTTTCCTTTACTTAAATGTACATTATTTATTGATGTCTCTGTGTGTTTGTCTATTTGTATGTCTGCCTGTCTATCTACGCAATGCATAGATTCCGTCTAGCAAAATGTTTCTTCAGATTTTGGTATGTAAGTTAATTAGGGGAGAGATAATTGTCCAGATTAGATTTTGAACAATTTGGGAAACATAACAGACCTTTTATTTTTAATGATTCGCAAAAGTCGGCAAAACTTGAAATAAAAGACTAAACATGCTGAAAGGTCTTAACCAAATACCTGTTTAAAAAGTAATTTTTGATGACAAACTGATTGAAATTCACTCCATGTTTATAGATTGAATCGTCCACAAAATGTCCAATTGCTGTGGAGTATTTGTCACGTCGTTTTACTTAGATATGTGAGGCCACCAAATGAAAACAAAATCACAATTTTAACTGCAAATTCTATGCAAATGCAAACAAAAACACAATTTAAACTGCAAATTTTATCCAAATATCCAAATGAAAGCAAATATACAATTTAAACTGTAAATTCTATGTGATTTCAAATTAGTATCTATGTTTGTGTAATTAAACTTAATTTAATGCATCATGAAAGAAAGAAAGAGAAAACAAATTTGAGTCTGTATCTTAAGTCCTAGACAGGCTTAGAAAGTCCTAATGTACTGTCTATATTAGATATTTACTTTATTATACTAGGTAATATTGTACGGAGTTCAGTCCAGAGTTCCCGTTTCCAGAATCTTTGGCTATCGGAGGGTGGGGCCCAACTTACAGCATTGCCCAACAAGTTCTTCTGAGCACGTTCTGAGTCTGAGTATTTCATCACGGGATATGTTCTGCTATGTTGGATAGCAAAAGAAACTCCCATTAGCGTATCTATACTTGTAAGATCTATAGCAAAAAGAGGGAGAGGAATTTTGCAACTTTGCAGTCGGAGCAGAACTTGTTATAAAACTTATTGCTACAAAAACTGATTGCTATATTTTTAGTGACCACTAGACGACAAAGCTGCTAGTACCTTTTTCAGTTCTTGCCGTATGCCCCCCACCCGTTCTTCGTAAGGAAAATGTATAATGCAAGGAAATTTAATTTAAAATTTTCGGTGAACTTTCATTATTTGGAGTCTTTTATTTTTTAGTTATATAATAATTGTCACAAAAATGAAAGAATTTAGTTCTCTTCTTCTGGGTTAATAAATAGGCAAACAGGAGCACAACTTACAATTTTACATATATAGAAACTGATTTTTTTACAATTGAACAATAGATTCTTAGAAGACTGCATTTCTGGTTTTCTTAATAGGGTCCGATATAAAAACATATCTTTCATTATGACCATTGAGCAGACAGCATGTAGTTGTTTATGCAGAAAATAGTATTATTTATTTATTTTACTGGAAAACGTTCAGCAAAGGCAGTTGATTTTTTTTTATGTAACATATAAATCAGAATGTTGATATAAAAACATATCTTTCATTATGACCATTGTAAAGACAGCATGTAGTTGATTATGCAGAAAATAGTAGGTATTAAAGTATATGCTCACAATATAGAATTTCTTCTCCTGCTTTTGCTGTCTACGCTTGCAAATAAAGCTTTCCTAATTTTAGATAGAGGAATAAACAACAATTGGGTGACGGTATTTGATTTTGAATTGAATTTATTATGGAGAGCATAAAAAATGATTAGATAACGTTAATTTTAAGACTTAAATTACGAGCGAGTTCTGTTTATTTAGAGGTTAATTAAACAATGGTTTCCAGTTCAGGGTGAGAAAACAAACAGAAGGACATGAACAAACGGACAGATGGACAACTAACTTTTAAGCTGGACTATACCGAGACTATCTATCAAATTTCATCGAATTCGGTACTCCATTATCTCGTGGTATTGAGATAAACTGATAGGTAATTAGCTGGATTTTCAAATTTATTTATGCATATTGTATGGTATCTAATAAAGTTTTTATTTTGCAGATTGGTTTTTGCAGATTGGACTCGTGATTGTTGAGTTATAAATACACCTTTTTATGCAAGATTATGTCAAATTTTGTCCAATGCTGTCATGTTAGGAAAATATAAAATTTCGAATAAATTTCGAAGTTTCCGCTCGAATTTAAAAAACTTCTTTCTAATTCTAGATTAGCCGGATATAAAGCTTTGTGAAAATCTATTAATATTATCGTGTACACAAGAAACTATATCGTGTACACAAGAAATCAACCACAGATAGACAAGACAGACAGACTGATGGACATCGCTCCAAAAATAGTTAAAACGAATGCATTCAGGAGGTTTATATTGGCATCAAAATCTCGAATTCGAAAATTTTTGTGAAAACAATACTTTCTCTATGCTATATTATATAGTATTGGAAAGTAAAAATATATCATGAAACAATACTTTGTGTGAGTGACAAATAAATGTATGAGTGACACTTTATATTGAACGCACTAATCTTTATTTATTTATTTTTCTGGAAAACGTTCAGCAAAGGCAGTTGATTTTTTTATATAACATATAAATCAGAATGTTGATATAAAAACATGTCTTTCATTATGACCATTGAGCAGACAGCATGTAGTTGTTTAAGCAGAAAATAGTATTATTTATTTATTTTACTGGAAAACGTTCAGCAAAGGCAGTTGATTATTTTATATAACATATAAATCAGAATGTTGATATAAAAACATGTCTTTCATTATGACCATTGAGCAGACAGCATGTAGTTGTTTAAGCAGAAAATAGTATTATTTATTTATTTTACTGGAAAACGTTCAGCAAAGACAGTTGATTTTTTTATATAGCATATAAATCAGAATGTTGATATAAAAACATATCTTTCATTAACACCATTGAGCAGATAGCATGTAGTTGTTTATGCAGAAAATAGTATTATTTATTTATTTTACTGGAAAACGTTCAGCAAAGGCAGTTGATTTTTCTTTTATATAACATATAAATCAGAATGTTGATATAAAAACATATCTTTCATTATGACCATTGAGCAGACAGCATGTAGTTGTTTATGCAGAAAATAGTAGGCATTAAAGTATATGCTCACAATAAAGATTTTCTTCTCACTTTTCTCTCACTCACTTCAAATGAAATACGGCATCCATCTTGTCTCAAAATCGTGATTTCTAAATTTTTTTAAATTCATATTGAGTGTTGTATCCGTCCTAAAACTGCTTTCATTTTGCTTAAATTCGGTGCATCTACATACTGAAACCACGCAATTACAATATATTTGAGTTTAAATGCTCATCCAAATTTGATTATTTCTACTACGAAGCCTATTTTCCACTTCTGCAAAATGTAAACAGCAAAATATGTAGAATGAGTTGTATAAGAATTGCTGTATTTCTTTAACGCAAAATTATTTAGCTCATGGAGTCTGCATAGCTGATATGAATGAAATATTCATGGATTTTACAGAGAGAAGGACGAATTTTTTGATGAAGTTTTAGGCATAGAGTTTAATTACTTGTAGCTCCATGGTCTTAATTTTTAAATAAAATAACTTATTATAGTATTATGATAAATGAAATGAATGGGAAAATGTTATGAATGAAATGCTGGTTTTATAGAGAGAGCCAGGCGTGTTATTTTTCTATGACGTCATTTGAATGAATTTCATTTGTTTTCGATGAAGTTTTCAAATATAATAAATTATCGTAGTATTATGATAATTTTAAAAATATTACCGAGGAATGTATCGCATTTTAGAGATGTTTAAACCTGGAAATTTATATTTCAATGCCGTTATTTGAATGAAGTTCATTTTTTTCGATGAAGGTTTAAGTTTTCAAATATAATAAATTAATGTAGTATTGTGATAAGTTTTAAAATATTGCCATCTCTTGTTGAGAGGTGAGATCGTTGGAGACAGAAGGTTGCGTGCTTCAAACGCCCATGGTCATCATTTGTAGGAGTTGATCCGGAACCAGGCCCGAACCAGGGACCCGGTGCTTACAAGACCGATATTATAAGATTAGAGCAAAAGCTAGCTTCCTCTCCGAACTTATAATTCTGATTCATGCTCCTATCATCTTCAATCGATGTCTTTTCGGCAGGAGCAGAGTCGGCTGCTGCCACAATACTTAATAAATGACGTGTTGCTCGAACCAACTTTTTCATACTGGAATCCATTTTTAGTAGCTTTTCTTTTTCAAATTTTATAAAAAAATGAAAAAACAATTGGAATCACGTGTTCAAATGATTACAATTATAGTGTGTTACCCTTTACTTTAAAGGGATGGAAAAATATTTCAACTGATGCCGAACTTGGCAATGTATCTCCGGGGGTTTTAAATTGCCCCCGAGGGGGGGGGGGCTAAAGATGTTCTCAACAAAAAATTGTATCGCGGCTATTTTACCCAGCAATGATTGAAACTGTGAAGTCTCGTGATTGTTGAGTCATAAATACACCCTTTTATGCAAGATTATGTCTAATTTTGTCCAATGTTGTCATGTTAGGAGAATATAAAATTGACTGATGGCCATCGCTCAAAAAATAGTTAAAACGAATGCATTCAGGAGGTTTATATTGGCATCAGAATCTCGAATTCGAAAATTTTCGTGAAAACAATACTTTCTCTATGCTATATTATATAGTATTAGAAAGTAAAAATATATCATGAAACATTACTTTGTGTGAGTGACAAATAAATGCATGAGTGACATTTTATATTGAATGCACTAATATTTATTTATTTATTTTACTGGAAAACGTTCAGCAAAGGCAGTTGACTTTTATCAGAAAATAAAATTCTTCCAAAAAAGAATGTTTTAATAATGTTTCCAAAGTCCCAAATGGAGACAAAAGAGGCGTCGACCCATTGAATTTGCAAGCTTTAAGGAACATGTGTGCAAACCTTAAGGAACATCTGTATCAAAACCGATCAGTCGTTCGTTTTCATATTCATAGCAACCGTGTTTGAATCTTGGTTACTGGTGAAGATATATAGGTATCCATACACGCATCATATTGAAGACGGAACCATTATTTAACACTTTACAACAAAGTTAAAAAGTGTTTATGACTTTGTTCATTCTGTCTGTCTGTCCGTTATCACGATAGCTGCCGTAAAAATGACTTAATCAAAATGAAATTTTAGTATGTTGTTCAGACGGTCTGTAGGACCAATGGAAATATAAATGAATAATATCACCCAATTAGGTTTGGATTGAACTCGGTTTGAAGAAATGAAATACATTGAACCCTATGGGACCTAATTTTTCAAACATTTTTTAAGCGGGTTTAAAATTCACAAATTGCCTCGAAAATTTTAGGTAATATTCAAATTATCCCATAAAATATATAAAAAAATTTCAGCAAAATATATTCAGTAGTTTTTTAAATAAAAATTAAAATGGTAATTACACCTCTTATATGAAGCGATCACGTAACCATTATATGAAACGATCACGTGACCCACTTCAAAATGAGATATGGCATCCATCTTGTCTCAAAATCGTGATTTTTAAAGGTCTTTTTAATTCATATTGAGTGTTGTATCCGTCCTAAAGCCGCTTTATTTTTGCTTAAATTCTGTACATCTACAAACTGAAACAACGCAATTACAATATATTTGAGTTTAAATGATCATCCCAATTTGATTATTTTTACCACAAAGCTAAATTTTTACTTATGTAAAATGTAAACAGAAAAATATGTAGAATGAGTTGTACAAGAATTGCTGCATTTCTTTAACGCAAAATTAATTAGCTCATGGAATCTGCATAGCTGATATGAATGAAATATTCATTGATTTTACAGAGAGAAGGACAATTTTTTTCGATGAAGTTTTAGGCATAGAGTTTAATGAATTGTAGGTCCATGGTCTTAAATTTTTAAATAAAATAAATTATTACAGTATTGTGATGAGTGAAATGGATGGAAAAATGTTATGAATGAAATGCTGCTTTTATAGAGAGAGCCAGGCGTGTTATTTTTTCTATGACGTCATTTGAATGAATTTCAGTTGTTTTTGATGAAGTTTTCAAATATAATAAATTATTGTAGTATTATAATAATTTTAAAAATATTTTCGAGGAATGTATCGCATTTTAGAGATGTTTAAACCAGGCAAATTATATTTCAATGCCGTCATTTGAATGAAGTTCATTTTTTTCGATGAAGGTTTAAGTTTTCAAATATAATAAATTAATGTAGTATTGCGATAAGTTTTAAAATATTACCGAGAAATGTATTGCATTTTAGCGATATTCAAATAAAATTGTATTGAAGTTGGAAAGTGCTTGATAATCAATGCTTTAAGCATGATTGATCGTTCTTGTTTTATTTTATGTCAAAAGTTACATGGTTGTCTATCAGAGTGGTGGTAAAGATATGCAAGAAAACGTGTATGTCAAAGTGACGGAAAATTGTATTTTGCAATTCTAGACACTTAAAGATCTCAGAAGAAGTGCCTGCATTTTCTTTTGAAGTGCCTGCAAACGCAATATGCATTATTAAAAGTAAAACGTACGTGTTCATAAAAAATGTTTTATTTGACGATATATTTATATTTTTGTATATATCTTTACGTAAACTCATGGTGAACAATCTTATACTTAATACTCTTTATCGAGTAATGAGAAACCAAATCAACTATATCTTTCAGAATTCTAAATAGAAAATTATTGTTTCATGTAAAATGTTTTGATTGGGTTCTTTGACTAAATTTTGGGTTTGTTTGCACTTCCACATACTAACTCTAAAACTTCTGCAACCAGTTTTACAAACCTTTGTGCCCTGAGGGTTTCTCGCTAGTTAATTGTACTGGCATAGTATCATCATTATCAAAATCTATTGAGGAAATTTTAAATGCTCTTATTGCACACTCGTGTCATATCTATGTTCATATCCATGTCACAGTTGCAAAAATTATGTAAAAAATTAATTCATTACTGCAAATAATTGTTTGATATGATTTCATTTGGTCCATCTGTAAGCAGGACCAAAATAATGTTTCTAGCATATGCCAAAAATGCATTTCTTTGCATCTTACGGTTAACTATTTTTCTTAATTTTTCTGGCAAGTACCTAGCCAAGCCCATCAAATTGTATAAAAAGCGGCGTGTTTCATGTGTGCATGACCATTTTGTTTTCACAGTAAATAATATTGGACAACATACTTTATTGACACCTGTGGCGATTGAGCGTCGCCAGGACCGAACTCGGGACCTCATGCTTACAAGACCGACATTATAATCACTGAGCAAAAGCTAGCTTCGGCTCCGTTCTTATAATTCGTGTACAGGTTCCAAGCATATCTTTGATAAGATGTCTTTGCTGCCGCACACTCCCTCACCTGATGAGAAAGCCCCGGTCTAATTTCGGCGAGGAGGGGGATCGCTGAGCAAAACCCCGTCTGTCCCCCCGAAATGCAGTTGAGGGGCTGAAGGCCGGGAGGCGTGTTGCCTCGGGCGCGTGACATCAGTCGTTGTCAACCAGGAAGGGAGTGGCAAGGCCTCTGACTCCATGTGGTGCTGCCATCTCGTGTTGAGAGGTGAGATCGTTGGAGAGGAAGGTTGCGTGTTTCAAATGTCCAGTCATCATTGTGGCGATTGAGAGTCGCCAGGACCGAACTCGGGATCTCGTGCTTACAAGACCGACATTATAATCACTGAGCAAAAGCTAGCTTCTGCTACGTTCTTATAATTCGGGTACAGGTTCCAAGCATCTTTGATCAGATGTCTTTGCTGCCGCACACCAATTTGATTGCAAGTTTCATCAGATTTGTTGATAGACTTTCCAATGACACATACAAATGGAAAATTCTGGCTGTTGTCAATCATCTGGAAAGCATTAGAGGTCCCAGTTTTCGATTTAAGTGGTCATCGTTGCTGCAACAGTTTTACATATACAGTTAGTGTTAATTTGTACTTAAATTAATTAGCCATACAAATCAGAGGTTTGGCTTATTTAAAAATTT
Organism: Amaurobius ferox; assembly: GCA_951213105.1. Classification (NCBI taxonomy): domain Eukaryota; kingdom Metazoa; phylum Arthropoda; class Arachnida; order Araneae; family Amaurobiidae; genus Amaurobius; species Amaurobius ferox. The sequence goes on from OX578139.1 coordinate 70,951,360, forward strand.
CCTAGTACCTTCTGATTAAGTACACTGCCTACAATTTAGACTAGTAACAGAAACATGTTCACAGTTTGGAGATATTTGCTAATTACCCCAGAAAATACCTTTGAGCTGGTGTTTACGCCATAAGGTGTTGTTACAAATGCCTTAATGGAAGTTCAGAAACATGAAACAAATATTGCCATTGCAGTGATCTCCCAAGCTTGAATTCCAGATATGCAATAAATCTGCCAGTGGACCCAGTATTCCCATTTATTCCATCGCATCCAACAGCTAAAAGAACATTTAAGTTAGGCTTATTTTGAATGCAAAAACTAATTATTTTATGTCACAGTTGTTAAAGTAATGTATTTCCGGCATCAACCAGTTAGATTATACCATTTATTTATTTTTTACACATAATCTAACTTTCTATCTTTCTCTTCGGATTTAATTTATCTTAATCACTTTGGTAGAATTATCAAGTGTATTAACTCCCACATACAGAAGAACAGATCTTGAAAGATCCATCACAAAATTGTAGCTGTTCTGAGCAAAGTTTGTAAACAGTAAACGAATCTGAAGAGCTTCGTATGTATTTACCCGATGTTGATGGAAGGTTTAAATCGAAATAATCTATCTGTCCATGCTTATCGTCTGCTCACTATTCTTCAATTTATGCGCTTAGTTTCTTTAATGTTCAATTAACATTAACTAATTATTTATACTCCCCGATTTTTTGTATTTCTTTCTTCTTTTCAGTTACATATTTAAAGCTATTTTGTATATGTTGTTTGTGCAAATTTCCAATAATCATGTTCTTGTCATATATTTAATTATTTATAAAAGTTTTCTCTTTAAGTGGAACTTTTTATTTCCTTAGTAGATTCTTTGCGAACAGGTTGAAAAGTCATATATTGTATCTACTTTAAAGGGCTTCATAATGTTCTGGTACTGTGGATGAAGTTCTGACGTTCTTTCAAATAGTCGTTTATAAAAATGAAGGAGCATATTAACTTACGAAGGAGTAGACAGCTTTCTTACATATATATTTAAGCTTGCTTCATAACTACTTCTTTCCGCAATTTCCATCAATGGTGGTTCTTTATGACAACACATTTACATTTCATTTCACATCAACAAAACGTACTGTATGACATCATATTTTGGAGGCAACTGTTTCTCTCTTAGGTTGGTTAAGCTACACAAAACCGACTTCATACTATCTTGATAAAACAATAGCTTTTGTCTTTTCTGTAGTTATTCTATAATTTTCATTAATGAGAACTGGTAGAATTACATAAGAAATTTTAAGTTTTTTTGAAAAAAAAAATTCAGAAATTCACGTGCACGCATTAATTGGTCATTTATACATAATTAATTGCAAAACAATTTAAAAATTCAGCAACATGGATTTCTTTTATGTAGTTTGTTTTATCTTTAATAATGAATGTTTCTTTAATCTGTACCAATTTAGCACATTATTAATACATATATTTTTTTTAAATATCTAGTATAAATGACCGTATTATTGCACATTTATGATAGACAACAAAAAGGACACAAGTATTACATAATCTTCTGGCGATTTGGGATATCACTAAATTTAAAGAAATCTGCCTACAATTTATTTTACGCACTTACGAAACCAAATCATAACCTTCAAATTCCCTGGCTTTTCTGGATTTTTTATGCCGTCTTTCAAAATCTGTATTTCTTATATTTCACTCTATCATATTATTATCCATTTCCTTTCTTGTCGACTAGTAAATATACAAATTACAAATACGTAGTTCATTTAATGAAAGTGGTATAGACAATAATAGATAATTAAATACGGTGGTTCAGATGGTAGGCTTTCACAATTGTATTGGAATCACAAAGCCAAGAAGATGGAGCGTGTTTGATGCTTTCATTTTATCGCATAATTTCTTTTTAGCTTGTTGGTAAATCATAGGTTTCGCATTCTGGTGCTGCATATTACTGCCTTCCTTCACTAACTACTTGGCACACTTACTTCCAGGGATTCTACAAGGGTTAGGATCAATTGGCTAACAATATTCTTGTTGTGGGACGTGGAATTAAAATGAGTTAAATTTAAGATTATATTATTATTAATTGTTTATTAATCATTAAAAACATGGCCGTTGATCTCATAAAGTGGAATTATCATTTAAGCGTACATCGCTCGTTGTTGTGCCGCAATAACCCTCCAATTATTTTTACATTTTGTGTAAGTCCTGAAAAGAATTATTAATTAATATTAAGAGATTAGACTATTTAAAACTTAAACAATATAATTTATTAACCACATCAATTTATCATCAACAACAATTTATCATTTATATCATTTCTTATTTATTATCAATTTTCATTTAACTATTTTAGCTAGGGGAGATACGACCAGAAGTATTAATTTTACGAAGGTGTCTAGGACCGGTAACGTCAGAGCACATACCTTCCAGTGTAGACTTGGGCTCATCATCTCGCTTGCATCGGTCTTAGTGCTGAAGTACGGCCATAACTCTATGGTGTTGAAGGTGTTGAAGACCCAGACCGTCCGACTCGTCACCAAGGACTTGAGCATCTATTTGGACGGCCGGGAAAGGAGTTAGCGGAAGCCAACTTCAACTGGCCCTCGTCCGACGGTCCAAAGCAACGTTAATTAGAAAATCATAATAATATTTACAGGAGATTTACATATCTGATTCACAACATTGGAACTTCTGTGAATTTTTTTTTTTTTTTTTTTTTTTTTTTTTTTTTAAAGTGAGCAGCACCATAAAAAGTAAAATAAATGTTGGTGACAAATGTTACATCTTTAGGTAAAAACTGTGGAGTAACAAGAACACTCCCGAAAACAAAACGAGGAGTAAACAACTAAAACAACCACCAAAAACATCACAAGACAAGTACAGCAAATACAAGACAACAAATACAGCGATACAGCAAAGGTAACACCTCCAGAAAAAACACAGGGAGACCGACCAAAGGGAAAAGAATAAAGGGACAAACTCACAAGCTGATCAGGTAATTTGGTTTGAGATGTCTCTAGCAATGAGAACACAGTTTTTTAATTTTTCAACGGAAGAATTATTAGAGCTGACTCTCGAGAACCAGACTGCGCAATTTGCGGGAGAGGGTTTAATTAAATGAAATTTTTTAGTATGGGGGCAAGCAAAAACAAAGTGATCGGCGTCACCAAATGCGCCGCAAGTACAGCTAGATGTAGATTTTTGTTTGAAATAGAATAAGTAGTCCATGAATGGGCCATGGCCAGTTAGAAAATAAATAAGATATTTGTTTGTGATTTGAAGGGAAGGATTGACCCGGGGGAGAAAGGAGGAAATGCGGGCAGGATCATGCGTCCGGGGGGAAATATAAGAATTTAAAAAAGTTTGCCAATGAAGGGAGATGTTTTGTTTACAATAATTTTTTAGAAGGGAAAAAGGGAAGGGAAGGGAAAAGGGAGAGCCGGAAGAGGTAGCAATTTTAGCATACTTGTCAGCAGTCTCGTTCCCCGAGATGTCAGAGTGGGCCTTAACCCAACGGATATTAATGAGCTTTTTATTAGAAATTGCATTTAATTTAATTTTTGAGAGATAACTAGATTTATTTTTAATAGAGTTAAAAGCCGAAAGGGAAGAAAGACTATCAGTATAAATATTAATTTTTGTATTATTAGATGAGGCCCAGTCAATAGCATAATCAATGGCAGAAATTTCTGCCTGAAAAACTGTGTTCCCATTGGCTAGTTTAAAGGTAAATGTGTCTTGAAGTGTTTCATTTTTGAATACACAGACAGCAAAACCAGTGTTTCCATCAATGGAAGAGCCATCTGTATAAACATTGAAATTAGAAAAAGAGGAGGGAGGAAGGGGGACAAGGTTAGCAATACGTTGAGAGGGAGGAATAGCAGAAATTGGGCGGTTAGAGTCAAACAAGGAAGGGGCAGGGACGGGCAGATTAGAAAAAAGATTAATACGATGTTTCCAAAACATATATTTTTTAAAATTTGTGTTTATTATGATATGAATAGGGGGGATACCAGTGATGGAGTATAGAGAAATGTTAGAAGTGGTACGAAAACCAGAAGAAATTTTTAATAGGAAAATCCTTTGAAGAGAGAGAAGCTTTTTGACCTGGTCCCCAGTTAATGCCCCGCCCCAAATTCCCGCACCATAAATTAAAGACTTTTCGATAACCGTTAAATACCAAATTTTTAAAAAGGATTTGTCTACCCCCCAGTTACTGCCAGACACCCGCCCAAAGGTGTTGGCAACCTTATAACATTTCTCCTTTAGGTTAAAAATGTGTGTACTCCATTTAAGGTTATCGTCTATAGTGATTCCTAAGTAGATAAGAGAGCGGGAGGTAGGTATTTTATAATTTAAGATTTTAAAGGAGGGCCTATTACGTATTTTGGTTCTATTCTTATTAAATATTATAGCTTTGCATTTCTCTGGTGAGATTAACTCTATGGTGTGTGGCTCCTCCTCGTATATCTCACTTCGACTGATACTTTATATCTGCATACTATAAATGTAACTCCTAAGTCATCTCTGCTAGGTCATGTTCGCTTCGCTCCTTTTGTCAAACTCCTTTCAACAACACTTCGTATGAGACTTCTCGCAACCACATTTCGTGTCAGACTTGCTTCTCAAACATTTTGTATCAGAGTTTTTTCTACAACATTTCGTATCCGAGTGACTTCTGCCACATTTCGTATCGAAGTGACTTGTGGTTCCTTCGGCGGACGGGGGGGGGGCGGTAGCTCCGCCCTTCTTCTCCTTGGCGCTCATTGATTCTTCTGAACCCAATGGCATCACTTGACATTTATCAAGGCCCCTATCAGCCCCTTTGGCCTGGGACACCCACATTTATTGTATTTGACCTAAAAGTTCACGTTGTTGTAAACTTCGGCGCCAGCTAGACTAAAACCTTTGTTAGCCGTTCTATGCACCATAAATATTGAAATAAAAATGTCTCATGTGAGGACATATTCTGGCCTCACACTTGTACATTTGTGAAGGGATATTTACCAGCTGTTTAGTGTTATTTTCTGCGAACATTGCTGGGGCCAGTAATACTCAAAGTTAATAGTGCGGTTTGAGAGTGCATGAGGAAAACAACTTGGTTTTAGCCGAGTTAACTATAGTTATGTTTCTAGCAACTTGCTGTATGGTTGATATTTAAGCATTCAAATTTTTAGCATTTTTCAAAGAAAAAAGTGAACGAAAAAGCAACTGTTGCAGGTGAATCCAGCGCCTACTATTTTTTTTATTCCGAATTAACTGCATACATACTTATAAATGCAGATTCGCTTTGTTCTAGGATAAATCATGCTTGTTCAATTGAGAAGCTTTTAAGGACCCCATAATTGCTTTGTATTTTATATAATTCAATCCTTTTGATAAACTGATTCGGGAATTTTCGAGAAGATATTTGACGAATTTATACAGCTAAACTTTTCTCATTCAGACGAGTCTAAACCGTACTTGCTTCGTAAATACCTGTTTCGTTAAGAAAAATATTTGTGCTGGTAATCTCTTTTCATACGAAGTATAGTATTTTCAATATCTTACTGTTAAATGTAGAAATTTATCCACCAGTGCCATGGCTTTCTTCTCCAGTCATCTATCTAGATTTTCAGTGCATGTTAGAGTTTCCATTGCAGGTATGAGGGTCGATTTTGTAACTCTAGTAATAATTATACTATAAAATAAATGCCAGCATTATATTTATATAAAAAATCTGATGTGGGCAACACATGACTTTCCTTATATAATGTAATGAATTTACTACTTTTACAATAAAAAAAAGTGGTTTTTCTTATAGTAGATACTTATATTCTTTCAAAGATATTGAATATTCGACAATTAATCGCCATTTTCATTGATTTAGCGTCATTTTTATTCATTTGGCGAGATTTTCGTTAATTTAGCAACATTTCAAAAAGTCGCCAAGTTGGCGATATACCGCCAAATTCCTCGCCAAAATCTCGCCAAGCGTTATGCACGAAGAAATCAGTTATTCTTACAGCAGATAAATGACTATTGGCGTTCAAATACAAAAGTATTACTCAAAGTATCTTTTTTCATGAATGGAACGAGCTAGATCCACGTGAATGATGTCACTCAATTTATCGCATGGTATTACATATGAAAAGTGAACATATTTTTCAATAGGAAATATATTTTTTTATATGACTTTTTGATAATTATTTTGAAAAATGTGCAATATCTCGAGAACGGTTCACGTTAGCGTTCTAAAATTTATGTCAATCGTTTTCTAATGAAAAATTACATAAGATATGTCTATTTACGTAACTTTATTAGCGATTTTGAGTTTTTGGCGATTTTTTTCAAAATTTCACGCGAAAATTTAGGGGGGTTCTAAACATTCGATTGCGTATAAAAACAATAGGCTTCCAGTGCTTATAGATTGTGATTTTTGTACCAAATTTCGTTCGAATCGGTCCATTCGTTCGTCAGTTATCGTCTCCACAGACTCACTGACACACACACACACACACACACACACAGACACACACACACACAGACATCACTTCAAAAATGTTTGATTCGTGATCAGGGATGCTTGAAACGTGCTCTCCCGTCGAAAACTCGAATTCGAATTTTCGACCCCGTCACAATACTTTCCTTATACATTATGTATATAAGGAAAGTAAAAATAAATACAATAATTAAAAACATATTATACAGTGAATTTATTTGAAAATAACTATTTAATGATGCATTTTGAAAATGCCTATGGATTAAAAAACTTTCAGAAGAACAAATATACTACATTTTTTTTTAATTTCAATATATAATAATGGAATAAAGTTCTTAAAGGTTACATAAAAAGAGAAACGGCGGATTATTTTGTTTCTCCTCCAACTTTTGACTCTCAATTATCGCTTCGTTTTTAAGCCCTTTTCAATGAGGTGAGAAAATCAGAAATGGTCGCTCAAATTTCTTCTGACATTGGATTTATTGTTCCTTTTAATTGGTGGATTTTATAATTTTTTATTCCGAGCTTTATTTTGTGTAGATAGTATAGAACATAATGATTTGAAATAATAAGTTATTCTCTTCTTTAACAAGACGGAAAAATATAATGACTGTTTTTCAGACTTATAATTGAACAATTTCACTCTTTACAATTCTTAATTTACTTTCGCTGTTCTTTCGACATAATTGAAGACAAGTTTTGAACAAATGTTTTTTTATACATTAATGAATCTGAAAGTTTCAACCCATAAGAACACGCATTGGTATAAAAACATTGAGTAATAAGAACGTTTTTTAAAACGTGTCAAATATGAGAGGAATTTATTTAGAATTGTTGACTTTATTTGTATGTTTGAAAAAAAAAATTCTTACAAGGAAGGGCACGAGCTGATAGTATGAAACTTGGAGGAAATTTCTACCTTCGTAAAGAATACCTAAAATAATGAAAGAAAATTGTATTTATTTTCATCTACGGTTGCTCTTTACCATCATAATCAGTTTGAAAGTTATAAACATATGCATTTATATCGGGTAATTTTAGCATATATTTATTTCTGACTATCTTAAATTATTTTGAGATAATTATTTATAATTTTAATCTTAAATAAATATTTAATATTGCTTTATCGTTTTGCATTTATTGCATTTCTTTTTATTTATTTTTGAATATTGCCTAATTAATAAATAAGACAATATTCAAAAAGGCAATTTAGCGGAAATATTTCACAAATAGTTGAGGTAGTTCAGGTATTTTAGATTTTGTTAGAAGCAAAAATGTAACACATATTTGCAAGTTAATACTTGTAAAGTTTAAACGTCTCTTTTCACTCTTTAGATGCATTTGTAGAGGATTTTTAGTTAAGCTGTCAAAATTGATTGAACTCCAACTTCGAGTACTTTATATTTCGATATTTCGGTCCAAAGGAAATAACACAGGAAGAGAGTTTGAATATAACTTATTGCGAACTTCATAAAAATTACAGCAGCTTGCTGTTTAAAGCAACGGACAGCAAATATACTAATTGTTATTGCGCACTCATAGAAGAGATAACAATTATACAAGCTACTATAATATATTAGGCAGGTGATAATTCGTATTTACAAAGCTTATATGCTTATCCCGGCATTCTGTTTCTTCGTCCCGTATTGCGGCCACACCCCGAATACTAGACTCTTCCTAATCATCGTTGCATCGAATGGGGTTTCTTTTCACTCACTACTTGAATCCTTCATCGTCTAATCAAGAACCCTTCTTTCATTCCAAGAACCCTCTACTCAAGAATACTCTACTGAAGAAAACTACTTCAGCTCAAGAAGCCACAGAAACTCTCATGATCTGAAACATGTTCCTACTCCACCATAGGAACGCAGAAAATGCTGATTAGGTCGATGATTCTTTTAACAACCGAACAGTTAGGATGGTTAGTTTAAAGAAACATAAATTATAAAGCAAACTGAGGGAAATAATGATTGAGAGGTTATTTAGACCTCACTTACTACGCCAATTTTGAAATGAAGAAAAAATGTTTACATAAAAAAAAATCTTCTTTTTGTATAATTTAAATCGTAAACTTTACTTCCTTAATTAACAATTTTCATATTTTCCTTTTTCAATTAATATGCTGGATTCTGTAATGTTAAAATATATAAGGTTCGCCCTGGCCACGTTATGTTTCTCTGGTATGTATATGAAAATGACATACTCCCAACTTTAGTCTGAGAAAAAACGAATCAATCGAAGAAAATAATAGAATCAAAATAAATAGATAAAAATCAAGATTGCATATATTCTTGGCGTACAAAACTTCGCCAGAATCTGATTTATCGTTTCTGAATCATGCTACATCAGACAGACGAATGAACTAATCTTCATTTCTATATGATACGATATTTAACATGAGTACAACATCTTTCATGTAAAATTAATTTATGTTTATGAAATGATCAAAGTTTCTGTTTTTTCAAAAGCCAATCAACATTTTGCTAATTTGAAATATATACAATCAAAATCCTAAATTTTCAATTCTCTGAAGGCAACTTACAACTTTCGAAAAATACGTACAGCTCAAATCGCTGCTAAAATAATGAAACTAAAAACTAAAACTATTCAGCTTCCAAAATCATTTTCTGAATTACTTTTCTTTTGTATTTGTTTAGAATATGCTATTTTTTCTGCTGATTTGGTCGACTCATGTAGGTTTCAGAACCGGTTAGTTGTCATTTTGTAATTGAATAGTGTTGTTGTTGTTGAGACCCAGACCGTCCGACCTACCAGAAAGGTGTAAGGCAACTGTTTGGACGGCCGGGAAGTGCCACCCAATTTAGACCGGAACCCAGTGGGGCAGGCATCCACAGGGACCGTACCCTCCTTCCCCTACCACCATCCTCTCGGAAGGACTTACGGACCCACATGTTTAACGTGATCGTACTCCGCGTGAACACGGCGGCAGTTTTGGCAGTGGCTGAAATCGAACCCGGGCCTACCGAGTGCAACTCCAGCGCGCTAACCAATGGGCTACCGCGCCCCTAATTGAATAGTGTATTTATGTTCATAATTTTAATCTCTTAACAAGTTTTTTGAATCATTTGTTGGTGGCTCACTTTCCACTTTAGCATTTTATCGTTTATTTATTGCATCCCACCACTCATTCCTTTCTTCTGGGTTATTACTTTTTTCTTATCTCGCCGTTGACAACACCATTTCCCTGTTTCAGTCACGTTTTCTGTTCTTACATCAATCGCCGATCTTGCTCTCACCAGTCAAGTTTGCGCTTTTTTATGTCCTGACGAAAAAGAATGTTTTCTTCCTTCAAACCGTTCGATAATAATATTTATATGCTATGTGCCGCTTTTAACGTAATTATTTTAGTTTTATTCGAAAACTAACCTAAGTATTTCTTCAATAGAAATAAGCGTAATTAGGTTTAAATTACATTTTCGAATTTGTAAAGAGCACATTTAATCAATCCAACGCCAAGGTTCGATTTTATTTTTACTGTCATTTAAAGTTTGTATAATAAGAATCAACTCAAAGCAGTTTTAATTGTTAACATACTAAGGAATTTATTTAATGCTTTCAGGTTTGTATGCAGTTGATTGGAAATACGCATTCGCCAAATTACATAAAATGTTGTAGAATTCAAAACGACATTCAATTGTGTTAGAAAATTAATTTGAAAGTAAAAATTAGTCACCGAGAATATGCTATTTGAAAACGTTCTAATGTGAATCCATGTGTGAAAATGCATTTAATTTAGCTAGGTGCAAAGGCTTTCAAAATAATTTTGAGATGAGTAGGCTTATGTTAAATATCATGGGAAATAAGATCAAAACTATTTTAATGTTTGTGTTAAAATATAAATATAAAAGTACATCTGCAGAAAAGGGTTGTTATTTTTAGATTCAATTAAAAGTTTAAAAAATATTTTTACTTTCCTTCATAATGTATAAAGAAAGTATTGAGACGGGATCGAAAATTCGAATACGAGTTTTCGACGGGAGAGCACGAGCACGTTTCAAGCATCCCTGATCACGAATCAAACATTTTTGAGGTGATGTCTGTGTATGCAAGGGCGGATCCAGCTTTGGCGCCAGGAGGGGGTCACATAGTCGTGGTCAAGTCAAGAACTTATAATTTAATTTTGATAACAATAGATACAAGTAAAAAGTAGGTATTTTATTAATGTACGTAAGTACTGTACTTAAAAATATTTATTCTTTATTGTACACTTGAAAAACTTAACACATAATAACTTGTACATATACACGTACATATTGCCATCTTCTCTTGAAGACATCCAGAGAAGCACTATCACGCACGGAATGAGGCAGCCTATTTATATTCCATAACCGTGGTGAATGATTTGTCATAACAGCTAGAGGTATGTCGAGGGGTATGACGCAAAACTCCGCAAAAGTGAAGAGGTGGTACGACAAGGGTTTCCAACAAACAAAATAGAACAGACAAAATACATATATTTAAATAACAAAATCAATTTTTCGTTTACGTCTTCTCCCGAAACGCGTTATTACGTCATTTACGTCAATGGGTACGTTTTTATGAACGTGGAGAAGTGCCAGTCCGGTTAGGCGATCTTCAACTCTAATGAATACTCCAAACTTGGCTGGAAAAATGGCGAATAAAATTAAACCCCAATAAATGTCATTGGATTTATTTCTCTAGAAAACGTAAACCTCCGCCGCCTCTGTACATAAACAACCATGCCCTAAAAGCGGAAAAGTCTACTAAATACCTAGGTGTAACGATAGATTCCCACCTAACCTGGAAACAGCACGAAACGAACTTAATCAAAAAAGCGTATATGGCCACAGGAGCCTTATACCCAATGATAGGAAACGGAAATCTAAGTTATCAAAATAAACTCCTAATTTATAAATCGGTCATCCGCCCGGGAATGCTGTATGCAGCACCCGTATGGGGATATGCCTGTAAAACTACCATAGACTTATTAGAGACAAGACAAAACAAAACCCTAAGGATTATAAGGAAAGCCCCTAGATACTTAAGAAACTCGGTAATTAGGAAAGACTTCAAAATAAAAACTGTTAGAGCCCAAATCAAAAAGCTAGCGCTTAAATTCTACAAAAATCTGCCATCTGTCCCAAATGAACTATTATTTAATCTGCATGACTATGATCATCGCAAGGCTAAATCTCGTAAGAGACCCCGCTCGGTACTTAACTTTGATATTCGGTACTAGGAACGTCCCACCTTAATCAGTTGATATTAACGAAAACTCGCGATCTTTGGTTTTCTACAAAATGTTTAAAATCCTAAACTGCTAAAATGCTAGGTTACCCTCAGATCTGCATCAACCCCCCAAACTGCTTAAACTCTTAATGTGCAACAAACTGCCACACTAGGAGCTAGGACAAATAATAAAAACAGTAAATCAAAAACCTCGAACCTCCAACTATGGACCAATGAAATAATGTCACAGTATGAAGATAAGAACCACACCTAGAGATTGGAGATTAAAGGAGCTTCGCGCCTGGTGCTCTGTTCTGGACGAAACTCTATTGGATCTTCAACCATTGAAGATCTTAGCCACGATTTAATTCTGAGCAACGTAGAGAAAGACCTTTCTGCTGTCGCTACACTGACAGGTATTGTAGCCATAATACATAAAAATTTTCTTATATTAGGATACATATCGATGTCACAATTTAAAATAAGATCAGAAATCGACTGCGGTATGTCCTGGCTCCGCTGCCACGCCTGCCACTTCACCATCCACAGCCGATATTCATTTACAATGACAGAAACTGGAGTGTTATCTAGTAATAATGTATAGTCGGTAGCTAGTTGTTTCACAGTTTCAATGTCTTTAGAAATTTTGTTAACGCCCTTTTCAATAGAATTAAATCGCTCGAGAGGAACTGTGCTCCCCCCGATACCATTTCCCAGGCCAAAATTAAATACAGACAGAACAGAGCAAAATATAAACTTTTAATCATTAAAGCTAAATCTAATGCCTGGAAATCTTATTGTAGTAATTGCTCTGAAAAATTTGGCTCTTTATTCAAATACACCTTCCAAAAACACAAAAAAATTAACAAAATTAACTTAATATTTCAAGATAACCCTAACTTAGATTACAACGAAAAAATTCAGCGTCTTTTGGACCATTGCTTTTCGGAAGACTCTTCCTTCACCACTTTTCCTATTCACGACATTCCTCCTGAGGGTTTGGGGTCGGTCTCGGATGACGAGCTCTCCCTTGTCTTTAACCATCTAAAACCTGGCAAAGCCCCTGGACAAGATAATTTAGACTACACAATATGGAAAAATTTATTCAAGACCTATCCCGCCCTCTTCACAAAAATAATTAACCTCATCTTTAAATTCTGTAAATTCCCAAATTCCCTAAAAAATGCCAAAGTTCTATTTATTTTAAAACCTGGTAAAGACCCTTCAGCCTGTAGTTCTTATAGACCTATCTGCCTTTTACCTACCTTTGGCAAGATAATTGAAAAACTATTCATAAACAAACTAAACCTTTGGTTAAGGACAAACGGTTCTCTTCATCCGCTACAGTTCGGTTTTAGGGAGTTACACAGCTGCGAAGACGCTGCTCACGCGCTGGTCACTCGTATTAAATCGCTTCGGCCTTCGAGTCTCGTTTCCCTGGCCACGGTCGACATCAGCGGGGCCTTTGACAATCTTAATTGGAATGTTCTACCCTCTACCCTTGATAGAATTAATCTTCCCCCCCAATTTAAATCCTTTATCTACTCCTATTTACAATTCAGAACTATCTCATTTTCATGTAATAATTTAACACTTACTAAATCAATTTCTAAAGGAGCCCCACAGGGCTCTGTAATTTCACCCATCCTCTGGAATATTTACTTCAACAATATTTTAAATTTAAACAATGACCTTTATTATCTCTAGGCTTTTGCTGATGATTTGGCCGTGGTCTCCTCTATCAACGACATCCACACTGTTGTCAAAAACACTAATACTGTCCTTTCCCTTATTGAAACCTCCCTTGCTTCCTTAAACCTTTCGGCCTCTGTAAAAAAATCCTCATGCATTATATTTAATAGATCTCTTAAAAAACGTAAATATTACCCCCCTATTAAATTACTCAATAAAACCCTCAAAATCTCAAGGTCCCTTAAATTTTTAGGTATCATCATTGATGATAATCTTAAATGGAGCCCTCGTATACTGTATTTAAAAGAGAGATGTTTCAAGCTCTTTTCTACCTTTGGAAAGATTTCGGGCAATAACTGGGGTGTAAACAAAGCTTTTCTTAAAATTTGGTATCAATCTGTCATCGAAAAAATAATTACTTATGGCTCGGGTATCTGGGGTGGGAACCTTACTGGGGATCAAATGTCTAAACTTACTTCGTTACAAAGAATCTTTCTACTTAAAATTTCTTCCGGATTTAGAACATCTTCAAACATTTCTCTTTTTTCAATCACTGGAATTCCTCCCCTACATTGTGTCATTAAAACTCAATATTTTAAATATCATTTCTGGAAGCACAAAAACAACCTTTTTCCCGATCCTTCTTTTCCCGCCCCTGCACTTTTCGACTCTAATATTGCTCTCTCCGGCCTTCCCCCTTGTCTCCGCTCCATAAATTTTCCTCCCTGTCAACCCAATATTTTCTCCAACTTTAACATTTATACCGACGGCTCTAAGCTCGAGGATAAAGTTGGTTCTGCGGTTTGCGTTTTTGAGGGGGACTCGTTGGTCGAGACGCTTTTATACAAATTAAACGATGAGAACACAGTCTTTCAGGCTGAACTGGCTGCTCTGAGTGCGGCCTTTTCCTGGGCCATATCTAAAAATATCAATGTCAATATCTATTCTGACAGCCTTTCAGCCATTCTGGCTCTTAATTCCCCCAATATTAAATCAAGATACCTAAACGATATTAAATCAAAAATTTTACCCTTTAAATCCCTTTTTAACCTTTCGTGGGCCCACGCTAACATTCGGGGTAACGAGGTCGCCGATGTTAACGCTAAATTAGCCACTTCTACTGGTTCCCCTATTGCAGTTCCCTTCCCTTATTCCTTTTTGAAAAACCTTTGTAAAAATTACCTTCTTAATATTTGGCAATCCCTCTTAAACAATTATATTTCTCCCCGGACCCATGACCCTGCTAGGATCCTAACCTTCCTCCCCAAAGTTAACTTAAACATCCAAATTTATAACAAATATCTCATTTATTTTCTTACTGGTCATGGTCCATTCCTAGATTACCTCCACCATTTTAAACATAAAAGAACGTCATGCTGTACTTGTGGTGCTTATGGTGATGTGGACCACTATGTCTTTTCGTGTCCACACACCTCCTCTTTTCATCTGGTCAAACCTTCTCCTGCTCATTGTGCGACCTGGTTCTCCGGTGTTAGCAAAAACCCCATTCTTTTAAATAAATTAAAAACTGTGTTCTCATTGCGAGAGAAATCTCTAATAAAATTACTTAACCTGCCCGTGAGCACCCCTCTGCTTTCAACTTCTCGATCAGTGAGGTTTAATGCTCCCTGGGTTTCCCGCTGCTTGTTTTTGTACATATTAGTTGTACATATTGGTTATACATCTCTGTATATGCTGTATTTGTATTTTTACTGAACATAGTTGTTAACCATTTTACCATTTAATCATAATACCAACTACATTTATTACATTAATTTGTCCTGGGGCGCGGTAGCCCATTGGTTAGCGAGCTGGAGTTGCACTCGTTAGGCCCGGGTTCGATTCCAGCCACTGCCAAAACTGCCGCCGTGTTCACGCGGAGTACGAACACGTTAAACATGTGGACTTCCCGGCCGTCCATACAGTTACCTTACACCTTTCTGGTAGGTCGGACGGTCTGGGTCTCAACAACAACAACGTTAAACATGTGGGTCCGTAAGTCCTTCCGAGAGGTTGTTGGTAGGGGAAGGAGGGTATGGTCCCTGTGGATGCCTCCCCCACTGGGTTCCGGTCTAAATTGGGTGGCACTTCCCGGCCGTCCAAACAGTTACCTTACACCTTTCTGGTAGGTCGGACGGTCTGGGTAACAACAACAACAACAGTTTCAATGTCTTCATTACTATATTCGCTTTTTGGCATGAAAATGCTTAGCTGAAACAAATAAGTACATCAGGAGACAGGCGGTCCTGGAGATCACTTATTATTGAATCTAGAAGAGGGATGTATATAGCTCTGCGGAAATACTCTTCAGCAGATTGAGCAGGTTGGTTATTGGCCCTATGTATTTGTTTTGATACTATTCTGGGGCATTTAATTTCTACATGTAGCTGCTCAGCTACTTCTTTAGCCTCTTCAAAAAGCTGTCGGTTGATTACGTCCACATTTTCTCTTTTATTTTGTAAAACACTTAAAGTATCATTAATAGCGTCCGTAGCTTTTTTTAAATCAATTGAGTTCGATTGCAGTATTCTGCTTAAAGATACAGTAGTACCTGAAAAATAAAAAGTAAGTGACTGTGACTGTAGTGCATAAACTAAGAATTTATAACTTAATATAAACGGTATGTACTCGTAGCATAAAATATTAACAAAACAACAACATAATTTTAAAGTAGGTTTAGTATACTCGTATAAGTTCATTTGCCAAACAATAAGAAATAAAATAATTTAGGGAAGTACCCACCTAATACATCACTTAAACAGATGGAGGATATAATAAAGTCAGAACTGCGCAATGTTTCCAGCAAGCAATGCGCATCATTGGCAGTTTTATTGTCTTGCCAAGCAGAAATCTTCTCCAGAGCGCTACAAATTTTGACTAAGCTGTCTCCTTGAAATTGAAGATGCCCATCATGCCTCTCTACCCAACGTGTCTCACAAATACCTTGCATGGCAGCTCCGAGTTCTATTTTAAAAATTTCATGCCTCTTAGCGGATGCATTGGCAAATGCCACAACTTTTCTCATTGTGCCAGATGTATTGCGACAACTACTTTGGATGATCTTGCCAATGAGTTATTGAGCACATGGTTGTTGCACGGGCAACGTTTAGCATGAATGGCTATTTTCATCAATTCTTGCACTGCACCTTTTGTATCTGATGCCATAACCGAGCAGCTGTCAGTTCCAATACCCACACACCAAGATAAATCTAAGTTAAATTTGGTACACAGATTTTCAACGATTTTCGCCAATGCTACACCTGTCAATCGAGGCTCTATGTCACCTGAATTGTTGTCTTCACGTCTAAGAGCATCGTAGGTATCACAAAAAGTCACAAAATGTTCCTTAATAATACCATCATGCAAATATCGGAATGATAGGCTCAGCTGTGAGATATGTGATATATCTGTTGTTTCATCGAACAAAATTGAAAAATATTTAGCTTCCCGCACATTCTGTAAAATGTTTTCCTGGATGATTTCTGCGCAAACATCTATCAACTCATTTTGTACAGTCTTGCTGATGTACGTGGCGTTGGATTTTGAAGATTCTAAATGTTGCTGCAATGCAATATCGCCAGAATCAATACGGAATTTTAAAAGGGCTCTAAAATTCCCTTCATCGGCTACTACGCTGTCATAGTTCAGCAATTTACCATCGTCGCGATGGCCACGTAACGATATATTTTGATGGCCACAAAATATTATAGTTTTTACGATTGGTCGCAAACGTTCTCTATTTTCATTTATTTGTTTCAGTCTTTGACTATTTACTTGGTTCATTATGTTAATTTCCGGTTTATGAAAACTCAATAAAAAGTTCTTCCCTGCTTCGACAGCTAATTCGTGGTATTTGTTTCGCTGGTGTGTTAGCAGAACACCATTTTCACCTAGCAAATTATCGAAAGCTTTTAATGGTTCTTTTACGAGTCGACATAAAGGTGTTTTTGTCTGTATACCACCTCCAGGAGCTACGACAAACAAAGCACAGTACTTGTAGTAAAGACCCTGGTCTTTATGCGACAAAACAAGCCAGTGAAACTTGTCAAGGTGAGACTTCTGAGCATATTTTTTTGTTTGTTTTCTTTTTTTATTAACAACACAATTCGGGAAAGTATAATTAGGGGGAGGATGCCAATGCTTTTCAAGCAACATAGCTTTAGTTGAATCATCTATATTTCCCCCTATATAACAAGCAATATCTGAAGCAAACTTTGGTTGAGAAAGTGAAGTCTTTATCTGATCAGAATCAGAAGTCGATGTACATATTGTAGGCTGAATATCGTTAGTAACAGGAGAGCATGTTTTTTCTTCATCTATGGTTAATGTAGGCAATGTAGCTGTAGAAGCAGAAGCATCGGCAATACAACTATTTTCATCTGTAGTTGTTGTAGGTGAATTTTTCGAGTGAGCAATCTCAAGCCTTGGTTTCTTTGGGAAAAATGAATCTATTTTTTTTAATGAACGTTTCAATCCACCACTACCATCTCCTTTTCCCTTAGAATCACCCTGCAAGCAAAACCATGCAAATTTCACCATGCAAATTTCACACCCCACAACAGACAAAAGACTGTTGAAAATACATATTAAATATATATACATAAAAACAACCACATTCGCTATAGTACAGGCTGGTGGCGCAGGCGCATTACCTCACAAACAAAGCAAAACCATGCAAATTTCACACCCCACATCAGACAACAAATTTTTGTAAACATATGAGTTATAAGTACATAAAAACATAATAATATAGGTAGTTTTACAGTCCACTGCATTTTCCATAAAGACCTTACTTAAGTTTAGGCCCCTAGACGAATTTTTATTAGGTAGGTACTTGCATCAAATAGGTAATACCTACTTACTTTAGGTAAGTATAGTGTTAAACAAGCAAAACAATTTCAGGTTCTCTAATATTTTATAGTTTTTAAAAATCTGTAATATACAAATAAAGTAAAAAGTAGTAGGTAGGTAGATTACTATTTACTTGTTGTAAATGCATGCCTGTTAATGAAGCGCAATGTTTTTGTGTCGCGCAATAGTTTGCATCGAAGTTTTCGCTAGGTGCTTTTAAAAACTTTAACCAAGATTATTTTTAAGTTTATGCATCATGCTATATTCATTCTGTTGGTTGCTCTCTTATTTTATTTTTAAAGAGCATTAAAATCAGTGTGGTCACGACGACGATACACTTGATTTCATTGTGTGAATTTATCTAAGATTTTAGGTTAGGTCAGTAAGCTTAATGCTCTTCAATCTCCCTCGTCCAAAAAAAATATATAAGTAGGTACATAAGTCACGCAGCACTCTTTCAGTAAGTAGGTACCTACATATCTACCTATGAGGTAATTTATGAGCATTAACAACAATAACATTAAGTTAGTTTAACATTTAAGTGCGTTAAACACACGCACTGGAATAATGAGAAACTGATTACTTACCATTTCTTGTAATTAATGAATTTGCAGCAACAATTTTTAAGAATACTTATAAAGGTACACTTCTAAACACATTATAGATAGAAAGAAATTTTATTTTTTTAACTTCGAACTATGTTATGATATGTTGAAGTTTAGTCGTTCTGATTCCGATTGAGGTTAGGTCTAGCTAGACGTTACGTAGTCGACAAGCGCGCGCAAGTGTGGCGCGGTAAAATTCAAATTTTCGATGCGTTCGTTCCCAAACGTTTGCCATCATACAAAGTTATTATATTATATTAAATTAATTAAATATTGAAGGTATGTAGTTACATAAAATCTGTATGGTGACAAAATATATAAATAAAATCATTATGTTCAATTAGTGGTCCACCTAAGTCCTGGAACCAGCTCAGCGGGGGGGGGGTCATGACCCCCCCCCCTGTATCCGCAGTTGTGTGTATGTGTGTGTGTGTGTGTGCGTGTGTGTGTGTGCCTGTGTGAAAATATGTGTGTGTGTGTAAAAGTATGTGTGTGTGTGTGTGAAATTGTGTGTGTGTGCGTGTGAAAGTGCGTATGTGTGTGTGTGTGCGTGTGTGTGTGTCAGTGAGTCTGGGAGACGATATCCCACCAACGAATGGAGCGATTCGAATGAACTTTGGTATGTAAATCACAATCCCTGAATACTGGAAGCCTATTGTTTTTAAACGCAATCGAATGTTCAGAATCCTCCTAAATTTTCGAGTGAAATTTTGAAAAAATATCAAAAATTCAAAACCTTTAATAAAGTTACGGAAATAGATCTTTCTTATGTAATTTTTCCTTAGAAAACGATTGATATAAACTTTAGAACGCTAGCATGAACCGTTCTCGAGATATTGCACATTTTTCAAACAAATTTATAAAAAAATCCCATAAATTAAAAAAAATATATTAACTGTTGAGAAACATGTTCACTTTTCATATGTAATATCATGCGATAAATTTGGTGACATTATTCTTGTGGATCTAGCTCGTTCCATTCATGAGAAAAGATACTTTGAGTAATACATTTGTATTTGGACGCCAATAGTCATTTACCTGCTATAAAAATAACTTATTTTTACGTCCATAACACTTGGCGAGATTTTGGCGACGAATTTGACGGAATGTCGCCAACTTGGTGACTTTTTAAATGATGCCAAATTAACGAAAATCTCGCCATATGGATAAAAATGACGCTAAAGCTATGAAAATGACGACTAATTAACGAAAATTCAATATCTTGGAAAGAGTATAAGTATCTACTATAAGAATAACCTTTTTTTTTTGTTGTACAAGTACTAAATTCATTGCATTATATAAGGAAAGTCATGTGCTGCCCACATCAGATTTTTTTGTATTGTATTTGCAAATATATATATATATATAAATATTTTATGCTTAACCAAAATCCTTCACAGAATTTCATTATCTTATTTATTATCTTATAGAGAACAGACCGTTATATAAGTAAAATTGAAAATATGTCTGTGGGTATGTATGCTTGTGTGTTTGTTTGTCTCATCATCGCGGGAGCTGCATCGAATTTTATGAAATTATACAGGTAGTTTTAAAATAGCCCAAATTAAAATTTAATCTATGTTTGGAGTTTCTAGGACAAGGGATTGTCTAAATATTAATAAAAACGCACAGTCATTCTTTCTCTAGGCATGGCATATTATGAAGACGATATATTTCCAATATATTCTTTTGTCTAAATGGCCTTTTTTCTTCCAGACCTAAATCACCTAACTGCCCCACATAAAATTACATTTTAAGTATATTTTAAGTATATTTTTAGATACATGATATAGAATATATATTTATAGTGTATATGTGTAAAATATATATTAGACATATTGCTTATTGCTTAAATCTATCGTAGCTATTCTTGGTCTAATTAGGCTTAGTATTTTAGTTCTAGATGTGTCCCGATTGCCTCATACAAAATTGCTTTCCAAGCATATTTGCAGAATATATGATGTAGAATAAATATTGATAGTCCGTTTGTTTAAAAAAGGTATTCTAGATTTCTCAAACCGTGCAAATCGATTTCCAATTTTCGAACGGATTCTAATGCTTTCCATATGCATTACCGTGTATTGCAAATAAACTAAAGAAAAAGTTATTTTCTGCTCGCTACTCTTATAACTGTTTTGCCTTTTCTACAGTTTCTCAGCAAGCAATGTGTGATGAATGCTCATAAAAGTAGCTAAAGCAAAGAATACTAGAATTTTTCTTGACTTTTTCTAGAAATTTTTAAATTCTTTTCTTATATAATGTTTAAAGAAAATATTGGGATGGGGTCGAAATTTCGAATCCGAGTTTTCGACGGGAGAGCATGTTTCAAGCATCCCTAAACACGAATCAAACGTTTTTGAGTTGATATCTGTGTATGTGTGTGTGTGTGTGTGTATCAGTGCGTGTGTATGTGTATGTGTGTATATATATGTGTGTGTAAGGGCGTGCGTATATATGTGTGTGTATGTACGTGTGTGTGTATGTACGTGTGTGTGTGCGTGTGTGTGTGTGGAATCTTTGGAGACGATATCTCACGAACGAATAGAGCGATTTGGAACAAAAATTATAATCCGTGAATGCTTGAAGCCTATTGTTTTGAAAGGTAATCAAAGATTCATAAGCCTCCCAAAATTTGAATAACATTTTGAAAAATCATCAAAAATATCAAGACTTTCATTAAAGTTATGTAAATAATCTTTCCTATGCAATTTTTCATTAGAAATGGATTAGCACAAATTTTAGAACTCTAGTATGAACCGTTCTTGAGACATTGTACATTTTTCAAATAAATTTATCATAAAATTAAATAAGCTAGTAAAAGCTAATTAAAGTAGCTGGTATGAAATATGTTCACTTTCTATATGTAGCATTATGCGATATATTTGGCAACATGATTCTAATCTAAAATCTAACATGATTCTAAGGATATACTTTGGGTATAGTTTTGTATTTGGGCGCAATTACTCCCTTATATATTACAAGAATAACCTATTGTTCTATCTGCAACGTTTGGCAAAATTTAGCGAGGAATTTGGAGGTATATCGCCAATTTGACGACTTTTTTAATGTTTTCAAATTGATAAAAATGACGCTAAATCAATGAAAATGATTGGCTAATTGATGAAAATTCAATACCTTGGAAGGAATATAAGGATCTATTATGAGAATAACCTATATTTCCTCCCGTAGTGCTTGGCAAAATATTGACAACAAATTTTGGCAGAATATCGCAAAATTGACAATTTTTTAAATGTCACCAAATTAATTAAAATGTCGCCAAATTGGTAAAACTGACTCTAAAATTACTAAAAACCACGATTAATGGTTGAAAATTCAATATGTTGAAAAGAATATAAGCCGCTCGTCTAAGGATTGGAGAAAGATTTAGCGACGAATTTGGCGGGATACGGCTAATTTGGCAATTTTTTAAATGTTGTCAAATTGATAAAAATGTTGCTAAATTGATATAAATGACGCTAAATGGGAGGAAATGTTTTGCAAATTTTTAATTCCTTCATATGACGGGCAAATTGGCTAGTGTATAAAAATGCTCTTCTCTTAGTATGTAACATTTGGTGCTACATTTGTTATACTTGGTAACGAAATATCGCCAACTTGGCGATATTTAGCGCAAATTGACGAATATATCATTAATATTGCAAAACTGGCGCTTAATTGATTAATTTATTATTAAAATATTTGAATATATGGATTATATTGCTTATCGAGGATGAGATCAATTTTGATAATTCTTAATTTAAAGTTGTATGAAATATAAGTTAATTGAGTACATAATACCATGTTGTTATCCGGAAAAACGCCAAATGTACAATTTAACGTTAAAAACACTGTACCGTGGATCTTATATATCATTTTTTCACCGTGAAAGAAGTAAATTCATTGCATTAGCAGGGTGTCCAAAAAACATTGACCTCAGCCTTTATTCCTTAAATATTGATCCTAGACATATATAATAAATTACGAGTTGCGTGAAAAAGGTACGGAATTTTATGAAATCGATAAAAATTTTCAGGGGATTAAATTTGAAAAAATACAAAATTAAAATTTTTATACAGCTTCCGTACAAAAACCTTTCCAATGAGTACAATGTGCTCCATACACTAATAAGGTGATGTACAAAATTTTAACATTTTATCATAAAAAGTCCCAGAGATATGTTTAAACAAAGTTGGTGAGGAATTAATCACAAATTAAAATGTAAATGTTTACAGCAAGAGTGCAAATGACGCAACGCAGAAATGCATCATAGGCAAATAATATCTACCTTTCATCTTTAATGGATATTTGGCATGAATGGAAAACATATTGAACAAGCTTTGTAATCTTTATGTAAAGTTATTATTTCTACACAGTGTAGATACTTTTGTACCAATAAATAGCAAAATTATTATTTATTTACGTAATCATTGATTTCTTTCGTAATTTGTGTATGACCCCTGAAACGCGATCTGCCAACATGATATTTCGCCTCTGAGAACCCATGTCGATGCAGCGAAAAGTGATTGAAGTCAGTATTTTTGTCTTTTCATGTCTCTGGAACTTTTTATGAAAAAAGCTGAAATTTTGTGCATCACCGTATTTGTGTATGGAGCACATTTTACTCATTAGAAATGTTTTTATACGGGAAACGTATAAAAATTTAAATTTTGTATTTCTTAAAATTTAATTCCCTTGAAAATTTTTATCGATTTCATAAAATTCTGTACCTTTTCTACGCAACTTTTTAATTTATTATATATGTCTAAGATCAATATTTAAGGAATAAAAGCCAACGTCAATGTTTTGAGGACATCCTGTATAAGGAACATCATGTGTTGCCCACACCAGATTTTTTATTTTCGAAACCTCACTAGAGCAAAATCTGATTTACAGCAGTTTCGCCCTCGATAAAACTCTATGGACATAGAAAAACAGGAAACGATAGGAAATGTGCAGTAAACAACTGTACACGATAAAAAAAATCATTGAGTTTACTTTACTTAATTGGAAATGCTGGGAAAGTTAACTCTCAATGAGGAAAACTTTCCGAACTAAATAACCTCTAAACCAGATAGTTAAGTGATTTTACCTGAAGTAACAAATGTAGACATTTTACCAGATCTTCGATCTATGCACCTGCACCTTCAAAAGCTAAAGAGGTGACCTGTCAGCCAGCGGAAGACTCACATACATACAGATCGCTAGGCAAATAGAACACTCAAACGATTGCTTAAAATATTCTTATAAACTTGTTTTACTTATACAAAAATATACTTTATTTATTCGCATTTTAAATTAAAAGTACTCAATTTTTACTGCATTAAAAAGAGCGACAATATTTAATTATTTTCTGTTTACATTGTTGATTGTGGAAGGCACTTTCGGAACAAAAATATCAAATTAAAAAAAAACATTTTAGAGACTAAATGTGAAACAATTTTAAATTCTAAAATTCCACGTAGAATTTAATTAGAACATGGCACAAACGTTGAAAAGATATCGTATGTGAGTTGAATGAGAGCGAAATTATTTAAATTAAATTTTGTCCCTAGTATCTTAGAGACAATGACTCAAATTTTCTTAGTGCGATATTTGCAGCAACAAAATCTAATCGTTTTTGTTTCATTATGAATATTTTTCATTTTTTATATTCTGCAGTTTTAATAGAAATCTATTTTTAGCAACGTTTTCAACAGATGTTTTTACCACGGTTTATTTTCCCAAACTTTTAAACGTATTTCATTATATTCTCTGGTTGTCGGAACTGCATTTAGAAACATACATTACGGAATTGCGTTAAATGTTTAATAATTTCTGGTTCATAAACGAGTAAAGAAAATTAAGGAGATATTAAAACATCTGGGTTGAAATAGGAAAATATTAATCATATGATCATCGGTTCTGAAATTTTGGATATTAGATGATAGATGATAAATAGGATAAAATTTTCGGTTATAAAAGTCAGATTTTCATTAAGCTTATTCACAATAATGTAGTTTGCACTCAGAAAATGAGTAATGGTTGGTTGAAACTCACATGGCTATTTCTAACCTAATTAATCCTTCTTCTTGACAATAGTATGAGAATATAAAAATAAGTCAACAACATTAAAACTTTAGCATATTAACTAAAACTTTAAATAAAAGACACTTAGTTTTAAGATGCATATATCAAATACTTATTTTTTATTATTAACTTTTCTAACAATACAAATTATGCAGAGAATTATACAAATTATGCTAGTAGATTCAATTACATGCTTTTCTTTGAAATAATTCCGACAACAGAATAAATACTAATACTTTCCTTAAATATTGAGAACGTAAATTAAAAATATCTGATGTGGGCAGCACATGACTTTTCTTATATAATGCAATGAATTTACTACTTTTATAGTAAAAAAATAGGTTATTCTTATAGTTGATACTTATATTCTTTCCACGATATTGAATTTTCGTCAATTTGTCGTCATTTTAATTGATTTAGCGCGATTTTTATCCATTTGGCGAAATTTTTGTTAATTTGGCAACATTTAAAAAAGTCTCCAAGTTGGCGACATTCCGCCAAATTCGTCGCCAAAATCTCGCCAAGCGTTATGGACGGTGAAATAAGTTACTCTAATATCAGATAAATGATTATTGGCGTTCAAACACAAAAGTATTACTCAAAGTATCTTTCCTCATGAATGGAACGAGCTAGATCCACGAGAATGATGTCACCAAATTTATCGTATAATATTACATAAGAAAAGTGAACATGTTTCTCAACAATTAATATATTTTTTTTAATTTAGGGATTTTTTTATAAATTTATTTGAAAAATGTGCAATATCTCGAGAACGGTTCATGCTCACGTTCTAAAGTTTGTGTCAATCGTTTTCTAAGGAAAAATTACATGAGTAATGTCTGTTTGCGTAACTTTATGAACGGTTTTGATTTTTTGATGATTTTTTCAAAATTTCACTTAAAATTTAGGGGGTTCTGAGCATTCGATTGTGTTTAAAAACAACAGGCTTCCAGTACTCACGAATTGTGAATTTTGTACCAAATTTCATTCGAATCGCTAAATTCGTTCGTGAGATATCGTCTTCACAGGCCCACTGACAAACACACATATACATACTTTTACACACACACACACAGACATCACCTCAAAAATGTTCGATACGTGATCAAGGATGGTTGAAACGTGCTCTCCCGTCGAAAACTCGATTTCGAATTTTTGACCCTGTCACAATACTTTCCTTATACATTATACTATGTATATAAGGAAAGT
Organism: Amaurobius ferox; assembly: GCA_951213105.1. Lineage (NCBI taxonomy): Eukaryota > Metazoa > Arthropoda > Arachnida > Araneae > Amaurobiidae > Amaurobius > Amaurobius ferox. Next base: position 70,977,483 of record OX578139.1, read on the forward strand.
AAAAATTCTATGCCATCATTTAATTTATACAAAACGTATTTGTAATGAAAAATATTAATATATATATAAAATACCATAAATTATTTTTATAAAGCATTTAATATATGTACAGTCTTGGGAGTAAACAACTAAATAGCATTCTAAAATTAAGGAAAATCGATTGTGGCTTAAATTATCCCTCATTTACGTGATTATACATGGGGCAAAACAAATTAATATTAATATGGATTTATAAAGTGGCATTTTCAACGTATCAGAGAAATGGCATATAATAAACTACAAAAGACCTAAATTTTAACTGATATACTAAAATGTTATAGATTAGATAAGGAAAAATTTTTGTGAGACCAGGAGGCACCATATGCAATTTTTAATGTTTACGACGAAACAAAGCGCAGACTTTTAGTTACTGTTTTATGACAGTCTTGGCCCGGAAAGTTATGACCCCAATAAATACACGTCGCACAAATTGCAGGTATAGTTGGAGCGAAATATCCTAGACTTAAACCAAGCTTCATTGGAAACATAAAAGAGCCAATAATGCAAAGATACAACATCGCACTGAGGAGCATCCAATAAGAACAAGGAGGGTCTATCTGAACCCCAGGCAAAATGATTCGGCTGCAAGGAGAAAAAAAAAAGAATATATTTGAATGATTATTCAAGAGTTGAAGAACGAGAATTGTATTTTCAAGCAGTGTTATTCAGAGGGTGTCGTTATTCATTTGAGTATTAAGAATGTTATAGAAAAAGACGAAGTCTGACTCCAGTTGTCAGAAATTCATTCGGAAAAGGTGACAATCATGCTAAACTACGGACCCGAAATACAGAGGTATGTGCCAGTCTTCATATATGTTAGGTCAATTTTTGATCTTTGGTATAAGATTCAAAAGACTTGGTCACACACTGAAATACTAAAATTAAGCTTTTCCGTTCAATTTTCTGTTTAGAAAGTCTTATAAGAATTTTACAGAATAAAGAAAATTATTTCTATTTTAAGGCAATAAACTAGAATAGATTCCTCGGAAAATTAAATCCTTAAACATGCTTTTAAGTTCTACAAGACGTTTTCTCAGATATTTGAATTTAAAAAAAAAATCAGCTAAATAATTAAATTAATTTTCTGATAAAAACTTCAAATCTGCACATCATCTGTAGAATTTAACAGCATTTCTAAATAGGTGTATTTAGATTTTGAAGAATCTATTCCATTTAATTTCCACCCATGTGGAAAGAACTTTTAGACAGTGAAGTGGCTTTAATTTTATGATCAGGTAAAATCTCGAATTTCAGAGCTAAGGATTAGATTTTTTAATTGCAAAGACATTTTATTTCCATGTACATACATTATTACTATAATATTTTATTGTATATTATATATATCAGTATTTCGAGTAAACATATCTTCAATCGGATTAACACCATATTTAGGATTTCATTATTTTTCTAAAGTTGATCTAAATGTTTTGATTTATTACAAGTAATTTTGATTTAAGAATATTTAAGCATATTTTGGATCTTGTTACCTTCCTTATATACATAATGTATAAGGAAAGTATTGTGATGGGGTCGAAAATTCGAATCCGAGTTTTCGACGGGAGAGCATGTTTCAAGCATCCCTATACACGAATCAAACGTTTTTGAGTTGATATCTGTGTATGTGTGTGTGTGTGTATCAGTGCGTGTGTATGTGTATGTGTGTATATATATGTGTGTGTAAGGGCGTGCGTATATATGTGTGTGTATATGCGTGTGTGTGTGCGTGTGTGTGTGTGGAATCTTTGGAGACGATATGTCACGAACGAATAGAGCGATTTGGAACAAAAATTATAATCCGTGAATGCTTGAAGCCTATTGTTTTGAAAGGTAATCAAAAATTCATAAGCCTCCCAAAATTTGAATAAAATTTTGAAAAATCATCAAAAATATCAAGACTTCCATTAAAATTATGTAAATAACCTTTCCTATGCAATTTTTCATTAGAAATGGATTAGCACAAATTTTAGAACTCTAGCATGAACCGTTCTTGAGACATTGTACATTTTCCAATTAAATTTATCATAAAATTAAAAAAGCTAGTAAAAGCTAATTAAAATAGCTGGTATGAAATATGTTCACTTTGTATATGTAGCATTATGCGATATATTTGGCAACATGATTCTAATCTAAAATCTAACATGATTCTAAGGATATACTTTGGGTATAGTTTTGTGTTTGGGCGCAATTACTCCCTTATATATTACAAGAATAACCTATTGTTCTATCTGCAACGTTTGGCAAAATTTTAGCGAGGAATTTGGAGATATATCGACAATTTGACGACTTTTTTAACGTTTTCAAATTGATAAAAATGACGCTAAATCAATGAAAATGATTGGCTAATTGATGAAAATTCAATACCTTGGAAGGAATATAAGGATCTATTATGAGAATAACCTATATTTCCTCCCGTAATGCTTGGCAAAATATTGACAACGAATTTTGGCAGAATATCGCAAAATTGACAATTTTTTAAATGTCACCAAATTAATTAAAATGTCGCCAAATTGGTAAAACTGACTCTAAAATTACTAAAAACCACGATTAATGGTTGAAAATTCAATATGTTGAAAAGAATATAAGCAGCTCGTCTAAGGATTGGAGAAAGATTTAGCGACGAATTTGGCGGGATACGGCTAATTTGGCAATTTTTTAAATGTTGTCAAATTGATAAAAATGTTGCCAAATTGATATAAATGACGCTAAATGGGAGGGAATGTTTTGCAAATTTTTAATTCCTTCATATAACGGGCAAATTGGCTAGTGTATAAAAAGGCTCTTCTCTTAGTATGTAACATTTGGTGCTACATTTGTCATACTTGGTAACGAAATATCGCCAACTTGGCGATATTTATCGCAAATTGACGAATATATCATTAATATTGCAAAACTGGCGCTTAATTGATTAATTTATTATTAAAATATTTGAATATATGGATTATATTGCTTATCGAGGATGCGATCAATTTTGATAATTCTTAATTTAAAGTTGCATGAAATATAAGTTAATTGAGTACATAATAGCATGTTGTTATCCGGAAAAACTCCAAATGTACAATTTAACGTTAAAAACACTGTACCGTGGATCTTATATATCGTTTTTTCACCGTGAAAGAAGTAAATTCATTGCATTAGCAGGGTGTCCAAAAAACATTGACCTCCGCCTTTATTCCTTAAATATTGATCCTAGACATATATAATAAATTACAAGTTGCCTAAAAAAGGTACGGAATTTTATGAAATCGATAAAAATTTTCAGGGGATTAAATTTGAAAAAAATACAAAATTAAAATTTTTATACAACTCCTGTACAAAAACATTTCCAATGAGTACAATGTGCTCCATACACTAATAAGGTGATGTACAAAATTTTAACATTTTATCATAAAAAGTCCCAGAGATATATTTAAACAAAGTTGGTGAGGAATTAATCACAAATTAAAATGTAAATGTTTACAGCAAGAGTGCAAATGACGCAACGTAGAAATGCATCATAGGCAAATAATATCTACCTTTCATCTTTAATGGATCTTTGGCATGGATGGAAAACATTTTGAACAAGCTTTGTAATCTTTATGTAAAGTTATTATTTCTACACAGTGTAGATACTTTTGTACCAATAAATAGCAAAATTATTATTTATGTACGTAATCATTGATTTCTTTCATAATTTGTATATGACCCCTGAAACGCGATCTGCCAACATGATATTCGCCTCTGAGAACCCATGTCGATGCAGCGAAAAGTGATTTAAGTCAGTATTTTTGTCATTTCATGTCTCTGGAACTTTTTATGAAAAATACTGAAATATTGTGCATCACCGTATTCGTGTATGGAGCACATTTTACTCATTAGAAATGTTTTTGTACGGGAAACGTATAAACATTTAAATTTTGTATTTCTTAAAATTTAATTCCCTTGAAAATTTTTATCGATTTCATAAAATTCTGTACCTTTTCTACGCAACTTTTTAATTTATTATATATGTCTAAGATCAATATTTAAGGAATAAAAGCCGACGTCAATGTTTTGAGGACATCCTGTATATGGAAAATCATGTGTTGCCCACACCAGATTTTTTATTTTCGAAACCTCACTAGAGCAAAATCTGATTTACAGCAGTTTCGCCCTCGACAAAACTCTATGGATATAGAAAAAAAGGAAACGATAGGAAATGTGCAGTAAACAATTGTACACGATAAAAAAAAAATCATTGAGTTTACTTTACGGAATTGGAAATGCTGGGAAAGTTAACTCTCAATGAGGAAAACTTTCCGAACTAAATAACCTCTAAACCAGATAGTTAAGAGATTTTACCTGAAGTAACAAATGTAGACATTTTACCCATCGTGGCCTTCCTGTTAGCTGCAAGGCTAACTCATGACCGAAAGGCTTATTATTTAGACTTAAAACCCATTGGAGATGGGTTTGCAACTTGGTTATAGGTGGGGATGTTTATGTAGCAATATATGTTTGTTTAAATTGATGCTCCAGTAAAAGTAGCCATCGTATTCATAAATTGAATTATAGAGTATCAAAATAATCTATTCAGTCCAATACAAAAGATGCAAAACTTGATAGAATAACGTTGATTTGCTAACTATATTATATAACAAGAAAACTTTCTGAATTACAAAGTACGGCTAAAATTCTTCTCCCAACAAGAGAGCTCGATGCATATTTAGCAAATATCGTCCAATAATTTCAATTGACTTTCACCAGACAAATATATTTTGCATTCTCATACGTAGTATTGAGAACGTATAGCTTTCACCAAAATTTTTGATTTCAAAATTTTGATGATATATGTTTTAGGATTTCCAGCAGATGTTTAGACTATTTTTGGAATGATGTCAGCCCATCTGTGGTTGATTTCTGGTGTGTACGATAGCTACCACACGTATTAAGGGATTTTCACGCATCATTTTGTCGGTCGTCCTTGGCAAAAACTCTAGAACTATAGAGAAAGCATTTTAATCAAAAATTTCAAAATTTATTCGAAATTTGAAATTTTATTAATATGACGGCAAAAGGACAAAACTTGACATAATCCTGCATAAAGGGGCTTATTCATGGCTCAATGATAACGAAATTTGATAGTTTCAATAATTGCATTTTTTTAAAATAGCCGCGATATAAATTTTGTGTTCATGACGTGTGTTCATGACATTTTGTGTTCATGACATTTTGTGTTCCGGAAGGGATATTTTTAAACTTGGTATCAATCGAAATATTTCTTTCAAGGTCTGTAAAATGAAGGGTAAAACGTTTTCCTTGTAAAATTTTCAAGAAATTAGATAACAAGCTCGTATGAGGAAGCTGAGTTGAATCACACTCTAGTTCATTTGTATAAGACATTGAGTAGTTTCCAGTAAAGCACATTGCGTGGGGCACCAAAAAAGGTGGTTCACATTCCACTCTTATGAAATCTAATGCAGTTTATAGTGCGATATAAACCACCACGAGCATTCAAGTGTAATCAGTGCTCTCCTATTGTACCAGGTCTTCGATCTAGGCACCTGCACCTTCAAAAGCTAAAGAGGTGACCTGTCAGCCAGCGGAAGACTCACATACATTCAGATCGCTAGGCAAATAGAACACTCAAACGATTGCTTAAAATATTCTTATAAACTTGTTTTACTTATACAAAAATATACTTTATTTATTCGCATTTTAAATTAAAAGTACTCAATTTTTACTGCATTAAAAAGAGCGACAATATTTAATTATTTTCTGTTTACATTGTTGATTGTGGAATGCACTTTCGGAACAAAAATATCAAATTAAAAAAAAAACATTTTAGAGACTAAATGTGAAACAATTTTAAATTCTAAAATTCCACGTAGAATTTAATTAGAACATGGCACAAACGTTGAAAAGATATCGTATGTGAGTTGAATGAGAGCGAAATTATTTAAATTAAATTTTGTCCCTAGTATCTTAGAGACAATGACTCAAATTTTCTTAGTGCGATATTTGCAGCAACAAAATCTAATCGTTTTTGTTTCATTATGAATATTTTTCATTTTTTATATTCTGCAGTTTTAATAGAAATCTATTTTTAGCAACGTTTTCAACAGATGTTTTTACCACGGTTTATTTTCCCAAACTTTTAAACGTATTTCATTATATTCTCTGGTTGTCGGAACTGCATTTAGAAACATACATTACGGAATTGCGTTAAATGTTTAATAATTTCTGGTTCATAAACGAGTAAAGAAAATTAAGGAGATATTAAAACATCTGGGTTGAAATAGGAAAATATTAATCATATGATCATCGGTTCTGAAGTTTTGGATATTAGATGATAGATGATAAATAGGATAAAATTTTCGGTTATAAAAGTCAGATTTTCATTAAGCTTATTCACAATAATGTAGTTTGCACTCAGAAAATGAGTAATGGTTGGTTGAAACTCACATGGCTATTTCTAACCTAATTAATCCTTCTTCTTGACAATAGTATGAGAATATAAAAATAAGTCAACAACATTAAAACATTAGCATATTAACTAAAACTTTAAATAAAAGACACTTAGTTTTAAGATGCATATATCAAATACTTATTTTTTATTATTAACTTTTCTAACAATACAAATTATGCAGAGAATTATACAAATTATGCTAGTAGATTCAATTACATGCTTTTCTTTGAAATAATTCCGACAACAGAATAAATACTAATACTTTCCTTAAATATTGAGAACGTAAATTAAAAATATCTGATGTGGGCAGCACATGACTTTTCTTATATAATGCAATGAATTTACTACTTTTATAGTAAAAAAATAGGTTATTCTTATAGTTGATACTTATATTCTTTCCACGATATTGAATTTTCGTCAATTTGTCGTCATTTTAATTGATTTAGCGCCATTTTTATCCATTTGACGAAATTTTTGTTAATTTGGCAACATTTAAAAAAGTCTCCAAGTTGGCGACATTCCGCCAAATTCGTCGCCAAAATCTCGCCAAGCGTTATGGACGGTGAAATAAGTTACTCTAATATCAGATAAATGATTATTGGCGTTCAAACACAAAAGTATTACTCAAAGTATCTTTCCTCATGAATGGAACGAGCTAGATCCACGAGAATGATGTCACCAAATTTATCGTATAATATTACATAAGAAAAGTGAACATGTTTCTCAACAATAATTATATTTTTTTTAATTTAGGGATTTTTTTATAAATTTATTTGAAAAATGTGCAATATCTCGAGAACGGTTCATGCTCACGTTCTAAAGTTTGTGTCAATCGTTTTCTAAGGAAAAATTACATGAGTAATGTCTGTTTGCGTAACTTTATGAACGGTTTTGATTTTTTGATGATTTTTTCAAAATTTCACTTAAAATTTAGGGGGTTCTGAGCATTCGATTGTGTTTAAAAACAACAGGCTTCCAGTACTCACGAATTGTGAATTTTGTACCAAATTTCATTCGAATCGCTCCATTCGTTCGTGAGATATCGTCTTCACAGGCCCACTGACACACACACATATACATACTTTTACACACACACACACAGACATCACCTCAAACATGTTCGATACGTGATCAAGGATGTTTGAAACGTGCTCTCCCGTCGAAAACTCGATTTCGAATTTTTGACCCTGTCACAATACTTTCCTTATACATTATACTATGTATATAAGGAAAGTAAAAATTCTATGCCATCATTTAATTTATACAAAACGTATTTGTAATGAAAAATATTAATATATATATAAAATACCATAAATTATTTTTATAAAGCATTTAATATATGTACAGTCTTGGGAGTAAACAACTAAATAGCATTCTAAAATTAAGGAAAATCGATTGTGGCTTAAATTATCCCCCATTTACGTGATTATACATGGGGCAAAACAAATTAATATTAATATGGATTTATAAAGTGGCATTTTCAACGTATCAGAGAAATGGCATATAATAAACTACAAAAGACCTAAATTTTAACTGATATACTAAAATGTTATAGATTAGATAAGGAAAAATTTTTGTGAGACCAGGAGGCACCATATGCAATTTTTAATGTTTACGACGAAACAAAGCGCAGACTTTTAGTTACTGTTTTATGACAGTCTTGGCCCGGAAAGTTATGACCCCAATAAATACACGTCGCACAAATTGCAGGTATAGTTGGAGCGAAATATCCTAGACTTAAACCAAGCTTCATTGGAAACATAAAAGAGCCAATAATGCAAAGATACAACATAGCACTGAGGAGCATCCAATAAGAGCAAGGAGGGTCTATCTGAACCCCAGGCAAAATGATTCGGCTGCAAGGAGAAAAAAAAAGAATATATTTGAATGATTATTCAAGAGTTGAAGAACGAGAATTGTATTTTCAAGCAGTGTTATTCAGAGGGAGTCGTTATTCATTTGAGTATTAAGAATGTTATAGAAAAAGACGAAGTCTAACTCCAGTTGTCAGAAAAACATTCGGAAAAGGTGACAATCATGCTAAAATACGGACCCGAAATACAGAGGTATGTGGCAGTCTTTATATATGTTAGGTCAATTTTGTATCTTTGGTATAAGATTCAAAAGACTTGGTCACACACTGAAATACTCAAATTAAGCTTTTTCGTTCAATTTTCTGTTTAGAAAATCTTATAAGAACTTTACAGAATAAAGAGAATTATTTCTATTTTAAGGCAATAAACTAGAATAGATTCCTCGGAAAATTAAATCCTTAAACATGCTTTTAAGTTCTACAAGACGTTTTCTCAGATATTTGAAATTAAAAAAAAATCAGCTAAATAATTAAATTAATTTTCTGATAAAGACTTCAAATCTGCACATCATCTGTAGAATTTAACAGCATTTCTACATAGGTGTATTTAGACTCTGAAGAATCTATTCCATTTAATTCCCACCCATGTGGAAAGAACGTTTAGACAGTGAAGAGGCTTTAATTTTATAATCAGGTAAAATCTCGATTTTCAGAGCTAAGGTTTAGATCTTTTAATTGCAAAGACATTTTATTTCCATGTACATACATTATTACTATAATATTTTATTGTATATTATATATATCAGTATTTCGAGTAAACATATCTTCAATCGGATTAACTCCATATTTAGGATTTCATTACTTTTCTAAAGTTGATCTAAATGTTTTGATTTATTACAAGTAGTTTTGATTTAAGAGTATTTAAGCATATTTTGGATCTTGTTACTTTCCTTATATACATAATGTATAAGGAAAGTATTGTGACGGGGTCGAAAATTCGAATTCGAGTGTTCGACGGGAGAGCACGTTTCAAGCATCCCTGATCACGAATCAAACCTTTTTTGAAGTGATACCTGTGTGTGTGTGTGAAAGTATGTGTGTGTGTGTGTCACTGAGTCTGTGGAGACGATAACTGACGAACGAATGGACCGATTTGAACGAAATTTGCTACAAAAATCACAATCCGTAAACACTGGAAGCTTATTGTTTTTATACGCAATCGAATGTTCAGAACCCCCTAAATTTTCGAGTGAAATTTTGAAAAAAACGTCAAAAAATCAAAACCGCTAATAAAGTTACGTAAATAGACATTTCTTATGTAATTTTTCAATAGAAAACGATTGATATAAACATTAGAACGCTAGTTCCCGAGACACTGCATATTTTTCAAAAAAATTATTAAAAAGTTATATTAAATAAAAAAAAATATTTCCAATTGAAAAACATGTTCACTTTTCATATGTAATACCATGCGATAAATTTGCTGACATCATTCTCGTGGATCTAGTTTGTTCCATTCATGAAAAAAGATACTTTGAGTAATGCTTTTGTATTTGAACGCCAGTAGTCATTTATCTACTGTAAGAATAACTTAGTTCTCCATCCATAACGCTTGGCGAGATTTTGGCGACGAATTTGGCGAAATGTCGCCAACTTGGCGACATGTTTAATTGTTGCCAAATTAACAAAAATCTCGCCAAATTGATAAAAATGGTGGCATAAAAATGGTGGATAAAATTGGTGGCATCATTCTTGTAGACCTAGCTCGTTCCATTCAAGATATTTTATGTAATACTTTTGTATTTGAAAGCAAATAGTTATTTTTCTGCTATAAGAATAACTTATTTCTGCGTCCATAACGCTTGGCGAGATTTTGGCGACAAATTTGGCGGAATGTCGCCAACTTGACGACTTTTTTAAATATGGCTAAATTAACGAAAATCTCGCCATATGGATAAAAATGACGCTAAATCAATGAAAATGACGACTAATTGAAGAAAATTAAATATCTTGGAAAGAATATAAGTATCTACTATAAGAATAACATTTTTTTAAATTGTAAAAGTAGTAAATTCATTGCATTATATAAGGAAAGTCATGTGTTGCCCACATTAGATTTTTTAAGACTTGCAACAACCTGAACCGTGCTCTTCCTATAGTAGTGCGACGACAATCAGTTTGCAATTTGAATCTGGACTTATCTGTAAAGAGCACAATACCCCACTGATTCATAGTCCAGTTTCGATATTCCTGACTTCACTGTAAACATGTACGCCTGTGGGTAGGGGCGAGTCAGGGTGTCTCTTCTTGTTGTGTCGTGCAGACATGGCAAACACAGGTACTGCCGAAGTGTTGCAACTTTTGGACAATCATCTTGCACTGGTTGTCGTCCAACATCTTTAGTGTTTTGCAATCTTCCCCACTGTCTGGAGATTATATATTGTGATACATTCTGGAAAATTCTGTCTATGTTTGTTCTAATTCAATCACTCTGATGATTCAACGCTTCCGAAATGGTCAGCTTGACGTCTTAGGGACATAATCGGCTCCTGCTTAACAAAGGTAACACCACTTTTTACGAGACTTGCGAGAAATTGGAATAAGACGTGCCCAATATTGTCAGATGCTTTTATGGAATTTCGATATACACATCTAATTTGTGCATATGCCGTCAACTGTTAAAAATTGAATGCGCACACATACTGGTTTACTTCAATGTCCACATGCAAAAATTTCTACTGTTTTATTTGAGTTAGCCCTTTACTTTGAACTTACGAATTATGCTTAACCTTTAGACACCAATGTATTTGGTGTCTTAATTTTTTTTTTTTACAGGAGGGGTTATACTGATGAGAGGTTCTTCATTTATAATTTATAAGAAAGAGGATGTTCACATATACTTAAAATGTATTATATTTCAAAGATTGAACTTGGGCGTTAATGTTGGTCTATTGTACAGTTAAGTGATCCTTAATGATGCCACCGTGATACTGGTGGTAATTGCATAAGATATGGAACAGTTCTAGATCAGAGGAAACTCCAATATTACAGAACATAAGCGATTCCAACAGCATTTACGGAAGCGTAAAACTCCATCATGGGTGGCAATCCTGCGTGCTGTTAGTAACTTCTCTGAGACAGGCAAAAACAATAAAAATATTATTCATTCTTTGGAAATGTTGTCTGAATCACGGTTCATTAACATAAGGTTGCGCCATCCTCGCCAACATCCAATCAAAATGTGTTTAGCGTGATTTCATTGGCTGAAGAATATGTTGCTAATTACAGAATGATTTTTAAAGAAATTTTAAATTACAAACGGAAAATTAATTTTTCATTTGTTAATTTTTCAAATAAATTTGTGTTAATGATCTGTAATGATGCAAAATTTTCGATTTTAAACCAATAACAATAAAATATAACTAAAGATATATCTCTGCTTATTACTTTCCTTATATACATAATGTATAAGGAAAGTATTGTGACAGGGTCGAAAATTCGAATTCGAGTTTTCGACGGGAGAGTACGTTTCAAGCATCCCTGATCACGAATCAAACATTTTTGAAGTGATGGCTGTGTGTGTGTCAGTAAGCCTGTGGAGACGATAACTGACGAACGAATGGACCAATTCGAACGAAATTTGGTGCAAAAATCACAATCCGTAAACACTGGAAGCCTATTATTTTTATACGTAATCGAATGTTCGGAACCTCCCTAAATTTTCGAGTGAAATTTTGAAAAAATCGTTTAAAAATCAAAACCACTAATAAAGTTACGCAAATATACATTTATTTTGGAAATTTTCATTAGAAAAAGATTGGCATACATTTTAGAACGCTAACATGAACCGTTCTCGTTCTCGAGATATTGCACATTTTAAAAAAAATTATCAAAATGTCATATAAAATAAAAAAAAATATTTCCTATTGAGAAACATGTTCACTTTTCATATGTAATACCATGCGATAAATTGGGTGACATCCTTCTCGTGGATGTAGCTCATTCCATTCATGAAAAAAGTTACTTTGAGTAATACATTTGTATTTGAACGCCAATAATCATTTATCTGCTGTAAGAATAACTTATTTCATCATTCATAACGCTTGGCGATATTTTGGCGACGAATTTGGTGGAATATCGCCAACTTGGCGACTTTTTTAAATGTTGCTAAATTAGCGAAATACTCGCCAAATGGATAAAAATGACGCTAAATCAATGTCGACTCATTGATGATGATGACATGGAAAATGACGACTCATTGACGAAAATTCAATATCTTGGAAAGAATACAAATAATTACTATAAAAATAATCTACTTTTTTACTGTAAAAGTGGTAAATTCATTGTATTATATAAGGAAAGTCATGTGCTGGTCACATCAGATTTTTTAATCTTGCATTGGTACTGTTAAATGTGGCTTTAAATCAGCAGTTTTAAATTATTTTAAAGTATAAAAAGATAAATTAACTTTCAAATTCATAAGATAAAATGTATTTACGATTGTATAAAAGCTTTCTTTCCCAGTGGAAAGCTTCCACTGCAGAAGAAAGCTTGTACGATACATGAAATTTCCAATGACGCCCAAGCACCAATCATTAAGGTTCAGTAAGCTGTAAATTAAACTAACATTAACTCCAAGCAACATTAACATCATGTGATATATTTTATATTTTTAAATATATTACATTTTAATTTTGTAAGAGTTTCATCACTCTCATAAGTTAGAAATAAAATGCGTCCCACCATTATGGCCCACCCTGTATTTCCTTGTATTTCCTTTCCCACCCTGTATTCTCTGTATTTCCTAAATTAACGAAAATCTCGCCAAATGGATAAAAATGACGCTAAATCAATGACGACTCATTGATGATGATGACATGGAAAATGACGACTCATTGACGAAAATTCAGTATCTTGGAAAGAATACAAATAATTACTATAAAAATAATCTACTTTTTTACTGTAAAAGTGGTATATTTTATACTTTGAAATATATTACATTTTAATTTTGTAAGAGTTCCATCACTCTCATAAGTTAGAAATAAAATGCGTCTCACCATTATGGCCCACCCTGTATTTCCTTGATAGCACACATTAGCATATTTGGTAGTTATAATTGTTTCAAGGACGTCATGAGCCCTCATCATCATGTAAAAAAAAAACACTGCATTTTAGTTGAAAGATCCTATATGTCTTACTGCCTATATATGTCGGTTAATATACTCACTGCTTCTTTTGATCTGATGATCTTTGAAACAATTTTAGCCTAATTTTCATATGTTTGTGTTAAAGAAGTGCAAAAAAGCTGCATTTTGGAAAGCATAAGTTATGTTTAGTATGATAAGGGGAATAATTCAAATGTTAATTCGATCGATATTTTAATGCATTTCTAAAATTGTGCAACGTATATCTTTATATTTTAAAACTGTAGCCACCGTTTAACAAATTTCTCGTTCTTTGAGCTCCTCTGCTTTGTACTGCAAAAACTACAGTATACAGAAAATATAAAATTTAGTACGCTGCTAGAGAGAGATTTGGGAAGCACGCTGAAATAAACTATTTTTTGATATATATTGTAGTTTATGAAATATTTAATGTCAAAGGCAAAATATTTGAGCTGAGAGAGTCCTGGATAGACTAACAATAGCCAGACCACACATTTTTGCAGTCAGGTATCTACATAGTTGAGTTTTTGTAGGACGTAACACCTTTTTTAATTTTGATGTAGTTCACGAGATATTTTACTTTTCATGCATTTCTGAAGTGATAAATGTTCTTTCGTATCGGCACGTCCATCAATTTTGTCTGCTTTGTACCACAAAAATTATAGCATACAAAAATATAAAATTTGGACATTTATAGAGAAATAATAGAGTAACACGATGAAGTGAACCGCTTATCTATTTAAACTTTAGTTTGACGTAAAATAGCTACCGAAGCGAGCTCTGCGAGCGTAGCCAGTAGGAGGCGCAGCCTCCCGATTCGTGAATGAGTAACGGGGGTTGTTGAAGCATAGCGAAAAAGGGGCAGAGCTCCCTAGTAATAAAAACTATTGTAACATAAAATCATTTTACTTATGAAAGAATTAAACTTTTACATATATAAAGTTTTATTTATGTAGTTCCAAATTTAGTATTAATTACATAATCGTAAAAATAACATAAAAACATCACTTGGAACCCCGATTAATTTCGACTGCTTTATCAATTTCCCACATTCCTTCCGTTCATCCGCTCAATTGGACATGTAGTTAATTTACAGAAATAAAAATTGTTAAAACTAGAAAAAAAAATGACAAATTATCCAAGCTGCTAAATTAATTTTCACTGCAGCAAATACTTTAATTTCCTCCTTGACATTTATTAAATTAATACTTCACGAGATATATCATACTTAACTTCATTAATAAATACACCGAACGAAATAATTATTGAGCACCTGTCATTTTAATGCAGCACCAAAATTTTTTATTAAAATAATAATAATAATAAAAAAAAACATGTCATTAAAAGCAAAATTGAGTCTAAATTATGTGCAATGCAGATAAGAAGTTCGCATGCTCAAAAATATTTGTACAGGGTTTAGTACCATTTAAGCGATAAATAAATTGCAGCATAATTGTTGCCCCCTGTTTGTTTAAATGTGTCACTTTTAGAAGCTGGATATTTTTGATATTTTGTTTACCTAATTTTTGGATTGCATTAAGCTGTTATTTTGTGAGGTAAACTACCGCATAGGTCTTAAATACATATACACATTGATAAAATTCTTGAATCGTGTAATTAATTCAAAGTGTTAAATGAATCAAAATGTTAAATGAATGTTAAATGAATCGTTTTGAATCGGGTAATTACACGATTCAAAAATAGCTGCTTTTAAACAGTCATTATTTATGAAATGACAGATGTTTTTACAAACTTTACGTTTAAGCATATGTAAAGAATTTTGCTGCCTCAACCAGCAATCGAACCACGGGTCTTCGTACTGGCCAGCCGACTTTCTATTGTTGAGCTACTGGGACGGAATTGCGAGCTCTTATGGTCGACATTAACTCTCCTCATGTACAATATGATCTCTATTTTATTTAGATCAAGTGATTTTGGTGGCCACGGTTCCAACAATTCTATTTCTTGACAACTAAATCGTGGAGGATTTGGCCTATGACTTTTGCAGTTTTGCTGTTAAAAAAACAGTTTCAATCATCCCTTTTAAGTCCATTTTCAAGAAACTATTCACTTAACATTTGTTAGTAACCACAATTGTTCTTTTTTCAATCTAGGAATTAGTAATTATTCGTACTTTCACTTTTCTAGCTTATTGTACCCCGTATCAATGACGGACCATCTGGCAACTTTTACGGAGAAAACAATAGCAGATCTTGTTTTTCATCCTTCCAATGGTATGCACAGTAGTATGGAATGAAAAAACATGTTTTTTTTCCTGTAAACGTTTCGTAATAAGTGGCAAAAGTTGTCGCTGTGTATGAAATGTTTTCATGAAATAATTGAATGATTTTGACTAACGATTTTACGCGCCGCAGGAGAATTTAAAATTGAAAAAAAAATGTGAAAAATAAAACATTTTTGTTCTGGATTATTTATTTTAGAAACGCGATAGAGATGAAAATTTACGTTTAGATATATTTTTTCTTGTAGAATTTAAGAAATTTCAAATAATTATATTCCTCATCTCAAAAGAGCTGAAAAAATATTTAAAAATATAAATATATAAAATACAATTAATATAATTAATAAAATACAAAAAATATAATTTATATATGCATATAAAATGCTTAACTTACTCATATTGGCTTTAGTTTGGAATCGTTTAAGATCCAAACGTGAACTCTCAGGCCACGTTTATTAAATCTCCAAAGTCACTGAAAAAAAAAACCTAATAAATATGAATATTTTGTATTACAAATTAATGTATTCAGAATACTAATATTCTGTTTTATTTCTTTAATAATATGTTCAATAACAAAATGGATTGTAGCTGTGTCTTTAATGAGATCAGGTTTCTAGTTCGTCAGACCAAAACTTGGACTATGAGTTTATTTCCTGAAAGGAATTTTTGTACTATTGGATGTTATTGTGTCATTAATAACTTTTGCAAACGTTCTGATAATATTGATGTTTTTATTTACCTTTTAAAAATCATTTGTTGTAAATATGTTGTACTTTATTTTATCTATAAATATTTTGTATTGCATTTCATCCTGCAAATTGTTACTGGGATTTTGCCATGTAACTTGCATGTTTTAAATTAATAAAGTAATAAATAAAATAAATTTATATATTCACTGTTTTTCCCGAGGATAGTAATAAGTTAATATTTCGTTTATGAAACACACATTAAATCACACTTAATTCATCACACTTATACCCCATTCGTATTTCATTTGGTGAGATAACTTACAATGTATATATTTTAAGAATATTTTCGGATTACCTTTAAAAAATAAAGTAAGGAGATCTGCGCTTTAAAAAAACAGAGTTATGCAAACAAATATTTTGTTTGGATTTCGAATCCGTCCGCCACTTAATGATAACAGACGCCTTTATTTGTCAAAGGTTCAAAAAATACCCATTTTAGTTAGCTTGCAAATACATTATTTTCTTTAATACTTGACAAGAAAAGGGCACCAAATATATTATTATAATGGAGTATGTCTTTGTCAGTTAAATTTTTGAATATCCTGTTATGTAAATATAGAAATTATCGTTCAGATATTTTTTTGTGATCTTACTAGGGTTACAGTCATACATATATATTTACTATGCCGCCTAAAAATTATATATTGATATAAATAATTAAACAGTGTGTAGCATATCTAACGTTTTAGGGTTGCTTTAGTTTCATTTTTCAATTTGGTAATTTACATGTGTTTAAATGAAGCTAATCTAAGGTGTAATTCTCGAAACTAAAAATAAATGTATTTTAAAGGCACCTGACTACTAAATTTTATGAATGTATGTTTATACTTATATATACATGTCTTTAAAAAACAAATCACATACGTGAGATGTGGAACTTGTCTAATGATCGTACCATCATAGAAATCGTTATCTCAATCATCTTGACAATTATCTAAGCATAATTTTTTAACGATATCGCTTAAAACAGATGTAATAAATAACATTTTTTATAGAGGATTGTTGTTGCATCAGTAAATTTTTCCACCCGGTACGCGGGGATATAGGCATCTTGTAACGAAAAATGCTTAAGTTCCCGCGTAGGAAACTGTGTTACAATATATACTTGCTGCCCCACCGATACTGGGACTGATAACGGGTATTGATAACCATCAAGAACTGAAATGAAATTCGGCTATACCCAGGTGTGGCGAACAATTAAAAATCTAATTAAGTATGTCCTTATGATCGGCCATTGATAAATTAATTAAAAAACTATAATTGATAATCCATTTGAATTTTATTTTGATGTTTCACAACAATGAATGTACATAGATGAAACTTATTCATTAATGTAAATTATTCATGCAAACATTTTTGAGTTCAATTTCTAGTATTCTTTTGAAAACTAGGAACTAGGGGCTCCGCCCCCTGCTCTCTACACTCGCCAACCCTCTAAACTCGCTTTGCTAGTCAGGAGGCTTCGCCTCCTATTCGCTGTAACTCGCTGAGATCGCTTTTCGAGCACTTTCGTGCCGCTTGCTATGCAGGTGTAGTACGCAAATGGGAACCGTCCATCGAGGTAGTATATACTAACTCGTTGGTACCGTCCTTATTAACTGACATTCACCAGACCTAAAACTCACTTTGCTAGCTCTTCTAATCTGGACGGCGCTTACGACCGCCTACGTGTCTCGTGCTCGTTAACGCTCGCAGAATCCCGGGGATCCTCCCTCCATTTGGCTGCCGTTCATTAATCCCGTAATTCACGAGCCGTTCACTCACGAGCCTTCCCTTTCGCTTCTTAATCGTTGACTCTCACTGACACTCATTGAATCTCGCAGAACTCCGGGGCTCCGCCTTCCATTGGCTGCCGCTCATTCACCTTCGTACCTGGATTCGCGAGTCGGGAGACTTCGCTTCCTATTGTCGGTCGCTAAGCTTTCTTCGAGAGCATTATCTTGCAGCCTGCTACTCAGGCATTACATATCCGTTGGGAACCGTCTCTTGTTAACTTACATTCACCAGCCCTAGAAGTCGCTTCGCAAACTTTTCAATTCGGACTTTCGAAAATTCGAATTCGAGTTTTCGACGGGAGATCACGTTTCAAGCATTCCTGATCACTAATCAAACATTTTTGAAGTGATGTCTGTGTGTGTGTGTGTGTGTGTGTCAGTAAGTCTGTGGAGACGATAACTGACGAACGAATGGACCGATATTAAAGAAATTTGGTACAAAAATCACAATCAGTAAACACTGGAAACCTATTGTTTTTATACGCGATCGAATGTTCGAAACCCCCTAAATTTTCGAGTGAAATTTTGAAAATATCGTCAAAAAATCAAAACCACTAATAAAGTTACTCAAATAGACATTTTTTATGTAATTTTTTATTAAAAAACGATTGACATAAATTTTAGAACGCTAACATAAACCGTTCTTGAGATATTGCACATTTTTCAAAAACAGTATCAAAAAGTTATATAAAATAAAAAAATATTTCCTATTGAGAAACATGTTTACTTTTCATATGTAATACCATGCGATAAATTTGGTGACATCATTCTCGTGGATCTAGCTCGTTTCATTCATGAAAAAGGATACTTAGTAATACTTTTGTATTTAGACGCCCATAGTCATTTATCTGCTGTAAGAATAACTTATTTCTACGTCCATAACGCTTGGCGAGATATTGACGACGAATTTGGCGGAATATCGCCAACTTGGCGACATTTTTAATTGTTGCCAAATTAACAAAAATCTCGCCAAATTGATAAAATGACTCTAAATCAATGAAAATGACGACTAATTGAAGAAAATTCACTATCTTGGAAAGAATATAAGTATCTACTATAAGAATAACATTTTTTTTAACTGTAAAAGTAGTAAATTCATTGCATTATATAAGGAAAGTCATATGTTGTCCACATCAGATTTTTTTTACTAGAGTTAATTTAATATGTATTAATTCTTTCGAAATTTTAGGACAGCTATAGATGTTCTGTAAAAGCAAAAACATTTTCATTAAACACTAAACACTTTCTTTATGGGCACGATTTAACTAAGGAAAAACACTAGAGACAAATACATTCATAGTTAGATATGTATATATTTGTGTATTAATTATAGACGCATGTATATATTTATTGAAATATGCATCTACATATGTATACATGCATAGATATATAGATAGACAATTGTACGCAATGGCGTAGATAGTTATGGAAATGTTTTAAACATAATTAAATATTAATTATTCAATATCTAACGGTAATAACTTTCAGGAAACAGAAAAAATAAAAAATAAAAATATAATTTTGCTCAGAGAAATCGTTAACGATTTTGATTTCAGATTATTTTTAAAAACCAAGCATTTTGATGGTCATATGATGTGGAATGAAGAGCAGAAAAGAGGTCCTTTAATATAAGGTTGTGTTTTCAGTCCGGTATCGAATTAAAAGGTTGTTGGCTTAATGTCGGTGGGATAGGGTTTCGATATTCATGACGTCACGCTCCACAAAATACTTTGAAAGGAGTTACCTAAACGCAGAAGTTCCTTACTTTGCATGCATATAATTTCAAAGTAGTACTACTTGTGTGAATTGTTAAACTATAGAAAATATCCCTTTATATTACTATAAGAACATAGACTTATTTATTGTGTTCCTCTAAAATTTCTATGTTTTGACATATATAATGAAAAAAAGAAACATTTTTGACTCTGGATTGTCAGAATTAACCTGAAATAAATTTAACTAAAATTTATTAATATTCTCTCAAGGTTTTGGATGTTTCTGGTTTATTATGCAGATC
This sequence comes from Amaurobius ferox, assembly GCA_951213105.1. Lineage (NCBI taxonomy): Eukaryota > Metazoa > Arthropoda > Arachnida > Araneae > Amaurobiidae > Amaurobius > Amaurobius ferox. Next base: position 70,997,707 of record OX578139.1, read on the forward strand.
TATGTTTTTTCTCCATGGGGGGATTATTGTTAATGTATTTCATTAAGGATAAATTAATTCGATTAATTTATCTGTCGTATTCAGCTATCCTTAAATATTATTTGAAAACATTTATTTATTTATATTATATATTATTGTTCGGTCGCCATTGTAAAATACATGACCTATTCGGTCGCCATTGTAAAGTACTGAACTTTTGATATTAGATCATGGACCTAAGGTAACACATCTGAAATTTTTCTTTGAAAAACAAATACCCGAAGTCAAAAAAATATATGATCTAGACCAGATGGCGATTTAGAACATATTTTCACGTTTTTTTTCTCCAATTATAAATGAATATTCGATGATCCTTTCGAATTCAATATTCTGTTTTGTCAGTGTTTGGATTTTACCTTACTTGATATATAATGGATTTTTATTTTCTTTTTCAGTGTCTGAAAAGTCTGATTATTCAATAGACTGGCGTACTCCTCAGAATCGGTAAAACATGGGATTGTGATGTCGGCTACCTACATTCTAATGAGTTATGAATCCGTTCGCGATTCTGTGACGCACACTTACGATAAGATGATATTTTCAGGGATTTTTATCTCGTTGCTTTAATTTTGATGTTAACTTTTGTCTATTTTCAATTTCATCACCATTGCTGAGAACAGGTCAGGAAAACCATAAAAAAGGGGTTAAATATAAAGCCATGGGATTGGTTAAAGGTTTAATCAATGAGGAAATGTTGCTGCGTCGCCCTGAGGTCAACCAATGGTCGCCGAAGAGGCGTATCAGACCTTAGGCAAAAAGAGTTAAGAACCGGTAGAAAGTTACAGACAGATAAGATACAGAAAAGTAATGAAGAAAAAATGAGATGAGGTAAGACTCGGATGAGCAGTGGGTAAGAGTTGAGAATTGAACTAAGATGTGAAAGATGTATAAAAATGGTGAAACAGCTAAGACTCCCATTGAGACATTCATGAAGTTACGCACACGCGGTAATGATGTGTCAGCATTCAGACGAGAGACAGTTGTGCACCGTCATAAAAAGGAGGCAAAGGTTGCCGAATAGGCAATCTGCAATAGCAAGTTTTGCGAATGCCTATAATAAAAAGCAATAGTCTGTGTGTCAATGTCGAAAAATAAAATAGGAGGTATGAACCTATCAAATATTGTAAAAGATCATAGTCAGTTTTATAATAATAGTTTATCTGGTCTCACATACCCAATCTTCTGCTTAATGATATGTGATAATTGTTATAATTAATTTAATAATGAATAGAATGTTCGTAATAATGTTATTTTAAAGTTAAAATGGGTGCAGTTAATTGTGTAGTATTATGTTAATATATTTTATTCCAGGAACTCGCACTAAAGATTATATGGTGGGATATAATGTGGCACACAGCATTGTTTTTCGATTTACGATCAACGGTCATGTTTAATATGTTTAATTTAAAAAGTATGCTTTGCATACTGTTTTGTTTGAGCTCCACAGGCGAAACTTCCTCGGTGAGGGGATCTCGGGCTGCTAGCGTTAAAATGCCCTGTCACATTGATCTTATACCATTCATGAAAATAAAATGTTAGAATGTCCCACTTTAACCGCACACCAGGAACTCCAGTTGTTGAAATCGTTAGGGCTAGGGGCGAGATATACCAGTGGTTAAGCAACGATGATTGTACTCGGAAAATACGAGTTGGATTCCCGGCCCTACCGAAACTATCCCCGTGTTAACGAGAAGTACGCATATGTTAAATTTGTAGGTCCAAAAGATCATCCGATAGGTTGGTGGGAGGGGAAAGAAGTTACGGGATGTCTCTTACACTGTGTTCCGGTCTAAATAAAGTGGCAATACCATATCCGTCCAAACAGATACGTTACACCTTGAGTTAGGTCGGACGGTCTTGGTAGAAAGAAAGAAAGCATAGTTATGTGTTGCCTCAACACCCCAGCATTCAGCACCGCAAATCGAACATGAACCTGGGTGAATCACCAAAGTTTCCTGATTTGAACTCTAGTTACTGCTACACCATTCCGACCATGTGAAGTAATTCCTTAAATCCATTCCTTTGAAGACAAAATCAAGGTCCTTTTACTTACTCTCTCCGCTAGCTGCATCACTATATATTTCTCCGCCTGAACCAATTCTGGAACATTGTGTATCATTCAGTGGCGGCTCGTGTATAGGCACTGTGGCATTGCGAGAACGACAGTGCTCTCTCACCCTCGCAGCCTCGCTTGCAGCTTTCTATGTGCGCATGCGCTCAACAGTCAAACACCGCTCTCTCTCACTCGCAGCCTCGCGTGCAGCTTCCTATGTGTGCATGCGCACATAGGAAGCTGCACGTGAGGCTGTGAGGGAGAGAGAGCACTGTCGTTCCCGCAGTGCCACAGTGCCTATACACGAGCCGCCACTGGACTATCATTTCATTCATACAAATCATATTCAACTAGAAACGGGAATAGAATTTGCGTATCAGTTCATTTACAAATCACATTTAGCCAGAACCGTGAACAGAACTTGTATATCATTTCATTTACAAATCACATTCAGCTAGAAACGGGAATAGAACTTACGCGTAATTTCATTTACAAATCACATTCAACCTGAACCGGGCATAGAACTTGCATACCATTTCATTTACAAATCACATTCAGCTAGAACCGGGACTAGAATGTGAGTTTTATGAACAGCAACCCAGGTACGTTGACACCTACACCATGGCAATCACGTAAAATCTTACTACAGTTCTATTGAGAAATATTGTAATATTGTTACATCTCTATGATTAATTTTTCAAGTGAAATGATATTTTAGTTGTATTTTAATATTACAAATTCTGCTGTGAAGAATTTAAAGTGTCAGAAAAGACATATGTAACTTAATTAATCAATTTTTAAATACAAGATCACAGACCATCTTTTAAGTAACTTAATATAGTATTTAGACGAATGTGTATTTTAAACCATTTAACTGAAATTACTGACATAAAAAATAATTTTTCAGACAAAACTTTCCATGATGGTTTCACAAAAATTTAATTAAAAATATTTTTTAATTTTTTATCAGATACATTTGAAATAAGTATTTGCCAGAGATACAGGGAAATGCACGACAGAAAGGGAAATGCACGACTACCTAGTTATTAAGTATGGCAGATAAAATAAAATATTTTCATTCTGTGATATCCGCCTAAGAAACAAATTAAATCAACATTACCAATATTCTATTTACAATATTTACTGAATTTTGGTATTTGGATGATATTTTTTGTACAGTCACCCGCTGTTAGTGTTATTTAGTTTAGCTATACGAGGGTTGGCATGGAATCAAGAGAAAGGGCTGGCATAATTTTAGTTATAAAAGTTCTAGAACACTCTTCCAGAACATTCTAGAACACAGTTCTAGAACATTCTGTGAACATTCAAATTCAGAAAGCATTTTTTACTTTCCCTGCAATACATGGTAATGTATAGGGAAAGTATTGGAATCATACCGAAAATCACAACTCGAGTTTTCGACGGATCAACACGTTTAGAGACTTCTAGAATACGAAAAAACTATTTTTAGCGAGACGTCTGCGTGTGTCTGTGTGTCTGTCTGTGTGTCTGTGTGTGTGTGTGTGTGTGTCTGTCTGTGCAATGTATGTATCCACTCTAACTCAAAAACTAATAGACCAAATTTTATAAAATTTGGTAGGTAAGGCACTTGGATGTGACCTTGGTGCAGATTAGTTTTTGGTAGGATTCGTAAAAACAGAACATGCCTTTTTTTTGCGGAATGACCAGTAAAAATTCGATGTATCCACTCTACCTAAAATACTAATTGACCAAATTTCACAAAATTTAGTAGATAAGTTATTTTTGGGATACTCTGGTGTTGATTAGATTGTGGTACATTTCGGTAAAGGAGAAACCCGCGTTTTTTTACGAAATGGCTTGCAAAAATGTCATGTATCCAATCTAGCTAAAATACTAATTGACTAAATTTCACAAAATTTGGTATATAAGTTACTTGTGGGATACTCTGGTGCTGATTAGATTTTGGTAGGATTTGGAAAAGAACAACCTGTTTTTTTTACGAAATGGTCCGCCCAAACGGCTAAAATCTAAAAAAAAACTAAGTAGTGTATGCTCAAATATATCAGTTAAATTCTTGTTTATACGCAATGTTTGAAGAGGAAAATAATATAACACACTCCATTATACTTTAGGACTAATCGTTCTCAAGATATTTGAGATTTCTTGCATTTCTGTTACGGCGATTTCAGAAAAAAAGTCCAATTACCAAATAAAAACAAAAATTGAATTAAAAATGCAAATTTAGTGTTATTTGGTTCAATTAAACTCAATCTAATGAATTATTAAAAAATAAAGAAAATATGAATTTGAGTCTGCAGGAAAAGTCATGTGTTGCCAACATCAGATTTTTACTTTCCGTACAATACATGGTAATGTATACGGGAAGTATTAGAATCGTGTATAAAATTGCAACTCAAGGTTTCGAAGTATTTATAAGTTTAAAGCACGCTAGAATCTGAATTTTTTTTTTATCTTGACGTCTGTCTGGGCAATGTATGCATCTATTCTAGCTTAAAACCTAATTGACCAAATTTTTCAAAATTGGCTAGTCACTTGTGGATTAATTACTCTGGTGCTGATTATATTTTGTTACTATTCGAAAATAAAGAATCTGCCTTTATTTGCGAAATGACCCGCAAAAATAGGCAAATTCTAAAATAAAAGAGTGCATATGCTCAAACGTATCAATTAAATGTCGATTTTATATATAATATTTCACAGCAAAAATAATAATATAAAGCCTATAACTCTGGACCTAATCGTTTTCGAGATATTTAAGTTTTTTACATTTTTAACGCGTCGCATTTGAAATAAGTCCACTCACCAAATGTAAACGAAAGTTGAACTAAAACTATAAATTCAGTGTAATTTTAAATAATTATTCACGTTATTTTGTGCAATTAAACTCAATTTAAAGAACTGTGAAAGAAAGGAGAAAAATACATTTGTGTCTGTTGGAAAAGTCATGTACTGCCCACATTAGATTTTTAATATTAATTTGTTTCTGTAGGGAAAGTTATGTACTGCACACATTAGATTTTTAATATTAATTCATTTCTGTTGGAAAAGTCATGTACTGCCAACATCTGATTTTTTAAAATTTTCGTACAATAGGTACATGATTATGTACAATATATAGGGAAAGTATTGGAATTGTTTCTAAAGTCGCAACTCGATATTCAAACGGATCTACCCGATTCAAGCATACAGAATATGAAAAAATATTTTTAACGTGATGTCTGTCTGTGCGTGTTTGTCTAACGCTTGTTTGTTCAATGTTAAAAATATTCCAAATACCATCAAAATCATTAAGATAGTGATTCAGAAGGAAATATAGCTGTCATCAACATAACGTGTATGAAAACAGACTGGATAATTTCAAATTTTGTTAGAATATTTTGAATATTTTGAATGTTTAAGATATTTTTAATTCTATTGATCCTTGCAGTTAATTTACTTATGAAATGGAAAAGAACAATCGTCTTATGTTTTCTTGTCATGCGCAATGATAAAGAATTTCTTACGAAAGTCTTTCGCAAACCTTTTCGCCCTCTTTATAGCATAAAAATTCCTGCCATCCGCTTAACCAGAAAATTACTGCTTTAAATAAGTTTGCTCAATGTGTTATGAAAATTTCTTCTAATATTGATTTACTCAATTCTGAGATAAATTATTTAAACGCTGTTGCTGTCAATCGCGGTTTCTCTCCCAGCATTTCTAATCCTGCAATTCAAAAAAATTCTAAACCTCCCTCCGAATTTACTTCTGACAAGATTTCAATTATACTATCACTTTACAATTTCTTCCAAAAATCAGTTAGCACATTGATAATATCCTTAAAAAATTCAAATTCAACATTTCGTTTAAATCTTCTAATAAACTCAGATTTTCTAATCTTAAAGATCGTTTAGAAATTTAGAATATTTCAGGTATTGACAGTTTTTTTGCCAGTGTGGTCTTTATTGATCAAACTAAACGCACTTTAAAATTTCGTATTAAGGAAACATGAAAAATATATCAAAAGACAGGAATTTAATAAATCTTCAATTGCTAAACATTGCTATCAGTTCGACCACCGTTTTGAGATTACTTCAGCAAGGATCATACAAAAAAGCACGTTGATCTATGATTTTGACATCTTTGAAGTTCTCCTTATCCAGATAAATTCTGGAAATTTAGTTAATGACTTGTCCAGTATTCCATTTATGTCCGTGGTTTGACATAGTGTCCATTAAAATTTTAAACTTTCTTTGTTCCATTTTATGTAATTTTTGGGGATTTTGTGTTGCCGCTTTAATCTATTTTTCGTCTAGTTGGGACTCATTTATCCTTGCTCGGACCTGACTTGTATTGTTTCGGAATATTCTTGTTGGAATTAGCGCACGCCAATCTTGTGTGTTACTTTACGTTTCAGATTGGTTGGATTGTTCTTCATTTTGCTTTCTGACTGGCTCTCAGGTTGACTTTTATTTATACAGAACTTTGGTATATACATCCCTCTGTTTCTTCTATTTGTGCCCATTTTGTCTTTTTGACTTCGGGTTTGTTGGTTCTCTTGCACTGACGAAGAGGATCCAACGTATCGCCGAAACTGCTATATGCTGTATTATTACTTTATTTGTGCTTAAATACGTTTATCAAGTTCTCCTTATCCATTGCATAAAATGTTTTAACTTTTTGGTGAACTTTTATGTGTGTAGGTTAACATTTAATAACCAGTAGTCGTTTTGAACGCACGATATACTATCGAAAATAATTTGTATACATAATAGTATCTGTATTTCATAATGCAATGTTTCCCCAGCATTTTTACACGTTATATAATGTTGTGAATCAGTTGCTAAATTGATGGTAAATAAATTTATTAAAGTTGTATATAAAATTCGATAATAGTTGTGTTATAGAATATGAGATTATGCTCCACTGGCATCAACCATCAGTAAATCAACTTCGTGTTTTTCACTTTTCATCAACACCGAATAACAGTTAACGACATTAGTAGCAGTAGAAAAATAAAGCATGCAACAACCTTTTCAGCTGTTCAAGTACGTGGTATGTTTGAAAGAATATGTCGAAATTAAAGTTTTGGAGTATATTGACATCAAGGTCACCGTTTGGCCTAGGTTTCGGAATATACTGACATCAATGTCACCGTTAGGTCTATGTTTCAGAGTACAATAACATCAAGGCCACGGTTTGGCTTTTGTCTCGGAGTATATTGGCATCAAGGTCACAGTTTGACCTATGATTCGGGGTATATTGACATCAAAGTCACAATTTGGTCTATGTTTCGGGTCATATTGATATCAAGGTCACCGTTAGTCCTATAGGCCTATGTTTCAAAGTATATTGACAGAAAGGCCGCCGTTTAGCTTTTATTTAGCAGTATATTGACATCAAGGTGGGCACAGTTTGGCCTAAGTTTCGGATTATATTGACATTTAGGTCACAGTTTGGCCTTTGTTTCGGAGTATACTGACATCCAGGTCACAGTTTGGCCTATGTTTCGGAGTATATTGACATCAAGGTTACCATTAGGCCCATGTTTTCATCGTTTGACCTGTGTTTCGGAGAATATTGACATTAAGGTCACCGTTTGGCCTATGTTTCGGAGCATATTGATATCAAGGTCACCGTTAGTCCTATAGGCCTATGTTTCAAAGTATATTGACAGAAAGGCCGCCGTTTAGCTTTTATTTAGGAGTATATTGACATCAAGGTGGCCACAGTTTGGCCTAAGTTTCGGAGTATATTGACATCTAGGTCACAGTTTGGCCTTTGTTTCGGAGTATACTGACATCCAGGTCACAGTTTGGTCTATGTTTCGGAGTATGTTGACATCAAGTTTACCATTAGGCCCATGTTTTCACCGTTTGACCTATGTTTCGGAGTATATTGACATTAAGGTCACCGTTTGACCTATACCCTTTTCATCTGCAACAAACGTTGTAGATGGTTCTTTGAGGATTTATTATAACCGGTTTTCATGCATGATAAAAGTATAGATTTTTACTTATTCTTATAAATATGCTTTATATTTCTTTATTAATAACACAATTTAAAATTTATTAAAATAAAACCCGTATGTGCATTATACATATTAAAAATAAAATGTTTTTTAACAAATTCTCTAATTTTATTAAAATAAATTATTTTGGCAAAGCTTTACTTCAACTGAATTAAATGAACATCTTATAATCGTGGAAGAAATATATTAATTTGTCTTTATTTTCAACGTATTTTGAATTCACCATAAATTTAATGCCTTCTTTAATCAGAGTTTAAAAAATACCAAAATTTAAAAAAACTGACGACTAAAGAGAAAATTGTGTAATTTATTTTACTTTCTTTTGCATAGAATTTGGATTGAGGGGATAATGACATTTGGGAATACGATTGCCCCCCGGTACCCAAAGCAATATATTTGCGCAGCATGCGAAATTGATAAATAAAACTCTCCAGATTTATTTGTAAATTTTAAATTTGTTTTCAAAATATATTTTCTACAGTGCACGGATATGTGGATGTAGATATTATTTTTCTGTTTAAACTTCTCTATGAATCTAATTTGAAATGAAAACTGGTTCGCATTTCTATATTATGCTCAAAAATGCATAACGGAGTGCTTTAAATATGTACTCGAAAAAACATTTATGTTTGCAAAGAAGTAGTTAGGAAAATATGTTGCTTTCTTTTAGAGAATATAAAACTTCAGGTAATATATAAAACCTCAGGGAACATAAAACTTCAGGGAATATAAAACTCCAGGGAGTATAAAACTTCAAGGAATATAAAGCTAAATCACAGAAAATGAGATTTCTTTCAAAAACATACATTCTGCAAATAGAGGTCTTTTTACGAGCTTAAAAGACCCACACGTGGCCGAACGATTGGTTCATCCTTTGTTTTTCAGATTCATAGGTGCCATGTTCAAATCCAAAAAAGAAGCAATAAGCTCTGACTAAGCATCCAGTGAATTATCGGTGTCCTTACTCATTGATAAAACTATTACTGGTCACTTTATTTCCTGGTAGAAGTATCCCTAGAATGCATAAAAAAACGTAGATAGCCAGATGAATCACAACCAATCAAAGACGTGGAATCCCTTGGATGAATCATAAATTCTTTGTCTAGCATGAAAAGTTTCCTCACATCACTTTATGGAGTTGTCGTGATTATTTACCATAGATGAAATTGGTGCACATTTTTAGTGTCTATATACAAATCATAACTCAAAATATGGTACCAATAAGTACAATACACTTTGTCCGATGGATAAAAAAGAACTTGAGCAACGTATAAAAGCACAAATAACACAATAATGCAGCATACAGCTGTTTCGAGGATGCGTTGTATCGTCTTCGTCAGTGCAAGAGAACCAAGAAACCCGAAATCCAAAAGAGGAATGGGCACGAAAGAAAAGCAGCAGGGGAGATTTTTATTATTCAAAATATGGCAATTCAATTATCAAAACGGTACGTAAAAATTTGTTTGAATTTTAAGGAAACATGTTAAAGATAAGGGCGGATATCAAACAATTTGAAGGTGGGATCATGATGCACATTCTTACATAAAGGTTTTTTCAACATAGATGTATAAAATCTTTGACTTCATTTCAGTTTAATATATGAACTAGCAGAGCGGCGAAATGAAATTGAAGTCAACTATTTAGAGCCCCGCTATGATAATCCTTACATTATCTCTTCCATAAAACTCTAAAACACTTTTCTTCAAACAAAGGCTGAATCTTCCTTACCCGGTCCATAACACATTATTTGATTGCTTAGTAGCCAATTATATGGCATTATACTTCATTTTATTTAAAAATTGTGATCTACAGGACCCGAGAATCTATCCAGCACTGTTAATATTTTTCACAACATACAAACTCAACTTCGACAGTAAGAGTTTGCAATTCCATCCCAGTAGTTCAACGGTAAAGTGTCGGTTGGTCAGTACGAATATCTGCGGTTCAATTCCTGGCTAAGGCAGATTAAAGATCAACCCCCACGACAACCTTTAATGGTTCTTGCAGCTGTTTAAGGGGGCGGCATGGCTCCTATGGACCAACCAGCGATACCATGACCCGGGGAGCTAGGTCAGCGAAATCATCTACAGGATGAGATCCGAAGATGATCCCGGAGAGTCCTGACCCCAGTCGTTGACTGGTCTGGAAACAGACCACAAAGACACAGTTCCTCTCTGCCACCTGGAAGAGCCTGCTTCACGGTTACCGAGTAACTTACGGGTCGATCCACAGGTTCATTTACCACTTAGGTGAGGTCGGTCAAAGGCTATAAGGAGCCAGTGCTCTCACAAATATACTACCTCACCCCGAGTGGGGATTCCGACTAGGGCAGTGAGGATCTTTACAATGGCGCCTGAACAAATAAACTCCGTTGGTTAGTGCAAAGATATCGGAGGTCTGAAAGTGATCCAAGCGCAGCGAGTTATTTATCACTTTCCTAATCAGTTCTATCGTTGAAGAGTTTTTGCTTTTTGAAAATTCGCTGCATGTTCTAATGTGATTTTAATTGCAGGCTTATATCATAAATCCTGGACAACGGCGGGTGTTCGTGCTAATGTTTAATAATAATACTACCTTACAAACTGACGCTACTGACAAAAACATAAAATGCAATTTAGTACAAATGTCGTAGCCGAATTAATGTCATTGTCTGTAATTCGTATTTCCTTTCAAATTTTGGTTTTGCTTTGGTATTTGGTTCTTTACACACAGAGCTCCGGAAATTTTTTGACAAACTTATATAAACAATTGATTGTGATAAAAGACAGATCACAATAATTTTTTTTACAGGTTAATAATTGATTGTGGTCCATCTACAATTAATTGTAACCTGCAATTGTTATACAGGTTGTACCATTGTTAATCTGTAAAATTAATTCCTTCAAATGTAGTAAAATAATTGGGAGAATTAGCTTTACTAATTTTTACCACGTGAAATATTTGAAAATCCATTCCATATTTATATGCTTCCAAATAAAACGGGTCCAAATGATGATAAATAGTCATTGATGAATTTTTAGATATCTGAACAAAAAGGCGTGCGACATGGAAAAAGCAATTTTTATGAAACGGATATTTTATATCGTATGAACAAATAGTTTATAATATCTATCATTTATTTTGAGCTACCACCAAAGAAACTTGCAATAGTAAGTTGAATATTTATTGTTTTTGTAGTAATATAGTTACAAGAGATGTTTCATATTCCAGAGATGGAGCGGAGACAAGCCGACGCCTAATTTTATAATGGGCGGACAATTTAGATAATTTATTTACGGATAATAAATGAAGCATAGACAATTTATTTACGAGTAATAAATGAAGCTTGGCAGTATGAGAGATACTACGATGGACGCAAGCGAGCCCGTGAGGCATCCATCACAAAATAACCAATGAAAGCCAATGTAGATCACTCCCAGATGACTGGTGCGAAGTGGCACACAAATACGGTGGAAGGAATGAGAGCGAAGGCCACATGGGCCACGTGCCTTCAGCCACGTGTGCTATTCTATCGCAGTTGCCGATCTTGTCGAATCTTGCTTTCCTGAAGAAGAAGGCTGCTTTATTCCTTCGAAATCAGTTGACCACAAGATATTTGTTTTTGTGATATATTTACGAAGGTTTTATGTTATTGAGTTTTTATTACAGTAGAATCTCTTGATCAATTGCAGTCGCTTCATTTTCATAAATCTGCTTTTGTCAAGTACGCAAAGGGATTTTTAATATCACATGCAGCAGTTACATTTATTGTGAATATTAAATTGTTCAAATTACTTGAACTTCGTATTAAAATGCACTAGATTTAATTCATTTGTGATCAAAATAAATTAGTCACAGATATCGTCTATATAGTTGGAAAAAATGTTTCTTTTGATGCAATTCAAAATATTTCTCATGAAAGAATAAATAAAGTTTTGCAATACACACTGTCTATTCACTGTACATTTTAAATATAATATCTTTGTAGGATTTTAATACTCTTTCTTGTTCTGTTTAATTGAAATATTTCACTTTACTTAAAAATAATGCGTTGTACTTAAACTTAATGCAGGATCAACTTTACTTCGTTATTCTATTTGATATATGAATCCATAATGACATTCCAAGATACTGTGCAAATGCTTTATAGATATTTGCAATTCTTGTATCTCCTGAAATTCAATTTTGTTGGATTTTTACTATTCTCATATACATACATAGTGTGATAGAGCTATCCCATATTTTTATACGTAACCCTGGGAAAAAAAGGGCAATGTAATGTATTTGAAAGGCATACAATGATGGTTTGTATTATGTATATAGCTAGGCCTCTGCACAGACGAAATTGGAGATTTTTTGGCGCCGTTGGGATGTATGCGCAGTGACATGGATTGTAAACATTCAGAGAATTAATTGCAGCAAAATGTCAAAGTTGAGCTACAAATCTCTGAAAATTTATAGCCCTGTCAGGTGTGGCTCGCGTCGGGGTCCGATCCTTGGACCACCCGGTTTGTAGAAAGCCCTCTGGTTCTTGTGTTTTAGTGGAGCGCATAAAAAAAACTTCGAAAACCAATGGTGTGAAGCATTTTTGGACCACCTTTTTTTATTGCGCTTGGGAAACAGCGAATGGGAATTGGGGGATTCCCTCACTATTTTTGTCGTTCCCCTCGTCTTAAAATTTCTGGAAGTTTTAGAAAAATGTAAAAAAGTCCAGACGCAATCTGATTTTCATGGAGAAAGTTCTCCTGGGTTCCTTTGAGCACTTGTGTGAGGAACGCATCCGTGCAACGAAGTTAGGCGGCAATAGACGGCACTTGTTGGACGGCAGTGCATGCACGTTTCACTGAACCGGCTCATTTTATCTAAATAGGGGTAACAGACTCTAGGGTGGCGCATATTTTCCAGAAACAGCTTTCTTTTTGCTGTAGCTGAGACAGTGCTTAGTCACAGCTGTTTAGAACGGTTTCGATTAGCCTAGTCTTTCACTACGAAGGTACGTGGACGGAGTCTTGTAGGGGCATCTATCCCTGGCTCCTATGCAGCAGACGAACGTCAACTGGATGCCATCGAATGGATGCAGTGAGGTCCGTGGCAGATAATCTCTACGGAAACGTAATGATCCTGCTGACGATAGCCCATCTCCCGGTTTAATCCGTGTCTGAACTTTAGTCACCTGCTTATCCTCAATCGAGCTGCTCAGACTGACAGTGATTTTTCATGAACCGGTCAATAATGAACTAACCTTCAACTAATCTAGCCACCCATTTGAATGTGCAGAGGGATAGCTACCAGAACTCATTGAGAGTCATTCTTATGTAATGAAGGTATGAAAATTATATTGATTTTAAATGTTTTATATGTAATGTCTAACAATATGTTGATGTAATCTACAGTGTTAAGGTTAACTTTACGCTTCATGGGATATTTGCCCAAATGAAATGTATATTTTGTTTTCCTTAAAAAAGTAATTAAATACAAGTTTTGGATAATAAAAAAAATATACAAATTAATTCAAAATTAACTGTGTACCCCGAGGTCAAGCTTAGGTAATTGGGAAGTGATTGTAATGGTGTATATTTGTTATCTGTGTTTTAATTGAGATTTCATGTGTTCTGTAAATAAATTGTTAAGTGGCCACCAAAAGGAAGTGATTCTTTAGGTTATACGATGTACTAGGTCCAATTGCATCCCACTATACATAACGCGGTTGAGCTGAGTGGAACTATTGGTGAGTAACATTAGTGTATTTATGTGTCCTTTTTTTTGTATTTATGTGTAAATTTCACCTCACCACACATAGTATAATGTATAACAAAAGTATTGTGACAGGGTCGAAAATTCGAATTCGCGTTTCGGACGGGAGAGCACGTTTCAAGTCTCCCTGAACACGAATCAAATGTTTTTGAGATGATTTGTATGTGTGTGTGTGTATGTGTGTGTCAGTGAGTCTGGGGAGACGATAGCTCACGAGAGAAATGGAGTGATTCGAACAAAATTTGTTACAAAAATTACAATCCGTGAGTACTAAAAGCCTATTGTTTTTAAGCGCAATCGAATGTTCAGAACCACCTAAATTTTCGAGTGAAATTTTGAAAAAATCATCAAAAATCAAAATCGTTAAACAAGTTACGTAAATAGCCGTTTTTCATGCAATTGTTCACTAGAAAGCGACTGATATAAACTTTAGAACGTTAGCACGAACCGTTCTCGAAATATTGCTCATATTTCGAATGAAAATATTAAAAAGTCACATAATTTCTTAAATGATTGTGTAATATGTTCACTTTTCATATGTAATATCATGCGATGAATTTGTTGACACCATTCTCGTGGATCTAGCTCGTTCCATTCATGAGAAAAGATACTTTGGGTTACATTTTTGCATTTGGATGCCAATAGTCATTTATCTGCTATAAGAATAACTTATTTCCCCGGTCATAACGCTTGGTCAGATTTTTGCAACGAATTCGGCGAAATATCGCTACCTTGGCAACTTTTTAAATGTTACCAAATTAACGAAATTGTCGCCAAATTGATAAAAATGCCGCTAAATCAATGTATATGACAACGACGACTTATTGATGAGAGTTCAATATCTTGGAAAGAACACAAGAGTTGACTATAAGAATAATCCATTTCTCCGTCCGTCCGTAACGCTTTGCAAAAAATTTAGCAAGACATTATTTTAAATTTGCCAAAGTAGTATAAATGTCGCAACATTTATAAAAATGACGCCAAATGGGAAGTAATATTTCAGAAATTTTGATTTCCGTCATATGATTGGCATACCTTCTAGTATATAAGATATGCACTTCTGTCCGTTTATGTTGTTGTTTTTGAGACCCAGACCGTCCGACCTACCAGAAAGGTGTAAGGTAACCATTGGGACGCCAGGGAAGTGCCATCCAATTTAGACCGGAACTCAGTGGGGCAGGTATCCACAGGAACAGTACCCTCCTTCCCCTATCACCAACCTCTCGGAAGGACTTACGGACCCACATGTTTAACGTGATCGTACTCCGCATGAACCCTCTGTCCGTTTGTGTAGAAAACCCAGACCACACGACCAACCCAAAGGCTAATGGTAGCTTTCTGTGTGGCCGGTCTGTCCGTTTGTGTGTAACACTTTGTGATGCATTTGACGAACTTGGCGAATAATTAGCAAAGTATCGCCAACTTCGCGATATGTCGCCCCAAATTGATAAAAATTTCGTTAAAATTGGAAAAATTAATAAAAATGAAGCCTAATTGATGAATTAATTATCAAAATATTTTAATGTATGGACTATATCGTTTATTGAGGATGCTATCAATATTGATAATAGTTTATTGAGAGATTATTGAGAGATTTTGAAATATAAGTTAAGTGGGTACTTTGAAATAGTTTTACATGTTGTCATCCGGGAAATCGCCAAATGTACAATTCAACGATAAATACACAATACCATGGATCTTATACATGATTTTTTGACTGTAAAAATAGTAAATTCATTGCATTATAAAAGGGAAGTCATGTGCTACCCACACCACATTTTAAAATTTGTATAAGTGAGAGATAGTCTAATAAAGTGCAGCATCAAGTCTATAAATTAATCGTAAATTCGTCTGGTAAGATGAGGTATTATAGGACGGGGCAGAATTAAAAAAATTTAACGATTACATCCTACATCTCCCACCAACTAATATGGTGGGAGATGCAGGATGATACTAAATACCAACTGGATGAGTCGGACGGACGGTCTGGGTTTTCAACATCATAATATGATGTCTGTAAGCGTTTTGGTATTTTAAAATGCAAAATATCTTGTAGGCTTTAATAAAAAATATTTGGAAAGAAAAGTTATTTTGGACGTCTATCTGTAGCATTGTTTTTGCCTAGAGAAGTGCATTTATGCAGCGAATTATAATCCTAACACTTCCATTGACAAATGTTACGTGCGAACAACATTAAACTACACCTCACTTAAAAGTTATAAACCTGAACACCGCACATGATACACCTATATACTGATCAGTAGGTTGTAGGACTACCACGGTAGGCGATACAGGCAGCAACACGTCTAAGTACAGAGTCAATGACCGTGCGGATGATGTCCTGAGGAATGATGCTATCCATTTCTCAGGACCCATTCCCTGTCAACCATTTGCCAGAGTTCGTCTTATAAACGCGGCGGTGGTAGCGCACGCAAGTGACGTCTAATCACGTCTCAGACGTGTTCGATTGGTGAGAGATCAGGGGAGGTTGGTGGCCAGGGAAACACCTGGGTACCCTGCAGGGCATATTGTCTGATACGCATATTGTCTGATGTGTGATCGGACGTTATCCTGCTGGCAAATGGTATTGGGCACCCCTGAAGGAAGGGTAGTGCCTCCGGCTGCAACACGTCATCCACGTACCGTTGGACCGTCATAGTGCCCTCAATATGGACCAAAGGTGACCTGATATCGTAGGCGATGGCGCCACAAACAATGATGCCGCGTTGTCACGCGGTGTGGCGTTCCATAGATGCGACCAGATTGAACCTGTCACCACTTCGGCGTCAGACTCGTATACGTCGACTGTCATTGCTAAAACAGAAGTGCAATTCTTCTGAGAACAAGACCCTGTGCCATTCCGCTGTCCACATGGATCTATCCCCGACACCATTGCAAACGGAGGCGTCTGTGCTGTTGGGTCAATGGCAGTCTTCTTAACGGGCGCCATGAGTTCAGGTCGCTTGCGACCAATCGGCGAATAATGATCCTGGTCGATATGGGAACATCGAGGGTGTCCTGCAAAAGGGAGACGGAAGTGGTTTGCGAGGTCGCTAACGCTTTCCGGTGGATGCGTCGGTGCACGCGTGCTGGCGTCGGTCTGACCGTACCGGCATTTTTAATACTTGCTATATTCCCTTGTTCCAACCAGCTTAACCATAGCCGGTGCACTGTGGACGCGTGTAGGTGGCGGTCTGCTGAAATTTGGCGTATGAATCAACCTATCCTTCTGAGTCCGATCAGCTTACAATTCGTGAAATCGCTAGTCTGCTGGAATTGGCTCGGTTGGCGGCGACCATGCATTATCTGCTACTACACGTTTCCTCTGAGACAAAAAGAACTTGCAAAATCATTTCCCTGGTAGACATAGCGGCGCGACTATTGCCAATTCTGCAGGATCCTTCCCTTATACTCCCTCAACATGCGCGGGACAGCTGCGTATTTCGCATCCTTTACTTAACTCGGTGAGCTGTGTCCACCCTGCAATTTGCATATTTTTCTGCCCACTCCTTCTTGGTGTCTCATTTTCACTGTTACGTAGTGTATATCTTTCCTTTTTCTCTTAAATTTTCAAAATGTTGCAATATGGAGCAGATTTTCATGAGTTACGTATGAAAATGCAAGTAAACAATACAATTATCTACAACTACTGTTTCAATAAATTTGGACCTTTTCTCGGAAGGTCTATAGCGACTTATAGCTGACCTGAACACCTGAAGAGAAAAATAGATCTTATTCCAAGATCTGAAAGGTAGTCCGTTCCATCCAGGTTTTTCCTATATGGAAATATGATAATTTATAAAAAATGTTACTTTTATATTCATGAGGGAGAAAAGTATTTTATTTTTAATCTAATGTAAATGTTTCGAATTGCTCTGAAATGTTCTGAATATTTAAAAAAAAATTTATTTTTCTCATAATTAAGAGACAGGCAAAGATTATGTTTTGCTGCAAAGAAATCTAGTTTTTTACCACTCAGCTCTGAGTGTGGATGTAAATTTCTCATCATAAAAAATGTATTCTTCTCATTTCAAACTTGCTGAAATATGTGCATTTTTTTACTTCTACATATTACATTTATAATTAACGCGGCGGGAAAAAACTTTGAACTATTCACGAGAAAACATATTGAATTCATATTTAAAAATCTGACGTTTGCAGCACGTGACTTTCCCTAGAGACTCAAATCCATTTTCTCTTTATTTATTTAATAATTCATTAAATTGCGTTTAATTGCATGAAGTGCATGCATAATTATTTGAAATTAAATTGAATGTGCACTTATAATTCAATTTTCGTTTTCATTTGGTAACGGGAGGCATTTTCAATAGCAAAAATGCGAAGAAATTAAAATATCTCGAGAACGGCAAGATTTAGAGTAGTGGGATTGTCCTTATTTATTTCATCGTCAAAAATTACATAAAAAACAAGCATTTAATTGATGCATTTCAGCATGTATAACAGTATTTTTTGTATATTTTGATGATTTTGGAGGGCCATTTTGAATAATAGAGCAGGGTTTTTCCAGAATCGTAGCAAAATTTAATCAGCACCAAGGTAACCGCAAGTGACTTACACATAAAATTTTATGAGATTTGGTCAATTGCCTTTTCAGTTAGAGTAGATACATACATTGCACAGACAGATCCACACACACACACAGGCCCACACACAGATGTCACGCTGAAAATAAATTTATCGTGTTCTAGAGATACCAGAACGTGTAGATCAATCGAAAACTCCGGTTGCGATTTTAGATATGATTCCTGTACTTTCTATATACATTACCTATATTGCAGGGAAAGTAAAAAGTTAAAAAAAATAATATCCAAAGGGGAAGATCCAGACATCCCTTGAAGAAGATTGAGACATCCAGTGAATGATTTGAAAAAAAAAAACATAACATTGTAATACTGCTTACGGGGACAATTGTGGAAATAAAAAAAGTCTAAAAATTAAACTTGCCTTATGTATACTTTTTATAAAACTATCTGCGTAAAATAAATATTTACACCTGTGTTACGAACTGGGATCTATTTTTTATTGCTTGTCGCCTTGAGCCAGTTCGATGGTTTTCTCCTCTGTCAGTATTAAGTACATTTTCTTAGAATCACAAGACCCCATTTATTACAACTAAATATTTACAAATGTACACATATTTTAGATTATTTATACATCATAATACTCGGCCGTCGCGAGTCCCACGTCCTCTTAGATGAGTGTTCGGAAAGCAAGTCCCCATTCTTAAATAGTATCCCCATCCCTCCAATTTCTTTCATTTGACGCCCGAAGTATCAAATTGCTGGGACAGCTGTACAAACATCGAAGAAGCAAGATGACTGACCGAAATAACATTTTCCTCAGTCCTCTTGAGCTGGACAAAGATAGGTTCGTTACACCTCCCCTCCACCTTTCAGTCCATCTGTTGATCACGATGACTGGAATGTACATATCCTGCACCCCCTCCCATAATAAAAATTCACACACACGCAGACCATGCTCTCTGCAACCAAGAATTCCTCTATGAGTCAGTGAAAGGATCGAACCATTACACACAATAATTATCGAAATTTAAATTTCGCACACAAAAGTATATTACCATAAACCAAAAATTATTCTTAAAATACTGATTATCAATTTTCCACTTCCATTGTTTAGCACTCAAAACAAAACCATACTATAAACTAAAATTATTCGTAATACACTAGATTTATCAATTTTCTCTTCTGATCACATTACAATACTCCTAACATATACAAATATCTTAATTACATGAAGCACACTACAATTCACATACAGATTTATTTGCTTCTTTCTTAAAATCTAATTTCACATTCGTCATAAGGCGTCTGTATTTTGGTTATCCCTCCTGGTTTATATTTGATAATGACATTATAACTTTCAAAGCTAATAACCATCTTTGTAATCTGGCATTTCGTGGGGCTTTTTTCGTCAGAAATTTCAACGGATTATGGTCTGCATAAACCTCAATTAAACCGCCAAAATTCCACGTTTCACATTTAGATAAAGCCCTAATTATTGCATATGCTTCCCCTTCGATTGTACTCCATTTCAACTGCGTACAAGTCAATTTCTGATTAGCGAACGTTATTGATTTAACTAGTCCAGTTTTATTTGTTTGCGCGAAACAAGCGCCAATTCCGGATGCATCAGTGTGTATCTCAAAAGGTCTAGACAAATCGGGGTACAAAGACCTTACACAAAGCTTCTTTTAGTTTGTCCAGCGCTTTCTGAGCCTCTTCTGGCTACAGTATTTTATTGGGTATCGATTTCCTAGTAAGATCAGTTAGCGGATTAGCGATGTTCGCTTACTCTGGTACATACTCCCTATAAAAGCTGAAAAACCCCAACTTTGATAGCAGTTATTTCTCAGTTATCGGGCTTTGAAAATCCTCGATGGCTTTCAATTTCCTGGGTCAATACCGTGTTTCCTAGATCCTACTACATAATCCAAATATGTCACTTTCCCTCGAACATAATGACACTTACTAAGGTTAGCGGTGAAATTTAAAGCACTTAAAGTGTCGAAAACTCCCTCTTAATGCTTCATGTGTTTTTCCCATGTCTTCGAAAAAAAAATAACGATATCGTCGAGGAAGCTATCCGCGTAATTCCTATGCTTACTGAGTGCTACATTCATGGCCTTTTGAAATGTAGCCGCAGACCCATTCAACCCAGACGGCATTACCTTCCATTGATAATGACCTTTTGGAATCAAAAAGGATGTTACCACTTGATTTTCTTTCTCCATCGGGATTGTCCAATATCCCTTTAAGATATCCAGAGTAGTAAGATAGCTTACAGCTCCGCCTTATATCTTAATGCAAGATGGCGAACCGAAATAGTATTTCCCCCAGTCCTCTTGGCCTGGACAGAGAGAGGCTCTTGAGAATATTAAAAAAAAACGCCTGCATATCAATGTACAAGTATACTTACACAAGTATGCATGCAAAGCGATCTATGGAAATGTCTACGGTATCAAAATAACCGAATAGGTACAAAGAGGGAAAGAATTTGATCATAACACAACAATATGTTTATGTAAATAAATGGTTATCTGCCTAATCTTTGATGCCTCTCTTCGAGCCTGGACTTTGTCTAGTCATCTGCCATTTTCCCACACATTTGCTAGGAATGCACATTTTGGAGCACACATTGACTTATTAAAGCTAAGGTAAATGTAATTTACTTTCATGCCACCAGAAAAATCAGGATTCTATGTACGTCATTTCATGTCAACCGTAAGTTAGGTTATCTGTGTATATCATTTTATGACAACCGTAAAATCAGCAATATGTCCTTTTCATAAATGTATGATGTACTCTGTGTTTTTCCCCTTCTGCTCATTGGCTTTGGCGATTTGTTCTGCCATTGGTTCCAGTTCTGTGGGAGGAGCTTATGTTGAGCTCCATTGGACATTTCCTTTTGTCTTGGAGTTTTGTTTACATCATAAAGCGCACGTGTTACGAGGTCACAATTTTATAGCTTGGGCAGTAAATTACTGTCCGCTCCATCATAAAAATTGGCGTCTCAAAACTGGTAATAAAACTGATGTCTAGGGTTTGGTGCCAACCTGTTGCTTTTCGCTGCATCAGTAGACAAAAATATGCTTTATATGCGTAAAGCCTATATTTTAATGGTTATATTCGCGAACTGTATCACAGTATGTCTATGTGGGAAGAAAAAAAAAATAATAAAACATTATTTTTAAAAGTATAATATTGTTAGCTAAACTCATATTTAAATGAAATCTCTTAGGTCACGAACACACTGTTATAAGTGTTTCCAATAACTTCTATTCATGATCTTCAATCATTCCTTCAAACAGTATTGATGGACTGCTTTCGAGCATATTAGCGAGCATTAGCACCAAAATACGTAACTGCAGTGAAAATAAAAATTGATGATGTGGACCGTACATGCTGTCCACTACATACTTTCCGTAACTTCATTTTCTCTTTATTTATTTCAGAATTCATTAAACTGAGTTTAATTGCACAAAA
This sequence comes from Amaurobius ferox, assembly GCA_951213105.1. NCBI lineage: Eukaryota > Metazoa > Arthropoda > Arachnida > Araneae > Amaurobiidae > Amaurobius > Amaurobius ferox. The sequence goes on from OX578139.1 coordinate 71,019,566, forward strand.
TAACACGCATAATTTTTGAAATTACCCTGAATTTGCAGTTTTAATTTTTGTTTTCGTTTGGCAACTGGGCATATTTTCAGAGGCGGCGTGGTAAAATGTGGGGATAAACCAAATATATCTCAAGATATCTCGAGAACGGTCAAGCCTAGATTTATGCAGTTGACCTTATTCTTTTCATTGTTAAACTTTACGTATAAAACAAGCATTTAAGCGATTAATCTGAGCATACGTAGTATTTTATTCTAGAATTTGACGGTTTTCCCGGCCAAAAAAAAAAACAGTTTCTCTGAATCGTACGAAATTTTATTCAGCACCAGGATAACCTCACAAGTGACTTATCTCCCACATCTTGTAAAGTGTGATCTATTCATATTTCAGCTAGAGTGGATACACACATTGCACAGGTAGACAGACAGACACACGCATAGTCATTACGCTAAACATAATTTCGTCTTTTTGTTATAAAGTGCTTGACACGTGTAGATCCGTCGAAAACCCGAGTTGCGATGTTTGAAATGATTCCAATACTCTTTTTACACATTTCCATATGCTGTTGGTAAAGTAATAAAAATTATTATGTGTTACAATTTTGATAACCTCCGTGGAATCAAACATTTTTCTATAAAGGCTCTCGCCCTTCTTATCCCTCATTAGCATGATATAGACGTTATTGCAGTGGAAACGAAGAGAAATGTTATATGTCACAATTTTGAAAAACTCATCCATGTTACCAACAGTCCTTCAAAAATCACTGATGCATTCTTTTCGCCCATCGCTGAGCTTATCAGCCTCACGGATGTTGTTAAAGAAGCAAGAAGGAACAGGCCCAAATTTGCAAACCTTAGTTATAACCAACTTTTCTTTCAAGCATCACGGATGGATTGTTTTTATCCAGAGTTAAATTGCTCATCAGTAACGCAGTGGTAAGAAGGAGTCGGAAAGTAGTAGGTCGCAGTGGTAAGATGTTGTGTGGTCCAATGTTTGAAACCTTTGGGTTGTACCTATTTCTTTTTCAAAAATGACTGATGGAACGCTTTTTCTTATCATGGCTTCATCAGTATCATATATTTTACTGCAGTGGCAAGATGGTAATCGATTAAATGACACAATTTCACAATCCTCAGTGACTATTTCTTCGAAAATCACTAATGGACCGTTTTTGCACATATTAGCTTTCATCAGCACTGTAGGCGTTTTTACAATTATAAAAAGGCAATTTGTATCGAGTTAAATTTTTGCAAATTTCGGTGGTTTCAAAGCAAATGTGAGATTTTCGGAGCAGCGCGGTGGCATTGCCTCATCGTTTGTTTTCACTGTTGAAAGCATAAAAGCATAAAATTAGAACGGATATTTGACTGTCTTTTACAGAGAAAACAAACATTACTTCATTTTTTAATGGTTTGTGTCAAATCTCTATATGGTTTGCGGATGAGCAACAATTCCAGAAATAACCAAAACATTTACTTTACACAAACGCGATTTCATATTGGTTACTTTAAACATTTTCTGTTTTTAACTTCACCTTTTATAAACTTTTAGCCACTGTTCATCTCGTTTGCATTGTTGTACATGTGTCATAGTCATGGTTTTTTTCACACATTATCACTCTTTTAAATTATACGCATGTTTTAATCCATACTAATTTATGTATCATGGTGCCATATGTCTGGCGCAGCATATCCTCCTTGGATCTTGTGCCATAAAACCTTAACCAACCAAACATTTTCTGTACGTTTACTTTGTGTTACCCCTGTATTGCTGGAATTCAATTTCTGTCATTACGCTTTTTCAGAGTTTGATTGGTCTCTGACATCATTTCGAAGTTTTTCTTATGAATTCGAATATCTAAATTTGATGAATTAATTTTGACACCATTTACACTAATTACCTAATTTTGCACATAATAAGCAACATAGCTGTATATTTTCTATTTCTCACATTAAAAGATTATGAAAATATATATTTAGAACCAACCGCTATATATATATATATATGTGTGTGTGTGTGTGTGTGTGTGTGTGAAAGATACGACTGATTAATGAAAGCATAATTTAGTAACGTTGTTTGCAAATTTAAAAGTAAGTCATTTAATCTCTAATATTGCTGCATTTTCGCGACCGTATCACTTGATTTTCACTGATTATATTGGTTCATACTGGAATTTTTGAGACAGAGGCAGACAATATACGCTAGAAAAAAAATATTAGTCGGATATTTAAATTTGAACTCTTTTATATCCGCAGACGATAATTTGTGGTAACAATTACAAGTTTGTAATCGTAGAATACATTTTGAAAGAAAAGAATATAGAGTTGATGCAAGAGCATTACCTAGCTATGATTTTCTATGATTTTAAAGTGGGACTAAATCAAGAAGAATGTCTTAAACGTCTACAATTAGCATATGGAAATGATGCTTCATCTCGTGCCACTGTATTTAGATGGTTTACAGAGTTTAGAGGAGGTCGAAATTCTCTCCTGGATGAAAAACACACAGGAAGACCTTTTTCAGCTGTAGTCGCAGTAAATGTGTCGGCCATTCGAAAAATGCTTATCGCTGTAGCTACCAAATGATACAGAAGGAACTTAACATTAGATTCGCAGCTATACATAATATTATTCATGAAGAGCTGCATATGAAAACATTGGTCTGTCGCTGTATCAACCATAATTTAACAGAACACCAGAAAGCGGAGTGTGCCAGAACCAGTAAAGAAACCCTAAAATTACTTAATGATGGTGGTCACCGCATTATTTCTAAAATTATAACTGGTGATGGAACGTGCATACCCATATTTTGACGTTCCAATACGTCAAGAAAGTAAAGTATGGGTCTTTGAAGATGACCCCAAACCAACAATGGAGAAAAGACAACGAGCAATGAAAAAAGTAATGTATCCCGCGTTCTTCAGAAGTACAGGTCTGGTCAAAGCTATAAAGCTAGAGGGACAGAAAGCAGTTACAGCTAATTGGCTAACTCACTAAGTGTTTTCCAGAAATTCTTCAGGAAGTGAATGCTAGGGGATACGTGCGTCACCATGACAATACATCTTCTCATTCAGAAAGAATGACAGCCGAACTTTTTGAACGAAAAAACGTCAAAGTGATAGAACACCCACCTTACTCTCCTGATCTTGCTAAGTGTGACTTTTGGCTGGTACTAAAAAAATTACGTGGGCGTCGTTTTCATTCCGAAGATGAGATTGATGAGGCTATAAACGCATATATTTCATCGATTCAAAGAAATGGATCGCTTGAAGCATTTAACCTTTAAAAAATTCGCCTACAAAAGTGCATGTTGTAGGGGAGTACTTTGAACACTCCTAAGAGTTGGTAAGTATAACTTGTACAACTTAGCCGTATCTCAAGAATTTCAGTGTGACCCTCATGTAAGCAAAGTGTTTGAAGTGACTATTTGCGAAATTCGATTTACTTGTATCTTTAGAATGAAAACGTACATTACTAGAAATTACCTGAAAGTTTATTTTATTTCAAATTAGCAACTATTTGATAGTGGTACATGAATATTATTTATGATTTTATGGTATTCACAATAATTAAGCATGGCTTTATATTCTTAGTGAGCATTTTACTTTCCCTGCAATACATGGTAATGTATAGGGAAAGTATTGGAATCATACAGAAAATCACAACTCGAGTTTTCGAGAGATTTACAGGTTTTGGGACATCTAGAACACGAAAAAATTATTTTTAGCGTGACGTCTTTGCGTGTTGGCATGTCTGTGCAATGTATGTATCCACTGTAACTCAAAAACTAATGGACAAAATTTCATAAAATTTGGAAAATAAGTCACTTGTGGGTGATTTTGGTGTTTATTAGTTTGGGATATGATTTGGGATAAATTAATGCGCCTTTTTTTGCGAAATGGCCAGCAAAAATTGCCTGTATCCACACTAGTTGAGAAACTAATAGATCAAATTTTGCAAAATTTGGTAGATAAGTGGTTTGTGGGTTATTCTGGTGCTGATTTGATTTTGGTACGATTCGGAAAAAAATATTCTGACTTTTTTTGCGAAATGGTCTGCAAAAATCGCCAAAATCTAGAATTAAAAATTACGTATGCTCAAATATATCAATTAAATTCTTGTTTTATACGTTATTTTTAGCGATAAAAAGAATAAGACCAATCCCATTACACCAAAACTTGCCGTTCTCGAGATATTTTAGTTATTTCGCATTTTCTCTACCCCACCTATGAAAATAAGAGCAGTTAATGATGAGAACGAAAATTAAATTAAAAGTGCAAATTTAGTGTAATTTTAAATAATTATGAGTATTATTTTGTGCAATTAAACCCAATTTAATGAATTAGTGAAGAAATAAAGAGAATGGGATTGAGTCTGCAGGGAAAGTCATGTGCTGCCCACATCATATTTTTTTTAAATTACTGCAACGATTTTGCTACCAGCATGTAAGTCTATTGTTATGTGTCAGCGGTATTGTGATGCCAAATTTTGTAGGTGGATGTTTAACATGGAAAAGTTATGATACTTGCTTTTTAACTCTTTTTACTTTCCCTGCAATACATGGTAATTAATGTATAGGGAAATTATTGGAATCATGTCGAAAATCGCAACTCGAGTTTTCGACGGATCTACGCGTTTCAAGACCTCTAGAATACGAAAAAACTATTTTCAGCGTGACGTCTGTGTGCGTGTCTGTGTGTCTGTCTGTCTGTGGGTCTATCTGTGTGTCTGTGTGCCTGTGAAATGTATGTATCCACTCTAACTCAAAAACTTATGTACCGAATATCATAAAATTTAGCAGGTAAGTCACTTGGGTATGACCCTGGTGCTGATTAGTTTTTGGTGCGATTCGCAAAAACAGAATCCACCTTTTTTGCGAAATGGTCCTTAAAAATTTCATGTATCCACTGTAGCTAAAATACTAATTGACCATGTTTCACAAAATTTGGTAGATAAGTTACTTGTGGGACACTCTGGTGCTGATAGGATTTTGGTATTATTTGGAAAAGAACAACCTGCCTTTTTTTACGAAATGGCCCTCAAAAATCGCCAAAATCTAAAAAAAAGGTACGTATGTTCAAATATATCAATTACATGCTTGTTTTATACGTAATTTTTGTGGAGGAAAAGAATAAGAACAACTGTATTACTCTACGACTAATCGTTATCGAGATATTTGAGATTTTTCGCATTTAGTTATGCCACTTTTGAAAAAATGTCCAATTACCAAACAAAAACAAAAATTGAATTAAAAATGCAAATTTAGTGTTATTTGGTTAAATTAAACTCAATCTAATGAATTATTAAACAAGAAAGATCAATCATGCTTAAAGCATTGACTATGAAACACTTTCCAACTTCAATGCAATTTTATTTAAAAAAGTCGAAAATGCAATACATTCCTCGGTAATATTCTAAAACTTATCACAATACTACATTGATTTATTATATTTGAAAACTTAAACCTTCATTGAAAAAAATGAACTTCATTCAAATGACGGCATTGAAATATAAATTGCCTGGTTTAAATATCTCTAAAATGAAATACATTCCACGGTAATATTTTTAAAACTATCATAATACTACGATAATTTATTATATTTGAAAACTTCATCGAAAACAACTGAAATAAATTCAAATGACGTCATAGAAAAAATAACACGCCTGGATCTCTCTATAAAAGCAGGATTTCATTCATAACTTTCTCCATTTAATTCATCACAATACTATAATAATTTATTTTATTTAAAAATTAAGACCATGGAGCTACAATTCATAAACTTTATGCTTAAAACTTCATCGAAAAAAATCGTCCTTCTGGTTATAAAATCAATTAATATTTCATTCATATCAGCCATGCAGACTCCATGGACTGAATTATTTTGTGTTAAAGAAATACTGCAATTCTAATACAACTCATTCTACATATTTTGCTGTTTACATTTTACATAGGTGAAAAATAGGCTTAGTTGTAGAAATAATCAAATTTGAATGAGAATTTAAACTCAAATATATTGTCATTGTGTTGTTTTAGTATGTAGATGCACAGAATTTAAGCAAAATTAAAGTAGTTTTAGGACGGATACAACAGTCAATATGAATTAAAAGTAACTTTAAAAAATCACGATTTTGAAACAAGATGGATGCCATATATCATTTTGAAGTGGGTCATGTGATCGTTTCATATCATGGCCACGTGATCATTTCATATAAGATGTGTAATTATTATTTAAATTTTTATTTAAAAACTACTGAATATATTTCGCTGATTTTTTTTTTATATATTTTATGGAACAATTTGACTATTACCTAAAATTTTCGAAGCAATTTGTGAATTTTAAATCCGCTTAAAAAATGTTTGAAAAACTAGGTCCCATAGGGCTCAATGTATTTCATTTTTTCAACCCGGGTTTAATCCAAAACTAATTGGGTGATATTATTCATTTATATTCCCATAGGTCCTACAGACCGTCTGAACAACATACTAAAATTTCATTTTGATTAAGTCATTTTTACGCAGTTATCGTGCGAACGGACAGACAGACAGACAGAATGAACAAAGTCATAAACACTTTTCAACTTTGTTGTAAAGTGTTAAAAAATAAAGAACATATGAATTTGAGTCTGCAGGGAAAGTCTGTCCACAGCAGATTTTTTCTGCAGAAATTAATTTAGCAAAGTTTTTAAAATATATGAAATATTATTAGTTGTATTTTTTACAAAATGTTGGAGATAAAAAAGAAACCATCTAAAAAAATGAGGTTTCTTTGATATATTCGTTCTATACTTACAAAATACTAAAAAATATGTTGTGAGACCAATTTTTAAAAGTCATATATTAAGGCTTTTTTTTATTTCACACATGTGTTTAAAAAATGAGAAAACAGATTAAAAAATATTTAGCTGGTATTAAAAACAAAATAAATTCAAAGAAAACAGGAATAGAAATCTCTCAAAAAATATGTTTTTAAAAAAGATTCATATTAAAAATTTAATTTATTTCTTACTTGTTTATGCCTCTAAAGGTTTAAAGTTAATCTTTCATAAATGAAAGTTTTGCATTTGAGTTTTATATTTTTCATTTATCAATTGTTCATTAAGTAGATAGCTGTTTTGTTTCATACTTTTAAATCGTATATGAATACAACATACTGATTCCTCAATTATTTTCAATGAAATGCGGAGGAAAGGTAACTATTTATAAGCAATTATTAAAAAAAATCATTTCGCAAAAAATGGCAGGTTACTTTTATCCGAATCGTACCAAAATCTATTCAGCACCGGGGTGACCCACAAGTGACTTATCTACTAAATTTTGTGAAATTTGATCTATTAGTTTCTCTGCTAGAGAGGAGAGAGGCAATTTTTGCCGGTAATTTCGCAAAAAAAGGCGGGTTGTTTTTTTCCGAATCAGACCGAAAACGAAATAATAAGGTAGGAAAGGTAATACACAAGTTGGAAGATAATACACAAGTGATTTACCTTCCAAATTTTATGAAATTCGGTCCATTAGTTTTTGAATTAGAGTGGATACATTCATTGCACAGATAGACACACCCACAGACATCAAGCTAAAAATAGTGTTTTCGTGTTCTAGAGGTCCCGAAACGTGCAGATTCGTCGAAAATTCGCGTTGTGATTTTTGACATGATCCCAAAACTTTATACATTACCATGTATTACAGGGAAAATAAAGAAATATGATAACCTGCAATTGGCCGCTCTTGAAACAGACGATTCCGCGGAAATCCACATGCTCCCTAATAAATATTGTTACGACGTATCCTCTGAAATCATGGGTGTGCGGCCAGGATTCAGGAATTAATCCAAATTTCTGGATAACTAACACGTTTAGTCACAAGCACAGCTTAAACCGGAGCAATATACAGTAAAATATCACTTAAATGCTTCACTAATTTCACAAAAATCCAATACTATTCTCGAAACATTGACGTAATTCATTTCACAAAACAGCAGCTACTCTTCTCAAAACATTGGCGAATATCACAGTTCAATGTATCACGTATCTTGTATCTTGTATCTTGTATCATGTCAACTGCTCTCCATCTATGTGACGACTCCTTTTATAGACTGTACACAAACTTCTAGAAACCTCTCATATTTCGTAGAATATCCGTTATTTCGAGGTGTTTCTCGAACCTTCGAAATGTCGTCAACTGTCGGCAAATTGGCGATAAATCGCCAAATCTGGCAACTCCACCGAACTTCAGCAGCTGACAACTCTAGATTCACGTCATAGGAAAGTTTCCTTGCACTGGCGTTTTTTCCGTCTGTTCTTCGATAGAGATGAAAATGAGAGAGGAAAAAATGACTCCAGAGCATTTTGTAACGAAATGAAGCGCCATCCGTCTTGAATTCCCGGTTTCGCGACCGAGAAGTTCGTCTATAATCTTGCCACGGTGCCACGAATGAAATTGATTTTGTTCAAGGCACATGATTTTATTCGAGGTACATGATTTTATCCGAAACATTGATTTTATTCGAATGAAATTGATTTTTAGCGGTCGCAAAGGAATTTCGAGCTTATAAAATAAATTAAACACTAATTCGAAATAAAAAAATAACACCAAATATTCGGGTCCTGCAGTACCACCTGTGTGCCAAATCTATGGTCGTACGACGCTTAGATTTCCTGCTACAGACTGCACAGACAGACATACATCGTACTTTAATAAGTAAGTTGAATATATCATTAAATAAAGGGTTTAAATAAAATGTTTCTCAATAATTTGACTAGTTGTAGTCTGCGCGCGCAATAATCCTCTCCTAATAGAAAACTTTTCTGATCTAAATATTTTGCTCAAGCCGTTTTTAAATGTGACGATTATGTGACGAAAACGAAAGACGGTGCAGAACGATTTCTAACGTTTTTACGTCTCAGAAATACCAGCAAGTGAATAAACTGGAACTACTTATTCTACTACTTCAGCGGCATTTTCTGGTATTAAATACTAAGAGGAATTCTTCTGGATAACATTATATTCTGAATGTAAAACGGATGTGGATAAAGTATATGGATTCTTTTTTTATAGTTATATTTTATCACAAATATAAAATATAGTGATGCAGAAACTAGTTAGATAAATGATTGAAAGTGTAAAATGATTTGTCAAATAAATAAGAATTTCTATTTGGTGGCGTATTTTTCTACGACACGAAAAATATTTCTGATTGATTTTAAATAGTGAATAAAAATCTGATGTGGGCAGCACATGACTTTCCCTGCAGACTTTTATCCACGTTCTTTTTAATTTAATTAAATTTAATTCGCTTTTAATTCAATATTCGTTCTCATTTGGTAGCTGGACTTATTTTCAAAGATGGCGTAGTGAAAATAAAAAAATCTGATGTGGGCAGCACATGACTTTCCCTGCAGACTTATATTAACGTTCTCTTTATTTTAATTAAATTTATTTCACTTTTACAAGAATCCCACGACTGTACAGCGGCGATTGTCAGTTTAAAACTGTTGCGTCGAACAGACTGTTTGTGAATTTTGATCTGATATGGAGATGAATGTAGATTTCATTTTTAACTATTCAAGAAAAGACTATTATCTCATGAGCTAGTTGTATAGATTATAAACTGTAAGTTTTGAAGAGTAGTTATAACATCGATTGGAATATGAGTTCTTTATATAATGACTACAGTATATGAATAAACATCTTATTACTTTCCCTACATATATTGTCTGATATATAAAGAATTGTGACGTGATTGAATTTCGAAATCGAATTTTCGATGGTAAACTACGTTACAAGAATCTATGAATTCTAATGGAAAGTTTATGAGGTGATGCCTGTGTGTGTATGTGTGTATGGGGGAGGAGCTATGTATGTCATTTTGTATGTGTGTGTATGTAAGCGTGGGTTTAGTTTGTGTATGTGCGTTAGTTTGGGTATGTATGTCAGTTTGTGTATGTGTGTTAGTTTGTGTATGTATGTTAGTTTGTGTATGTGTGTATGCGTGTTAGTTTGTGTATGTATGCTAGTTTGTGTATGTGTGTTAGTTTGTGCATGTACGTTAGTTTGTGCATGTGTGTTAGTTTGTGTATGTATGTTAGCTTGTGTATGTGTGTGTATGTTAGCGTATGTGTATGTCAGTGTATATGCACAAGTATGTTAGCGTGTGTGTATGTTTGTGCGCTTGTGTGTGCTCATGAGTCTTATCTCGCGAACGTCTCGAAAAACATTAATACAAAATATAAATTTTAAAAATTTTAAACGCGATCGAACGTTTAGCAGACTCTTCAAATTTAAAAAAAAAAATTTCAAAACGCCATTAAAACATCAAGTCATTCAATAATTTTAAGTAAATAATTATTTTATATGTATTTTTTGTTAGATAACAAATGACACTACATTTAAAAGCTTGAGCAATTTTCGAGGTATTGCACATTTTTCAAATAAATTGCCTAAAATGTTTACATAAAATTCTATATGGGTACTTGGCGATACATTTAGCTAAACTTGTGTTTAAATGAACACAATATCGCCAATTCGGGCATTTTTCTTAAATGCTGCCAAATTAACTAAAATTATGCAAAATTGGCAGAAATAAGGCTAAAGTTATAAAAAGGGTTGAAATTTGGTGAATTAAATATTTACGTATTTTAATATATAGACTATATTGCTTAGCAGATGCTAATAATATTTCCAATTATCACGTTAGTTTTGCCGAAAATATCAGCTTTGAGTAACATTACGATCTTTTTCTGATGACACTAAGTGGTTTTACATGTTGTTATCAAGAAAAGCGTCAAATATTAGCATATTACAATATTACCATACCAAATATTAGCATAATTCAAAGATAAAACGTTGTACTGTAGTTCTGGTACAGCATTATTTCCCTGTGAAAGATGGAAAGTCATTGCATTATGTTGGCGAAATCATATACTGTCCATATCAGATTATGCTAATTAAGAAAGTGCGTAATCTACATTTTAGTTAGTAATATGTCAAATGTTATTGGATTCACCAGCTTTCAACTGATTCAAAATTTCCTATTTAAACATAACTATTTTGAAGTCTTTTGGTCTGAAAATCCCGTTTTCATGTGACTTCAAATGTCTAAGGGAAGAAACTTGAAACAGCGAAATGACACAGAATGAAATCCAACATTTTATAAATCCAACGCAGCTCTGAAAGAAAATAGATTTGAACTATTTTATCTTCTCTGCACTCCAGCCTTTACTGGCATTTAACATTACTCTGATTTTTATTGAAATGACGTTCCGTACCAGAAGGTGAATTAACCCAGAAGAGAGGAAGTTAGATGATTTTTATCCTACGTGATTTCATCTTAATTGAGATCTAACTCATGTTTAGAAAATGCCTAAATAAATGATAATCAAAGAGATGAAACACATTATCAAAGTAATAAAACTACTTTTCGGCAGAAGATGCATGTGAAACCTTGATTAAAGATTATTTTTCGATTAGACCAATATTTGGTTTGGTCTAATCGACATTGATGATTTAAATATTTACAAATTCATGATAAATTAATGAATGAAATAATTACATATTTTAATATATAGACTATATTGTTTAGCAGATGGTAGCATTAGATCCCAATTATCTAGTTTTACGTAAAATATCAGCTAATTTGGTACTTCAAAGTGGTTTTACATGTTGTCATCCAGAAAAGCGTTAAATGTTAGTATACAATTCAAAATTAAACATTGCACCGTAGGTCTGGTTCATGATTATGTCACTGGGAAAAAAATAAAATTATTACTTTCCTTATATACATAATGTATAAGGAAAGTATTGTGACGGGGTCGAAAATTCGAATTCGAGTTTTCGACGGGAGAGCACGTTTCAACCATCCCTGATCACGAATCAAACATTTTTGAAGTGATGTCTGTGTGTGTGTGAGTGTGTGTGTGTGTGTGTGTGTGTGTGTGTGTGTGTGTGTGTGTGTATGTGTGTGTGTGTGTGTGTGTGTGTGTGTGTGTGTCAGTGGGTCTGTGGGTCTGTGGAGACGATAACTGACGAACGAATGGACCGATTCGAACCAAATTTGGTACAAAAATCACAATCCGTAAACACTGGAAGCCTATTGTTTTTATATGCAATCGAATGCTCAGAACCCCCCTGAATTTTCGAATGGAATTTTGAAAAAATCGTCAAAAAGTTAAAACCACTAATAAAGCTACGCAAATGACATTTCTTATGTAATTTTTCATTTGAAAACGATTGATATAAATTTTAGAACGCTAACATGAACCGTTCTCGAGATATTGTACATTTTTCAAAAAAATTATCAAAAAGTCATATAAAATAAAAAAAAATATTTCCTATTGATAAACATGTTCACCTTTCATATGTTATACCATGCGATAAATTGAGTGACACCATTCTCGTGGATCTAGCTCGTTCCATTCATGAAAAAAGATACTTTGAATAATACTTTTGTATTTAAACGCCAATAGTCATTTATCTGCTGTAAGAATAACTTATTTCTTAGTGCATAACGCTTGGCGAGATTTTGGCGACGAATTTGGCGGAATGTCGCCAACGTGGCGACTTTTTTGAAATGTTGCCAAATTAACGTAAATCTCGCCAAATGGATAAAAATGACGCTAAATCAATGAAAATGACGACTAATTGTCGAAAATTCAATATCTTGGAAAGAATATTTGTATCTACTATAAGAAAAACCTATTTTTTTACTGTAAAAGTAGTAAATTCATTACATTATATAAGGAAAGTCATGTGTTGCCCACATCAGATTTTTGCATTATGTGGCGGAAGTCACATGCGGACCACATAAAATTATTTTAAATACGAAATTACTTAAAATAAATTTTACTCAATAATATGTCAAGCATTCGGTTCACCAACTTTCAACAGATTTAGATCTTCTTATATAACGTAATACCTGGTCTGACAAACAAGATAAATCAAGATCCTACCTTAAAATCAAGACCTAATACCTGGTATAAAAATTCTGCTTTCAGGTGATTTCAAATGTCTAAGGGAAAAAACTGGAAACGATGAAGTGATACAGAATGAAATCGGGCGCATATCTAAACGTAAAAAGACGTGGGCTATTTTATCTTCTCTGCACTTCAGTCTTTCCTGACATTTAATATTACTCTGATTTCTATTGAAGTGACGTTTTATTCAAGAGAATGAATTAACCCAGAAGAAAGGAGGTGAGATGATTTTTATCTTTTGTGATTGTATCTTAATTACGATCTAACTAATGCGTAGAAAATGCCAAAACAAATGATGACTAAAAAGATGAAACACGTTTTCAAAGTGATAAAATGTCTTTTCGGCAGGCAATGACTGTGAAACCTTGATTAAAGATTTTTCCTTTGATCAAACCAATCTATAGATTTGTCTGATCGAAATTGGTGAACTACTTAAATACTTAAAAACTGATGATAAATTAGTGAATTAAATATTTACAAATTGACGATAAATCTGCGAAATAAATATTTACAAATTGATGATAAATTTATGAATTAATTATTTACAAATTAATGATAAATTGATAAATTAAATATTTACAAATTCATGATAAATTGATGAATAAATTATTTACATATTTTAAAACATGCACTGTATTGCTTAGCAGATCGTAGCAATTTTTCCAGTTATCAAGTTAGTTTTACGTAAAATATCCACTAATTTGGTATTTCAAAGTGGTTTTACATGTTGTCATATCGAAAAGGGTCAAATAATAGTATACAATTAAATACTAAATCATTGTACCGTAGGTTTGATACATCATCACTGTGAAAGATGTAAAGTCATTGCATTATGTAAGGTAAATAATATGCTGCCCACATCAGAATATTTTAAACAAGAAAATATGTAAAATACATTTTAAATACAGTTTTATTTCCCTGTAGTTCAGTCTTTCATGACATTTAATATTATATTGATTTCGATTGAAGTTACGTTTTATTCCAGAGAGTGAATTAACCTAGAAGAGAGAAAGTGAGATGATTTTTATCCTATGTGATTTTATCTTAATTAAGATCTAACTGATGGTTAGAAAAGCCTAAATAAATGATGATTTAAAAGATGAAACACATTAACAAAGTGATAAAACTACTTTTCGTCAGGCAATGCCTGTGAAAAGTAGTTTTATCACTTTGTAATTTTTTTTTCGTTTAGACAAATCTTTTGGTTTGGTCTAGTCGAAATTGATGAATCAAATATTTACAACTTGATGAATTAAATATTTATAAATTGATGAATTAAATATTTGCAAATTAATGAATTAAATATTTAGAAATTAATAATAAATTGATGAATTAAATATTTCCAAATTGATGATGAATTAGGGAATTAAATATTTACAAATTGATGAAAAATTAATTAAATAAAAATTTACAAATTGTTGATAAATTGATGAATTAAATATTTTCAAATGGATGATAAATTGATGAATTAAATATTTACGAATTTATGATAAATTGATGAATTAAATATTTACTTCTTTTAATATATGGACTATATTGCTTAGCAGATGCTAGCAAAATTTTCAATTATCAAGTTTTGTTTTGCGCAAAATATCGGCTAATTTGATACACTTCAAAATGGTTTTACATGTTGTTATCCAAAACGGGCTAAATGTTAGTACGTATTTCAATGTCACAATATTACAGGTCTGGTGCATTGCCATTTCACTGCGGAAAATGCAAAGCCACTGCATTATGTAGAGGAAGTCATATGCTGACCACATCAGGTTATCTAAAATAAGAAAGTATGTGAAAACAATTCTACTCAATAATATGTCAAGTGATATTCGGTTTGCCCGCTTTCAATTGATTTAGATTTCATATATAACGTAACAATCCTAAAATCAAGACATAATGCCTGGACTGAAAATTCCACTGTCAGGTGATTTCAAATATCTAAAGGAAGAAACTTGAAGCGACGAAGTGGCACTGAATGAAATCCAACTTTTTATAAATCTGACGCAGCTAAAAAATATAGGCTTGGCTTTTCTTTGCACTTCAGCCTTTCCTGACATTTTATATTACTCTGATTTTTTATTGAAGGGATGTTTTATTCTAGAGACTGAATTAACTCAGAAGAGAGGAAGTGAGATGATCCTTTATGACATGTGATTTTACCTTAATTAAGATATAACTGCTATTCAGACAATGTCCATATAAAGGATGGCTGGTGATAAAACTACTGATTTAGATTTGCACATATAACCTCAGTTGAAGTGGAAAAATCATTTTCACTATTTAAAGCAGTAACAGATAGACGTTAGCATTTTCAATTCGAATATTTAAAACAAGATCAATCGTGCATAAATAATTGATTATGAAACACTTTCTAACTGAAATGCAATTTTATTTAAACATTTCTAAAATGCGATGCATTCAGCGTTGATATATTTTAAATTATCACAATACTACACTAATTTATTATATTTGAAAACTTCATCAAAAATAACTTTGTTCAAATCACGTCATCGGAATATAAATCGTCTGGCTCTGTTCATATCACTTTTATTCCAGACTCCAGAGCTAAATAATTTTGCGTTAAAAAATTCAGCAATTCTTATACAACTGATCTTACTATCACTTGCTTACATCCTGCATCCATTAAAATTAGGCTTCGTTGTAAAATAATCAAAGTTTGATAATCATTTAAACTAAAAAATAGCGTAATTGCGTTGGCACTTAATATAAATGCACAGAAAATACACAAAAATAAAGAGGTTTTTGTGGAACACTAAATATAAATGTAAAATAACTTTAAAAATCACGATTTTCATAACGGGAAAAAAAGATGGATGCCATATTTTCTTTTGAAGTAGGTCACCTGATCTCTTCGTGTAATATGAGTGTAATTATTATTTAAACTTTTATTTAAAAAATTACCGAACATCTTTTTCTGAAATTTTTTTATATATTTTATGGGACAATTTAAATATTTTCTGAATTTTTCGAAGCAATTTTTTAATTTTAACTTTTCTTAATGAGATGTTTGAAAAAATTAGGTCCCGTAGGGTTTAATTTTTGCAACTCGGGTTGAATCTTAAATTAATTAGGTGATATTATCAATTTCCATTTCCATATGTTCCATAGACCGTCTCAACAACATACTAAAATTTTATTTTGCTAAAGTCATTTTTACGGCAGTTATCTTGCGAACGGACAGACAGACAGGCAGACAGAATAAATGAACAAAGTCATAAACACTTTTAAACTATGTTGGAAAGTGTTAAAAATATTCAACTAGTTTCGATGTGTAATAGTAATTGTTTATGTAACTAAGCGACTCGTTTAACTCGTTGAGACATTTATGCCTTGATAAAAGAAAAAGTTTCAGAAAATAATAAATACTTACAATATATCATTGAGGTAAACGTTCTAGCACCTGGATAATTGTCATTTTATTACTTGGAAAATTTCATAAAAACTAATCGATACTCACAAATGTAGGTCTTGCAAGGGAATTCTTAATCGCAGAAATTCAAGATAAGTCAATGCAAATATTGCGATTTTCAGTTGACCCTAATTCACAGAAATTTCTTTGTGACATAACGACCTTCTGAAAGTCTTGTAAAGACCCTTCTTGCCCCATCCGTGAATCGAACCCTGGATCTCCGAATTGTACAGCTGACGCTCTAGCATTGAGCTACTGTGGCGAAATTGCAAGTTCTTATCGACAAAGTGGACTCTGCATTCTCCTCCCTCTATTGTCAGATTGGCGGGCAACTGACAATCCGTCTGATCACCTCCTGATATTTTTACCTCATGTTAGCCTCCTGCTATTACTATTTTTACCCAGGTTAGTATCCTACGGGATCGTTACCCTCTCAATTTTGAAATCAACGCTCATTCTCTCAGAGCCACTGAATCGGTACTAGTCGTATTAGGGTCACTTTCAGACCTCCGAGAACTGTGCACTAACCTACCGGGTTGATTTGTTCGGGCGGTATTTTAAAGAGCCTTACTTCCCTAATCTGGAATTGTACCCTGAACCTCCGA
Source organism: Amaurobius ferox (assembly GCA_951213105.1). NCBI lineage: Eukaryota > Metazoa > Arthropoda > Arachnida > Araneae > Amaurobiidae > Amaurobius > Amaurobius ferox. The sequence goes on from OX578139.1 coordinate 71,036,551, forward strand.
ACTGGTCGTCCGATGCTCTACGTTTAAGTTATTAGAAAGAAATTGCAAGCTCTTATCGTCGAAGTGGAGTCTGTAGCCTGGTAATTTCAAAATTTAAAAGTTTTCACCAATTTTATTTGTCAGCGAATTCAGAAGTTCGGTTTTATTGTACTTGAAGTTCAATGCGTGGCGCTTTCTAATTAAACCATTTTCGATAGGGCGTTGTATAAAAAGTCAGATTCCCTATTTCTTTGCGAATACCAACCACCTCCTTGCAGGAAAATTTCGCGACATAATTCCGCTGTCCTTTCTGATGATTTTTGTAACTGAAAGTGTGAGTCTGCGAGCCACCACCAACGAGATAAATCCCTGAACCTAAATAACGAAGCACACTAAATTTATCGCCAAGTGCTGCAAGTTTGATGATGCTACTGCTCATTTTTATGTCGGTTTTTGGAAACATTTAAATTTCTTGGGAATAATCCTTAAGAATCTGCCACAGTATTTAGCAGTTGAAGAAGCAAACGCGCTTTTTTCACTTCCAAATTAACAATTCACGAAACATAAGGGATTAATTAACTCTAATTTCTAAATCGCAAAACTTACTGAAGAATATGCATCGTTAGCAATGAAAAAAATGAATAATGTGATTCTGTTTTCTGAAGAAAAATGTTATTTGTAGTCTTTAGTGAAATACTATTTTCATTTCATTCGCTGAATGATACTAATTGCGTTGAAAGGGAACGTTATGGAAAAGAAGTTATTTATTTCTTTTCCATAACATACTCTCAAATACTTTGAAATGACTTTAGCTAATTACTTACATTGTACTTAATTATATTCATTTTTACTAAAAATCTGTGTTTTTTCGTCGGCATTTCAAACTGTAGAAAAGTACGGGCATGATGAATATGTTATTAGTATCTGATTGATGTATTATTTTTTATCATAACATCTTATGTGAGAAGCACATGACTTTCCTTGCAGATTTACATTCATTTTGTCATTTTTTATTTCATTATGAATTACACTGAGGTTAATTGCAGAAAATAACATGGATACTTTTCTGATATTATATTCAACTTGCCTTTTCAGTGCATCTTCGGTTCATGTGGCAACTTAATTCACTTTAAATTCTTCAGGTGCTCAAAATTTCAAAAGACTAAAATATCTCGAGAATCCTACAGTTGTGGTGTCAATCTTATTCAGTTAGTTGTCAAAATTTATCTGAATAACAAGTACTTCATTAATATATTTCAACAATTTTAGTTATTTATTTCAAATTTTCACTATCTTTGCAGGCATTTTCGCAAAAAAGAGTTGGTTACACTTTTCTGAATAATATCAAAATCTAATCAGTATCAGGATAATCATTAAGGGATTTAACTACTAAGTTATTAGAAATTTCATTAAATAGTTTTTTAACTACAGTAAAAAGCGTCTTCCGTTCTTCAAAATTAAAAATTTAAATATCTCGATAATGGTGCATTTTAGAGTAATGAGTTTGATCTGAATTCCTTTATCGTTAACAATTACGTATAAAACAAGTGTTTAATTGATACATTTGAGCATATATAGTATTTTATTTTAGATCGGATATTTTATTTTTGCGGGCCATTTCGCATAAAAATGCAGGTTCTTTTTTCCGGAATCGTACCAAAATCTAATAAGCCCTAGGGCAACCTCCATGTAATTTAACTACCAAATTTTGCGAAATGTGCTCAATAAATTTTAAGTTAGATTGGCTTCATGCAATTTTTGTGGGCCATTTCGCAAAAAAAGAAAAAAAAATCCGAATCGCACCAATTCGTACCCAATCGTACGAATTTTTCCCGAATCGTACCAAAAGCTAATCAGCACCAGGGTAACACATATGTCAATTATCTAACAATTTTTTTTAAAAATGGTCAATTGTTTCTATGCAATTCTTGTGTTTTGTATGTCTGATCAGCCCTTAAATTTTGTCTAAGACCACCTTATATAGAAGAACATCTGATGAGAATTATTAGGATTATAAATTTAGAAAACAGCTCGCTGAGGAGTCTCATAAGGTGACTTTATTATAATTTTAGAAAAAAGCTCGCTGAGGAGTCTCAAAAATGACCTGATTATAATTTTTGAAAATAGCTCGCTGAGGAGTCTCAAAAGTGACCTGATTATAATTTTAGAAAATAGCTCGCTGAGGAGTCTCAAAAGTAACCCAAATAAAATTTTGGAAAATAGCTCGCTGAGGAGTATCAAAAGTGTTCTGATGTACTCTGATATCGAAATCGATCTTCATCTGAGGTCCAAGTACCTAAGCAAGTAAAGTAAAATTGCCCTTGTACATTTTGCTTTGTGAGCGTATTCCCTAATCCCTGTGCATATTTTGTAAAGCATTAATAGCAAAATACATTTATTCCAAACAAATTTTAGAACAATTCCTAAAATCAGTCAGTCATTATGCTATCTTCGTAACTAGTAGAACGTTTTATATAAAAAAAAAGTTAGTTATATTATGATTAAACTTCGCCAAACAACTCAGTTTTAGCTTTCAAATAAATTAAACTGACATCAGTGGTATGTTCAGCATTAAATACTAATTTCCTTAAGCTGCGTCCTGACAAACTTGATTAAAATGATTTTATGTATTGCGATCAGTGTTATGCATTTTTCGGTAAATGTTAAATTGGATTTTGATTGAAGATGCCATTTAATTAATCAAACATTTTTGGAAGATTTTTAAAGCCGAGGAGGTTTCATTGTCCAAAGTTGAAGATAGCAGATTTTTAAAATTAGTAAATTTTTGAAGTGTTACAACATTAATATATAAATTGCATTTGTTAATATAATCGATTTAGGAAAGAAATAAAACTGAAGCTTATATGATCCGGAAACTAAAAAGACACGTTATACAGCAGAATATTACAGCATCATTCGGAAAACATGTAGGTCCTTCAAAAACTCGAGTTACAATTTTCGGCATGATTCCAATACTTTCCCTATACATTACCATATATTGCAGGCCAAGTTAAAAAATGACGTATTGCACCCGTGTAGGATAAAAGAGACTGTGATGCGAGTTCCGATAGTTATAAGAGGCAGTAAACAGGAATTGACGAGCGTCAGCGAGATGGGAGTATGGCGATCGGGTGAGATTAAAGAGCCTGGGAAGCGTATTCTGGGGATTGGGTAGCGTCAGCGAACAAGGAGCGAAGCCCCAACCGGTTAATACGTCTGCGTAGCAGGCGTAATAGAAGAGCGTATAAAACGGGCTCCGTTATTTAATGAGAACAGGAGGAGGAGTCCGAACACGGAATACAAATGTGGTTGTGTGCGGCGGACTGGTTAAAAGAGCTTATGAAAGTGGCTCCGTGGTGGTTGAGAGCTACCGAACAAGGGGCGCCCCCAACGGACGTATTACGCTTGCTAAACAGGTAAAACAAAAGATCTAGAAAAAGAAACTCAGCGAGACACCGCGAGTAGTGAGGTGAACCTCTCGACTCGCTATGCGAGTTACGGGAGTTGGCGAGTTAAGCTAGCAACTGGAAGAGTTTCCAGTCATTTAAATATTACTCATTTTACAATAGGTGCATCGTTTTCAGCAACGAAATTGCAAATTTTGAAGATAAATAAAGTACAACTGTTGGCAAAAATAAAATGTTCACTTCAGAATTGTATAAAAAATTAAATTTAATCCGATTGTAACCAAAATAGGAGGCGAAACCATGCACAATATTTTGAACCATCATGCAAAATTGCAAATCATTTGATGTCCTAGGTCTGGCGCTAACCGTGACATCATAATTTAGAATTATTTTGTCAGCGGCTTCGACTTCAGCTAGCTTAATTTTATTATAAGGAAATAAAATTCATATAAATATCAACATGACTTTGTATTATAAAAATGTATTATGAAAAAAGTGTTTATTGAGAAATGCCTCTCACGTAAAAAATATGAAGACAAAGTCACATACAAAACTTGCTTTATTAAAATAGAAACATGATCATAATCTATACCCAAATCCCGACTCCATTCCACATTTCTAAACAGTTCTATGTTACTTTTTTTATCTCCCTCTTTACATTCACACTCATTAAATGATGGCGAGAAATAACTCATTACGCTAGTGACCTGAACTTTTGAATAACTTATTTCCTTTTGATGCAAATTAAAGTTGTCTTAAGTGCATGCCAGATACATCAAAAGCATTATTACATTTAATAAAAATCCGGTGTTCGCTTCAATGAATTAAATTGTTCTTTAACATGCTTCAAAGAATTTAGAATTCTTTTGACGCATTTTGATTGGAATTTGAGGATTCTTTCATTTTGAGGAACATTTATTTAAAATAAGTTTGAATCTGATCAAAATGTGCATTAGAAATCACATTAAAGAGTAGAAATACCAGTGAATGGTTTCTTACATTAATGCTATGTGTTTTTGTAGAACTATTTTCTGAAAGTATTCCATGTGATAATAATTTTAAAGTTTCGAAGAATTTCCGAAATTGCAAACATTTTAAACAGCCTTTTTCAATGCTAGTGTTTGATCACCTCTATTAATGCAGCATCACTTTAAAAATAATTACTTAGATATAGGGTATGAATTTTTGGCATATCTACGTAATTGTTCATAATGAACTAGATACATTGCAGATTGCAGAGCAAATGAAGGAAATATGAACATGATAGTAAAAATAAAATCTGACTAAGCTACTAAATGTCATGATATTTTGATATCTAGTTCTGGGGTCGACAAACTACAGTACGCCGTCTAAATTCGGTCTGCTTCCCCTTTTTGCACGGCCGCGAGCTAAGAATAGATATTTTTTCAGAGAATGGATGTTTTCTAATTTTTCAAATTAGATTTTTTATTGCAGAAGATTATTCGAAATTCCAAAATCCATTTGACTGTATAATTGAGGAGGTTACACTTAAACTTCAATTGGAAGTGGTTAATCTGATGACAATTCAATCGGAAGTGGCTTGATAACAGGCTAAATTGCAAATTTAAAAAAAATCTTACTTAGTTCTATAAAAGTCTTCCAAGCGGTGAATATGGACAATTAGGATCATATGCTCAAGGATTTAAATCCGAGTTTGGCTGCACCTACCTGTCTGAAAAGACATTTTCAAGATTTCAGGCAAAATCTGAATACTGGCATTAACAGATGAATATTCGCAATTAATTTTTATGTTAGGAAGTAATAACTTTGAACACCAATATGGTGAAATGTTATCCAAAAATAGCAATTCCATTCTTCTCATTAGTATAGCTGTAATTCAAATAATTGTAGTCTACTTATTATTATTATTGATATTATTTTTGCGTTACATTTTATTCAATAAATTTATTAAAACTTTTTTCTTTTTATTTAAGTAGGCATATCTACATAAATATCCTGAAATTTGACACTCTTGGCCTATAAACTCTAAAATATTTCCTATCTGGCTCTATATAAAAATATTTGCCGACTTCTGATCTAGTTTATATTGTAATGTGAATGCATACTTTGAAAAACACATTAATTGATATATACACAGATAGAATATAAGTAATTAACCCTGGCAATGCGTTCTTTATGCATTATTGTATATGCAAGAGAAAGTGCTATATGCAGCAAATTCGCCCACTTTAGATGGCTTTACACTTGCATAAGAGATAAAGTATCTGAAAGGGTTCAATTCAAAAGTTCAATATCAATACAACGGAATCGCCTTATTCTTTCTTTTCTCCTTTCTTTGCCTTTCATTTCTAGTTTCTTGTCTCTCGCTTTCCTGCCTTCTTGGTTTTATCGCTTTCATTTCTCCTCGTGCACTGTATCTCAGCAGTTATAGATTTTTACTTACAATACGTCGAAGTGTATAAAGTATTGGTTTCGTGTCGAATATCGCAAATCGAGTTCCCGATGGATACATCACTTGTGAATTACTCTGGTGCTGATTAGATTTTGGCACGATTTGGGATAAAAAACTTGCCTTCTTTTGCGGAAAAGTCAGCAAAATTTGTCAAAATCTAAAATAAAAAACTACGTATGCTCGAATATATGAATTAAGTGCTTGTTTTATACGTAATTTTAGACAATTAAAAGAATAATCCCATTGTTTTAGGATTAGCCTTTCTCGAGATATTTTAGTTTATTGCATTTTTGCTTCGCTGGCTACCAGAAGTCAGGTTACCAAATTAAAACGAAAATTGAATTAAAAGTGCAAATTTAGTCTAATTTCAAATAATTATACGTGTTATTTTGTGAAATTAAACTCAATTTAACGAATTATTGAAGAAATAAAGGGAAGGTGAATATGAGTCTGCAGTGAAAGTCATGTGCTGCCAACCTCAGATTTTTTTCTTGTTGCGATTATTTCTTGCCGTGAAGAAGAAGAATAGTTCTTTTTGATTTCAAAATTAGTGGACTCATAAAATATACTCAATTTATATGAATATTCTATACTAATTTACTCTCAGTAGCAGTTTCAGAAACTCTATACTTTATACTACATTTCCGAAGCTCTATACTTTATATTACATTTTGTGAAGCTTTAGAAATTCAAGAAAAAATTAGTCAAAGGCAAAAATATGCATTTCATTTGATGATACAATATTACTTTTCTTATATACATAATGTATAAGGAAAGTACTTTGACGGGGTCGAAAATTCGAATTTGAATTTTCGACGGGAGAGCACGTTTCAATCATCCCTGATCACGAATCAAACATTTTTGAAGTGATGTTTGTGTGTGTGTGTGTGTGTGGAGACGATAACTGACGAACGAATGGACCGATTCGAACTAAATTTGGTACCAAAATCACAATCCGTAAACACTGGAAGCCTATTGTTTTTATACGGAATGGAATGTTCAGAACCCTACTAAATTTTCGAGTGAAATTTTGAAAAAATCGTCAAAAAATTAAAACCGCTAATAAAGTTACGCAAATTACGTAATTTTTCTTACGTAATTTTCCATTAGTAAACGATTAACATAAATTTTAGAACGCTAACATGAACCGTTCTCGAGATATTGCACATTTTTCAAAAATATTATCAAAAAGTCATATAAAATAAAAAAAAATATTTCCTATTGAGAAACACGTTCACTTTTCATATGTAATACCATGCGATAAATTTGATGACATTATTCTCGTGGATCTAGCTCGTTCCATTCATGAAAAAGGATACTTTGAGTAACACTTCTGTATTTGAACGATAAAATAGTCATTTATCTGCTGTAAGAATAACTTATTTCTTTGTCCATAACGCTTGGCGAGATTTTGGCGACGGATTTGTTGGAATGTTGCCAACTTGGCGACTTTTTAAAATGTTGCCAAATTAACGAAAAACTCGCCAAATGGATTAAAATGACGCTAAATCAATGACGACTCATTGATGATGACGACACGGAAAATGACGACTCATTGACGAAAATTCAATATCTTATAAAGAATATAAATAACTACTATAAAAATAATCTACTTTTTTTTACTGTAAATATAGTAAATTCATTGCTTTATATAAGGAAAGTCATGTGCTGGCCACATCAGATTTTTTTAATTTTTATATAGTTGTAATTATTTGACAAAAAATATTTTTTAAGCTTTTGAATTTAAATTTTTATAGATATTTAATAGTTTTAGAGATATTCAATTTCGAAAAATACCATGCATACTCTGATAAATTTATTTATATTTTTTCTTCATTCCTAGATTTCTCATATATTTATCTATTTTTATCACATTTCTACTTTAGTTATAAAAGTTTTATGCTGTAGATTAACTTCGGAACTAACTGTACGTCAGATTTCAAGAATTTTGATTAAAAATACATAAAACTTTACTACTGTAACATTGAAACTCCAACTGACAATTTAATTAAACCAGATAAAAATTATTCTGCTGCAGGAAAATGTAAGTCATGTTAAATAGAATTGCTATGCTATAAAACAACTTTTGAAACTTTTTTTATGTTCAAATTAATTGACACAAGCTAGAAACGAGTTTTGAACTGAAATATGACGCGGTAACGCTTTTAAATACAGGTACATTTTTATATACACGTTTTAAATTTTGTCTCCATATGAATTTATTATTGCTGTTTGTGGTTCTAAATTAATGCAGTTTGTGGTTCATAAGTAGTTTGTGGTTCTAAATTGATGCAGTTTGTGGTTCATAAGCACTTTGCGGTTCTAAATTTATGCAGTTTGCTGTTCTAAATTTATGCAGTTTGCGGTTCTAAATTTATGCAGTTTGCGGTTCTAAGTTTATGCAGTTTGTGGTTAAACGTATGAGAAATAAACACTTTTATCAAATTTGGTCTGAGCATGCAGTATATATAAACATTTGTCCATAAGTATTTGCACACAATAAATGTAATAATTTTTGGACCTAATATATTGTCACCTAATAAATTTAATATATGTCTGGATGAAAAAAGTAACAAATATATATGGGATAATATGTAAAACATATTTCAAAACACTTGTAAATATATTCAGAATAATGATAAACACACAAATAAGATAAAAATAATTAATTTTTTGCGTCATTACTGTGTGTCCACCCCTTCTGCTCCTTTTTAACACTTTACAACAAAGTTGAAAAGTGTTTATGACTTTGTTCATTCTGTCTGTCTGTCTGTCCGTTAGCACGATAACTGCCGTAAAAATGATTTAATTAAAATGAAATTTTAGTATGTTGTTCAGACGGTCTATAGGACCTATGGGAATATAAATGAATAATATCACCCAATTAGTTTTGGATTGAACCCGGGTTGAAAAAATGGAATACATTGAGCCCTATGGGACCTAATTTTTCAAGCATTTTTTAAGCGGATTTAAAATTCACAAATTGCTTCGAAAATTTTAGGAAATATTCAAATTGTTCCATAAAATATATAAAAAAAATTCAGCGAAATATATTCAGTAGTTTTTTAAATAAAAATTAAAATAATAATAACACCTCTTATATGAAGCGATCACGTGTCCATGATATGAAACGATCACATGACCCACTTCAAAATGATATATGGCATCCATCTTGTCTCAAAATCGTGATTTTTAAAGTTCTTTCTAATTCATATTGAGTGTTGTATCCATCCTAAAACTACTTTATTTTGGCCTAAGTTCTGTGCATCTACATACTTTAACAACGCAATGACAATATATTTCAGTTTAAATGCTCATACAAATTTGATTATTTCTACTATTAAGCCTATTTTTCACCTATGTAAAATGTAAACAGCAAAATATGTAGAATGAGTTGTATTAGAATCGCTGTAATTCTTTAACACAAAATCATTTAGTCCATGGAGTCTGCATGGCTGATATGAATGAAATATTCATTGATTTTAGAAAGAGAAGGACGATAATTTTCGATGAAGTTTTACGCATAGAGTTTTACTTACTTGTAGCTCCATGGTCTTAATTTTTAAATAATATAAATTATTATAGTATTGTGATGAATGACATGAAGGGGGGAATTATTTATGAATGAAATGTTGCTTTTATAGAGAGAGCCAGGCGTGTTATTTTTTCTATGACGTCATTTGAATGGATTTCAGTTGTTTTCGATGAAGTTTTCAAATATAATAAATTATCGTAGTATTATGATAATTCTAAAATTATTACCGAGGAATGTATCACATTTTAGAGATGTTTAAACCAGGCAATTTATATTTTAATGCCGTCATTTGAATGAAGTTAATTTTTTTCGATGAAGGTTTAAGGCTTCAAATATAATAAATTAATGTAGTATTGTGATAAGTTTTAAAATATTACCGAGGAATGTATTGCATTTTAGACATGTTTAAATAAAATTGCATTGAAGTTTTAAAGTGTTTCATAATCAATGCTTTAAGCATGATTGATCTTTCTTGTTTTTTTGTTTTTCACTACGGCTTTTCAAAGTTTAGGCATTCTCTCTATCGACTTGTTCAGCGTTTCTGGAAATATCCCCCCCCCCCCATTCGTTTCGAAACATTTTCCAGAGGCTTTTAACAGTAGTTGGATAAACTTTTTGGACCGTTCGGTAAAGTTCATCCCACAACTGTTAATCGAATTGTGTTCCTGTAATTATGGTGGCGAAAGCATTTCTCCAAGTTTTTCCTTCTTATCTAAATACTGGTTACTTCTGTCTTATCGAAATATTATTATCTAAATACTCTTGCTAAATATTTTGGATCATCTTCCTGCTGGATTATGAATTATTGACCAAAAATGCACAATAAAGATGGCAGCATTTTATTTTAAAGAATGTAACGGTATTGCTGTTTCGTTTTGTTTTCTCTTAACCTGGAGATATTACCAACTGTTTCCGCAAAAACAGTCTCACATCATTATAGAACCTCCTCCAAGTTTCACAGAAGAAATCAATTATTGGAAGGAATCAAATTCACAAAAGGAATCAATCCGTTCAGTTGTGGGTCTGCGAACAAAGACAATTCGCCTTGTACCCAAAACTACAAACTCGGATTAATTGCTCCAGAGAACTGTCTTTCAATTATAACTCGTCCAATTCTGATATTTTTCAGCCCACTGTAATTGTTTCTTTTTGTTTATGGGCCTTTAGAGTAGTTTTCTCATGGCTACTCGTCCATGCTACTTTATTCGCTGCTATTCGTCCATGAAAACCCGCATCAGCGAGTTTGTGTTTGACAGAAGTAATGCTAACGGGTATGTCCCTGTTCAAATTAATCTGAGAAGCTAGTTCGGGTATAAATACGAGATTCAAATACCAGTATCTGTCAGTCACTGACGTCAACTGACAACAGATATCAGTATCTGTCGTCAGTTGGAATTGTAATTCTGTATCCTTTGATACGCTTTTTATTATATAAACTGCTACCAGACTTAAATCTTTTAACTCTGTAATTCAACTGCTTGCCTTGGTATATTTAATTCACTTACGATTCGGCGTTTACATTTGCCTATTTTGTGATGAGCAGTAATCGAATAACTCACTTCCAGTGAAAGCTCTTTTGATTTTGGCATATTTAGTTATGTTCCTATAAAAGAAGACGAATATGTGGAAAAGGGTGATAAAGAACCGTTTTTCTCCAAAATTAAAAGAAAACTTGCCGCATACAAAGAGAACACTGAACTGGCCGGTTCATGGGCGGATAAAGAAAAAAATGGCTGTAAAAAATTCAACCTATCAGTGTCTTGTAAAATGCCTTATTTAGCATAAAATTCCCTAAAGATAAACATGTGTTTTCAAATGCTAATAATTTTGACTACAACATCTGTAAAATAGTTAATCTACCATTTTGTAAGAATTAAAACATATTAATGCTACAATGAAATAACATATGTACTCTTAAGCAAGGAAAAAGAGGGCGACCAAATACTTATGGACGATAGTGAACATATTTAAACATTCAAACGAGTTTTTTACATGGCTGAGCGTATGTTTAGGCGTTATTTAAGAGACTTTGATTCAGATCTTGTTCCGGATGGATTTTTTATTTATTACAAAGGAAGTGTTGTTGCTGTAGACGAGGGGTAACTTGGAAAAGCCGGGTAGTGGTTCTGTGGGTGTAGCATCGGGCGCTACTGCTAGACCCTTTGCTGGCCCGATTGTCCTGGGAATGTTTTCGCAACGGCGAATTGTTCCTTCTGGATCGACTCTAATTTCTGAGTATTACAACAGATTTGACTTTATTCTATATGATTTTCTAAACCGTTAAAATGTTGAATTCATATTTTTCTGGCTGAAAATCACCAATTGCTCTATACCCGATACTTTACTAATATAATAATTTAGTCAGAAAATTGTAAAATATCTTCTCCTTACTATACACATATTATGCACTTCATTTATAGATATTAGGTTAATTATTACATATTCACACATATTATGTTAATTACTACATATCCACATATACTTAATTTATACATATTCACACATATTATGTTTTAATTTTTCCAACAACTACCGTTTAACAATTTTCATCAGCCTCAGTCAGTGAAATAATATTTAAAGGATTGTTCAGGAGGGATTTTAAATATCTACATTCAACAGACTTAACAATAATTGCACGTAGAACATTTTCAAACAAGAAAATATTTTAAAATGCAATACAATTGTAGCTTTCATTTTTTTTTTGCATTTTAAGTTTGTATATCAGCCACGTAACTTATACTCTCGTATAATATAATAATTTCCTTATATAGGGTGATTTAAAAGAGATGAGCCATACTTTACGAGGTGAAAGTATACACCAAACCAAGCATTTTTCGTCATAGTTTTCTGGGTCGGAAATGAAACTTAAAGGCGTTACAAGGCGCTTACTCGTTAAGAAGCGGCCGCTCCGTACTTTAAAAGCGTCATTCTGGTAGTTATTTTCTGGTTGAAGAAGAAAACCCCTTATGCAAATTTCATCTGGGGAATAAGAAGAATCCTAATGCAAATTTTCGTAACACCGAATGTATAGCCTTATCAGTTTGCAGCAGTTATTTGCAGCTCTAAATTTTGATATGATAGAGGAATTTACAAATAGGGAAAAAACGGATATGCATTTCATCTATGGCGCTGCAAATGGGATTGGCAGAGAAGCACAACTACTATACGGAGAACGTTTCCTCCATAGTCGGTTGCCTAATTGTACAATAATTGAACTCTTTCATCGGCAGCTCTGAGAATCGAAATCCTTTCCCGCTACCAGGTTTGATGCAGGTCGTGAAAAAAGTGCTAGAACATCAAGTGTGGAACAGGCATTTCTGGACACAGCAGCAGTTCGGGTGGGCACAAGCACAGGAGCAATGGGACATACTCTTGGAGTGCCACAATCCACGGTATGGCGGGTTCTGCATGGGGAACAGTTACACCCATTCCATCTTCCCTTCCGAGAGGTTAGTGGTAGAGGAAAGCGGGTACGATCCCTATGGATGCCTACCCACTGGGTTCCGGTCTAAATTGGGTGGCTCTTCCCTGCCATCCAAACTGTTACCTTAAACTTTCTGGTAGGTCAGACGGTCTGATTCTCAACAACAACAACAATCCATACCATCTCCAGCGAATCCAAGCAATGACTACAGAGGATTAACCCACTGGTTCGCGGGGAGTTCGCCCAGTGGTTCCTGGGACAGAATGCGACGTAACCAGATTTTCCGATGACTGCGCTTTTCACGGATGAAGACTATTTCGCACGTGATGGCACATTTGGCATCCAGAATGAACATGTGTGGATGAGTGTAAACTCACATGCAACATATCCAAAATCGCATCAGCGACGATGCTCCGTCAATGTGTGGGCATGAATCATTGGCGACCGCCTAATATGCCCGTACATTATGGCGGAACGACTTGATGGGAGAATGTACCGTATTTTCCTGCAGTGGTCTTGCAGGGGGTCTTGATGTTGCAACACACATCCGGCAGCGTATGCGGTTCCAGCATAATGGAGCACCAGTACATTTTGGGAGAGAGGTAAGGAACTATCTGGACGTCTCTTTTTCGGGCCGATGGATTGAGTGAGGTGGTCCCATAGCCTGGTCCACACAATCGTTCGATCTGTAGTGTCTTGCTTGTTTTGTGGGATATCTCAAGAGTCTCGTCTATGACACTCCCCATGAATCTGAAGAGTAACACGCCGCAAGAATTTTGACCGCTGCTGTCGATGTGCGCGACTTGCCTGACCTGTACCAGGGAGTTCGACAATCCCCTCATCGCCGCTATGAGACGTGCATTCAAGTTGACGGTCGCTCTTTTGAGTCATTGCTGTAATTATTGTGTATTAAATGTCATTTTATAACTTCTAAATCATTTCTGTGTTTTCGCCTCACCTCATCGGTATCACCATTAAGATCCAACTGGCGTCTTTATGCTTAATTTCCGAGCCGGAAACTATGACGAAAAATGCTTGGTTTAGTATTGTTATTGATTGAGACACAGACTGTCAGACCTACCAGAAAGGTGTAAGGTAACCGTTTGGACTGCCGGGAATTGCCACCGAATTTAGACCGGAATCCAGTGGGGGAGGCTTCCACAGGGACTGTACCCTCCTTCCCCTACCACCAACCTCTCGGAAGGACTTTCTGACCCACATGTTTAACATGGTCGTACTCCGCATGAACACGGCGGCACTTGTGGCAGCGTGAAAATCCAGCGCGCAAACCACCGGGCTACCGCGCCCGAAATGTGCCAACAGCACGCGGTGTTTCCAGGTGGTCACTCACCCAAGTACTAACCGCGCCCGATGCTGCTAGACTTCACTTCGCTTGGTTTAGAGTGTATTATCACCTCTTAAAGTTTGGCCCATCTTTTTTTAATCACCCTGTATAGCATATTTCATCGTTATGTATATATGAAAGCGCTCCCATTACATACACAAACAATATTAGACAGACAATAATTCTACTTTTTTTCTTCATATTTCTCAGGGGACTCTTATGCGCCACTTTAACCTTTTTTCATCTAATGGGTCTAATTTATTCTTGTTTAAACTTGTTTTGTCTTGGAATATGCCTGTCGTCTTTTGGTGCATTCCAATCTTGAGTCATTAGTTCTAATTTCGGCTGCACTGTTCTTGATGCTGCTTTCTGATGGGCTCTCTCGTAATCCTGTTTTTTGATATATATTTTCCCTGCTTTTTTTTCTTACGCCCCATTCCTCTTTGTCCTCTTTTGGACTTCGGATTATAGTCTCGACTGCAGTTTTAACCCCTTTTACCTGAGGTCAAAAGTAGAGTATACACTCTTAACAACTGTAAAAAGTGAACTGCGATAAAGCAGTCAGAGAAATTCAAACAGAGATAGAACACCTAAAGCAAAATTTCGCTAGCGTGTTATATCAACCATTGAAAGGACAACCATAAACATATGTACACGGGCCGATAACCCTCCCCTCATAGCATGAGGAGCGGGTTCTTAAAGGGGTTTAAGTATTGCTATGAGATTAATAATAAAACAGAGAAAAATATATGCAAACATTTAAATTATTTTTGAAAAAAATATCAATGAATTTAGAGGTAAGAAAAAATAAACAAACATTGTAAAGGAAGAAAGTAAAAAAAAATATAGAAAAAGGAGGCAGTAATTAAGGAAAATATAATAAAAGGAAGTGACCGATTTCGAAAATTAATTTCACGAATCAAACTACTATAAAATTAAGAATGTTTGATCTTAGGTCAAAAAGGAATATAACACTGAAAGGAGGAAAAAAATGGTTTCAGAAGCTATATGAGCTAATTTCATCAGTTAAATGAAAGTATCAACGATTGATCTGCTATAAAATATTAGTGAATGAGAATGGAATTAAGAAGAACATAACCAAATTGAAATTAAAACGAAACAACATGTTTTGGATGCTATATGAGCTAACCTTTAAAGTCAAAGATGTGTATAAAGAACATTTCTCTGGCTACAAAGATGTAATAAACATGTTTACATACCTATAAAAATATTATCAGAGTTAAGAGTAAAACGAAACTCCTGCTTTAAAAGAAAACATGTAGAGAAATAGTTTAGATAAACTAGCTATGATTAGTGTGTTTTTAGTTTCTTTTACATAAGTATTGTTTAGTAGTGTGTTGTTCTTGTTGAGACCCAGACCGTCCGACCTACCAGAAAGGTGTAAGGTAACTGTTGTTTAGTAGTGTGTTGAAAACCCACACGTCCGACTCATCCAGTGGACATGAGCAACTAATTGGACGGCCGGGTTTAGTAGTGTGTCGAAAGCCCAGGCCAGCCGACTCATCCGAAGATATAAAGCAACCATTTGGATGGCCGGGAGTTTAGTAGTGTGTTGTTGTTGTTGAGACCCAGACCGTCCGACCTACCAGAAAGGTGTAAGGTAACTGTTTGGACGGCCGGGAAGTGCCACCCAATTTAGACCGGAACCCAGTGGGGGAGGCATCCACAGGGACCGTACTCTCCTTCCCCTACCACCAACCTCTCGGAAGGACTTACGGACCCACATGTTTAACGTGATCGTACTCCGCATGAACACGGCGGCAGTTCTGGCAGCGGCGAGAATCGCGCGCTAACAACTGGGCTGCCGCGCCCGAAAAGAGCCAACAACACGCGGTGTTCCCAGGTGGTCACCCACCCAAGTACTAACCGCGCCCGATGCTGCCTGACTTCGGTGATCTAACGAGAACCGGTGTTTTCAGCACGGTACGGTCGTTGGCCCAGGGAGTTTAGTAGTGTTTGTAAAAGTAGCCTGTTTTATGATCTAGCCTCAACCGTTGCTAATTTCCCAGAAGCTCGTTTGATGAAATTAATATTCAAAAGCGGTTACTTCATTTTGTTATATACTTCTTAAATATTGCCCCAATCCCATGTCATAGTTTATTTTTCTTCCTTTACATGGATTAGTCTATTTTATCCTCCCTCTAATTTCACTGATTTTTTTCACCAATAATTTAATGGTTCATATATTTTTACTCTCTGTTTTATATCAAATATCAATGCCTCAGATTTCATTTTTGAGATTTTAGAACCAGTTTCCCTCTTCTTTGTGTGTTTTGTCTTTATCAATCCCTCTTGATATGTTTTTTTCGATGCCTTATACCATCCGCTAACTAATTCTCGCTTTGGGTGTTCTCGCTCTGTTTGAATTTATTTTTACCTGTTTTGTCACAGCTCCTTCTTATTGGTTGTAAGGAGCTTTTTTACTGAAGAAGAGGTCTAAAACGCTTTTGAAACAGCTGTAGTTACCTAATTAACATATGCCTGCATAAAGGCTGCGCATCTACCAACTGATAAAATATGATAAACATTTGTCGTTGTCTATATATATGTTTCGGGCGTAATGATTATTCCAACGAATTAGACAATGCTCTATAATTTTATAATTGGTTCTATCGTCTATCTCATTCTTGCTCATTTCTTTACCCTAACTTGTGAAAAATGTCCACTGAAGGTGCTTCAATCACTGTTATTATATCGGTCATGGTTACTTTACGATAGATATACCAAACGTGTACACTTATGGAGTTTTCCCTACAAAGTTAATGGAGTTCATAAAGTCTCCCAGGAACCCTGCATTTAGGAACATGACTGAGTGTTATGCTATGTAATGCGCTAGAGACGTCAAGTATAGTTATTTTTCGTCAGTTGATTGAGTTTTCAACATTCCGGATCTCGGCCGCAATTGAAGCTACAGAAATAGTTTTTTATAACTGCCATGGGGCATGCTTAGAGAGGAAAGTAGTATTTAAATTAGTAGAATCTAAGTAAAGAAAAGAACTGTTGAAAACTGCATCTTCGAACTGCTTGTAATGCCTTTTACAGTTGCTCTTTCTGCTTGTTATTATTGTTCTTTTTGCTTGTTATTATTGCTTTTTTTGCTTGTTATTGTTATTCTTATTGTTACCATTGGGTTACCCTTGCTGTCGAGTTTACAAATGTTCTATCTGTAAAATTTGCGCGCACAGAAATATTCCATCCCCAAAAATTAATTTAACAAAATATATCCACCACAAAAAGATATGATATCTCTAAATAAAATCAATTGTGCAGTACAAAAATCCGCCAGATAATGCAAAATTCGGTAATTTCCTAGCTAAGAAAACAAGAGATGCAATCACTGTTCTGCGATTCCATACATGTAGGAACATACGTACTATTAACACTTCTCATTTATAACAAGCTAAATGTCGGAGGAGAATGAAGAAAGTTATCTTGCTGTCTTTCCAAGATTTTAGTTGTAACTGTACGAAAAATACTTGAGAGTAGACGAGCTGCGCTGTTATTTAAATTTATGCACGCTTTATTAATTAACGAGACAGACTATGGAACCTTTTCGCGATTTCTTCCATCATTTTGCTTAGTCTAGTTATGAGTAGAAAGTATAGATGATACGTTCCCACTAGGGTCGCCCATATGGGGAGGATGCCATTCGAGTAGAAAGCCTGTGATCCCCATTTTTTTAGGAGGAGACATGGAAAATTCAAGTAGAGCGGAAAATCCAATATGAAAAAGGGGGTCGTGATACTTGTTTGAAAGGGTCAGCTCACACCTAGAGGAAATGATACTTACTTATTTATACTTACTTAATACTTATTCGTAATATGTTTATTTAATACTTATTAGTAATTTCATTTCCTTTTAGACTGATGTTTTACGAATTCTTTATTACTTGGCGAATTTTTTTACAACGCAGTTGTTTTTGCAAGGGATATATGCTACACATTGAAGAGAAAATAGAATGTACGAAGTTCGTCTACTACATTTCTTAAATTCCAATTTCCTACAAAACTGAAAGGTTCTATTTCACCAGAATAAATAATATAGAAATTCGTATTGGACTCAAAACTATTCGAATGTAAAAATTGTATCAGGATGGTACCTTTCCATCAGGGCCGCTCATATGGGGAGGACGGATACCATTCGAGTAAAGAGGTTGGGACCCCATTATTTTAGGGAGGAAAAGACATGGAAAATTCACAACGAGTGAAAAATCTGATATGGGAAATATATCGTGAAAAATGTTTGTAGGATCTTGCTCACACCTAGATGAAATGTTACTTGGTGCCTAAAACAGTAATTTAATTTCTTTATAGACTGATGTTTTACCGAATTCTTTATTACTTGGCGATTGTTTTTTACAACGCAGTTGTTTTGTTAAGGGATATACACTACGCATTGAAGAGAAAAGGGAATGTAATAAGTTTGTCTACTACTCTTTCGCAATTCCAATTTCCTACAAAACTGCAAGGTTCAATTTCTGCAGAATAAATTTAAAAAAAATC
Organism: Amaurobius ferox; assembly: GCA_951213105.1. Lineage (NCBI taxonomy): Eukaryota > Metazoa > Arthropoda > Arachnida > Araneae > Amaurobiidae > Amaurobius > Amaurobius ferox. The sequence goes on from OX578139.1 coordinate 71,055,198, forward strand.
GTATATAGGACATCTTAAAAGTATTCGAATCTAAAAATTGTATCTGGAACTGAGATGCGATGAGTAGTTTACGTACTTGAATGCAAACTAATTTTCAATAGCCTGCAATAAGATGTGAACTTTGAGAACTGCGCAGCTGATCTTTTAAAATAGAGATAAATTCTTTCAGGACAACAGAGTGATATGAGTTTTAGGTCGTATTTGTTCTAAAATGGCTGTTTTTAACTCTCTTGGAATAGGAGTAGCTATTTCATTTCTAGACGAAACATTTTGAATAAAACTATTGGGATATTGAAATATCCGTATACTTTCGATACTTCTGCGAAATATTCATTTGAGTGAATATTCATTCAGGTGCACAGAAGAGGTCATATAAGAGTCCAATTATACTGGCACTACAATACAGATCAACACAAATACTTTAAAATAAGTAAAACAAGAAAGATCAATCGTGGATAAAGCATGGATTATGAAACACTTTCCAGCTGAAATATAATTTTATTTAAACATCTCTTAAATGCGATACATTCAGCGCTGATATTTTTTTAATTATCACAGTACTACAGTAATTTGTTATACTTAAAAACTCCAAACTTCATCGAAAAAGACAATTCTAGTTACACAAAATGAACTTTATTAAAACGACGTCATCGAAATATAAATCGTCTGCCTTTATGTAAAATCAATGAATATTTCATTTATATCCTCTATATTCCAGACACTAGAGCTAAATAATTCTACGTGAAAAAAATTCCGCAATTCTTACACAACTCACAATCGCTTGATTTGTTCACATTTTGCATGCGTTAAAATTAGGCTTCGTTGTAAAAATAATCAAAGTTCAGTGATCATTATAATAAAATATATTGCAATTGCGTTATCACAGAATTTAGATACACATATAATACGCAAAAATAAAACGGTTTTATGACGGATGCAACATTAAACACGAACTTAAACGATCGTTAAACATCACGATCTTTACACAGCGGACAAACAATGAATACCGCATTTTATTTTGCAAAGAGTTACGTGATCCCTTCGTATATCATGAGTGTAATTATTGTGTCAATTTTTATTTTAAAACCTACCTAATATACGATCTGTATTCTGATGAAATTTTTGTAAACTATTTTGCTCGTATTTTGCTGAATTTTTTTTACATATTTTATCAAAGTTGAATATTTCCTGAAATTGTAGAGGTAATTTGGAAATTTTTAACTTAAAAATTTTTGAAATATTATGTCCCATAGCGTTCAATATATTTCATTCTTTCATCTCGGGTTAAATCCCTAACTAATTGGGTGATAATATTCATTTCCATTCCCATACATCTCACAGCCCGTCTCAGCAACATACTAAAATTTCATTTTGATAAAGTCATTTTTAAGGCAATTATCGTACGAACGGATAGCCAGATAGACAGACAGAATGATCAAAGCCAAAAACACTTTTCAACTATATTGGAAAGTTTCATAAAATCACGAAATATACACAGATAAAGGAAAATACAAAGGCCCAATAGCGGACAAACTGGAATAGACTAACATATCAACTCATATCGAGTAAATCAATCAATCGAGACCTATACATACCCTTAAATTCTCAGATAGACATGAAAAATTATCCTGATCATTACAATAAACCTTTAATATAAAAAAATTATCAACTACAAAATGACTATAGTCACATTTTACCAACAAAAATTCTCTCTCTTAAGATTGTCGAGCTATCTCATCACCCATTTTTGGAACATTAAAGGAAGTTATATTCAAGATCCGCGAACATAAGAATGTTAAAAAAGTTAATGAGGGACCGCATTAAATGTATATTTTTATCTAATATTTAATTCTAGAATATCAAACGTTTTCTAAATACTAGACACGACAGACTGAACAATTGCCCAATGACCGTAAAAAATAATTATTTAAAAAAAAATCGATTGGGTTGTTTTCCATGAGCTGATTGTAATATTACAAAGCTACTGAATACATTATTTTCTCCCTGCAGATTATTCCTTAGTCTATAAACTTAAATGCAACTGGTCAGTAAAATGGGAACACTTATTTTTTTATTTTCAAATCTACTAAATCAACATAGTTCTTTTTATAGTTTTGAGTGATTCTAAAAATTATAAAATTATACCCAAATTATTCTCTACGTTGTCGTTGTAGAAGGAAAAGAGATAAAATTAAAAAAAAACATTTAATTTTTTGCAAGATACAAATAACAATTTTAATAGAAACTGTCTTATAAACATATTTTTTACTGAATATCGATATAATTTTTATTTATATTTCTAGATCCGTGTTGTACTATGTGTCCAACAGAGGGTTGGATCACCGGTTTACTGCCATTTGTGCCCTATTAAAATGGCTTTTATGAACAACTAGAAGTTTACTAAGTAATGCTATAAACACTATGCTAATAACATAAGAAATAAACCTGCAAAACAGCTATATTGATTTAATTAGTGTATAAATAGGTATTATACCCAAATTGTGAGTTATACTATACACAATTTTGAGCATTCTTGTTTCAACGAATTTTCAAAATCAAGAAAATCAAATGATCTGATTACAAATTTGATTTAATCGACACTCGTGGCTTGTTTAAAATGAAAATGTCCGTGAAGAACTGAAAAAAAAAATCAATTTGCTATGTGAAATCATCTATAGTATATCACTTCTTCATGGCCAGCCACCAATTCGATTTTTCTCATGCTTCTAATATTCAAAAGTGTTTGTCGGATACACAATTTTGAGCATTCTTGTTTCAACGAATTTTCAAAATCAAGAAAATCAAATGATCTGATTACAAATTTGATTTAATCGACACTCGTGGCTTGTTTAAAATGAAAATGTCCGTGAAGAACTGAAAAAAAAAATCAATTTGCTATGTGAAATCATCTATAGTATATCACTTCTTCATTGCCAGCCACCAATTCGATTTTTCTCATGCTTCTAATATTCAAAAGTGTTTGTCGGACTTTAATTGAGAATGTTTTGAAGTTTTTCAGATCAAAAAATGTCCAATTATCTGGTTAATGACCTATGGAGCCATATTTCTCTCGATTATCACTTGGACGTGTTTAACCGGTCTCTATCTATCTTATGCTTCCTATTTCCTTGTCTATTTTTTCTGACTCTGTGGGTCAGATTTTCTGATTTTATTCAGTTCTTGATCATTCTTCTCACTGGATGGCACAACCACTGGTATATTTAAACTGCCACAACCATATGGTAATTCAATTCACCAAATAGATCATAGCCTACTCGCACTGAATCAGAAAATTCTTACCTAATTTCGAAACGATCGTCTGTTTATTGCATTTTATTAGCGCAATACTTTTTGTAATCCTTTTTTTAATTAAAGTTACGTTCTGTATTTTAATGAAAAATATTCTAATTTGATGTAATCATTCATTGTATGTAAAGCAAGAAATAAAATTTACAATTGACGATTATGTAAGGAATGTTTTGACAGAAATATATAAGCTAGTTCAAGGGAACTATTTTAACTATGAACTACTTTAGGTAGTTCATAAAAAGCTTATAGACAGAGCACTGTATTTTTGATTCCAGCAACAGTAATTCGGTCCTTACATAGTTGGAATGTTGTAGCTGGTAGCAAAATTGACAACAATCCAGGAGGGAATGGTTTGACTCCTAGTTATCAGAAGATTGCAAAAAACCCCGCTGCCCCAACCGACAATCGAACACTGGATCTTTGAACTGGCCAGTCGTTGCTCAGCCGTTGAGCTACTGGGACGGAATTACAAACTCTTATTGTCTGCATTCTTCACTCTCCAATATCAGATTGGCGTGCAACTTACAATCTGACTGACCACTTCCTGCTATATTTACCTCTGATTAGCTTACTGATGCTGTTTTTAGCTTCCAGGTCAGCTTCCTGCTTGGTCAATATCCTATCGGTTTGAAATCGGCGCTTAATATCTTAGAATCCACTGAATGCGTGCTAGTCATACTAGAGTCATTTTCAGACCTCCGACTTTTTTTGCATAAATCTGCAGGGTTGATTTGTTCGAGCGCCATTGAATAGAACCTTGCTACCGCAACGGAGAAACGAACCCTGGATCTTTGAACTGGCCAGCCGACTGTCTACCGTTGAGTTACTGGGGCGAAATTGCAAGCTCTTATTGACGAAGTGAAATGAAATTCAGTCTAAAACTCCATTTGGCATTCGAAGGAAAATTGTATGTGGTGGCTTATGTAGTCATGTAGGTATTCTTGACTTATGATGTCTACGTATTACAGATAACAAGCATGCACATGTACAAATACACACAGATATACATACATGAATCTTGTTCCGCAATTTGCCGACATAAAATCTTACTATTATATAATGGAACTTTCATCATAACCTCAAATTCGAAAATGTAAGTGAAACCAATACTACGAGAAATCATTAAACACAATTGAAGACTCAAAATTTCGGCACCACAAAGACATCACTGGCTATATCTGCTACTAGTATAAGCAACTGTCACTAAGTACTTGTCACTTGCAAATCCGCCCCCACTCTAGATTTGCCGCTACCGCCCATATATTTTCTTTCTTAACTAAAATATATTTTGACGAGAATACATTTGAACTGGAAATATTAAAACCCCTCTAAAGTATTTTACTTTTTACACAATATATGAAAATTGCAACACCACGATGGATGGCGTTGTCAGATTAAAATGGCATTTATACATCATATTACTAATAGTAATATGAATGAATGATTACCGTTTCAAAACAATACAACCACACTGTTGGTACAAAATCAGTATTTTGTGAAGACTCCCCTAGCTGAAACAAGAGCTTCTAACCGTCGCGGTATCAAATCAAAGAGAGTTTGGATGTTTTTCCTGGGGTAATGCTTTCCTAGGCTGCTTCGATCCGGGTCCACAGTTCAGTGCTGGTGGCTGCTGGCGCCGAGTGACCATATCCCATATATGTTCAATTGGTGACATGTCTGATGAATGGGCAGGCAAACAAGAAAAGGTATCTGCTGTGCAGTGAAGAAGGTTTGGACATGCTGGGCAACATGTGGTCGGGCGTTGTCTCGTTGGAATATAGAGCCAGGTGTGTGCTTAAGGAAGAGTACAACTTCGGCTCCCAAAACCTCCTCGATGTAGTGGTTGCTGTTGAGCGTACCCGCAATGCGTAGCAGCCGGGATCATCTATGATAGCCGATGGCACCTTACTCCATCACACTTAACGTTCGTGTAGTATGATGTTCTAAAACGCATGCAGACATTATTGTAGTCCCTGTTGAAGCGGAAGGCGCCCGAAAATACGATCTGGTGCCAATCCGCACGTCATGGTCTGTACTCCTCCGCCCATTATAACCTCGGGCGCTACCATCAAACAAAAGTGCGGACCCGACCTACCTCTCGGTTTACGGGGTTAGTTCTGCACCACTGCGAGTCATCCGCAGATGACCCAGCTGAGTTAAAGGTCCGAACACCAAGAATTGGCACAACACCAAAGAATAGCAGAGGGACCCAAGAACTACACACACCACGTCCCTTCTTCCCGGTCGTCCAATTTGTTGCTCTAAGTCCTCTGGATGAGTCGGACGGCCTGGGGTTTCCACACACCACATCCCTTGAAAACAGCAGAGAAAGCTGGAGCCCAGAGCCGCACGGTTCCAGGAGAGCTCGGGAGTCTTCAGGGATACTTCCCTTAATTAAAGAAACTCGAGCTGAAAAAGAGCCCCAGCTCCAAATGGAGTACAGGAGCAAACCATGAAGAACGGGAGACGATGAGTGACGATTGCAGTGACTGCCTAATATAGCCAGAAGAGCCAAGTTTCATTGGCACACAATTGTGATGATTTTTTAGAGGATTTCGACTTTCTACCCCTAGGTAGTTATGTAGAGGCAGCATGCAACTTAAAGAGGTGCTGTCGTAACCCGGGCTTAAACCTGTACGGCCAGGTTAACTTAACCTAATAAAAGAATAAGAAAATACTAACTAAACAGGGCCAGGTAAGAATGTGACACTGATGTTCACACAAAAATGCCTACCTTCCCGAGCAAAAGGGGGAGCAGCAGGAGGGAAAAGCCCTAGAAAGAAAAACTTAACAGCGTCTTCAACTGGCTATGCAAAGGAGGGTAGTAACGCCAGGGACAGGGGCCCTCACTCTGACCCACATCATTGACATGAACAGACAAACTCAAGAATAAAATAATATAATAACAAAATAACATAACAAGGAAGCAATAGCTACTAAAAGAGTAACTAATCCTAAATCCTAAGAAACTAAGAAAACCCCATATTCAAGGGACGGAACAAGGAAGTGCGGGGAAGGAAGGCCAGACCGATAAACTGGGCAGCTAGAATACAGAATTAATCAAGCTAAACAAATAAGATTAGATATAAACTAGATCTGTACTAGATCTAAAACAACTGACGCAGCTTAACTATGCTAAACTAATCTAGGCACTAAAACGAGGGCAAGGTGAAAGAAAAAGTCCTGGTCAGGGGAGGTGATCTGAAAGGGAAAGGTTAAAAAGGGGATGACGAGGTGGGACTCACTAGAGCCAAAGCCATCTTGGTCTGCCCCGACCGTACCTGCCTCCTCTGGAACTGGTCCGTTCCAAGGAAATTGCTGTATTCTTCCTGAGAATGGCCAGTCAAATCAGATTTAAGGACATAAGAATACCGAAGACATGGGCGGGAATCTGAAAGAGAAAATAACAAGTTAACTTGAAAGGAAAATAGTTGGTTAGTCTGAAAGGAAAATAACAAGTTAACCTGAAAGGAAAAGCGAGTTAGCGAAACGCGACAGAGCGCAGCTCTGGACCGATAGAGCACCTCTGGGGTGGGAGGCACCTAGAAGACAGAGGGCTGAAACAATACCCCAGCAACGCGATGAATATGTTCGCTATAGCAAACATCGAGGTCCACTACTAAGATGGGAAGACACCCAAGCAGAACATGTGCTGGGACGCTAATAGTCCAGGTTCAACTGTAACCTCCGCAAAGGAATGCTTGCACGCAGTATTCTGCTCAGCAGACGCCTTCGATCACTAGAAGCAGACAATGCCACACCTGTAACAGTGCTCCAGTGCTGGGCTAACACTCTGAAAAACGTTGTAAACTTCGTTACCGCCATACGGATGAGATGCCTATCATCCCATATTGTCGTCACATTGAGTGCTTTACTGCCGGATTTTCGACTCGTCCGGTTTTCTGCTTTCCACTGGTTCCACACTTCCATTACCGTCATGGCATTATGCCCCGTACGGACAGCAACATAACGGTACGAAAATCCTCCTTCCCGCAGGCCGATTATGCGTCCCCTTTCGAACTCTGTAGGTTGCATATAAAGCGGCCTCTGATGTTGACGAGTACTGTCACCAATACCATACCTGACTGACTCTTCCACAGTCCTCTAATCATATTCCTCGTACGGTCGTCCTTAGGGCGCTGTGGAGCCCAGGCATGAGCATTCACTCTGTATTTCTAATCTATTGTATGCCCTACTCTGCTTTGCATATCCAGTACGTTTCATTCTAATCTCACTATTCTTTCATGGTGATGAAATTTTCATAAACATGAGTGTTTATGCTACGGTTAAAGTAAAAAATCCAGTTAGTATTAATAATAATCCGTTATTATTAATAATAGCCATGTCTTTTAGTACATGTGATAAATATTGCATATTAATCACATTTATCGGTAAATATTAATAAGTACCAATGAAGTTTGGTTATTGTGATTAATTAAGCATAATTTATTTAAACCCCAACTCTAACGTAAATTTTATGTCATGCGATAGGAAGTGTATGAATTTGCATACATTAACAGTTTAGTTAGCAATGAAATTTGGTCAATGTAAAAAATGTTTTATAATAATAATTACTGTTATTTATAAGATATATTCATTATTTATTACAACGAACAAATTACATTACACACAAACACTTTAAGGCGAAAGAAATTGCAAACAAATTGCGTTACAAATACAATATTATTACATTTTTAACAGATTATTTATTTTGGCTGGCTGTGCTATTGTGGCATTTGGAGTTACAAAGGGTTTTTGACTTTTTACATTTACAGTGACTTGAGTTACAATTGCTTCTACAATTGCAATATTGAAATCCTTGACCACCTAAGTTCGACTCCTTACGAGCACATTCTCTTAGATTTATTTCATTCACTGGAACTTCATTGACTGAAATAAAAGCTTCCTTGCAGACAGTAAAAATATTCCTTGTGTACAGTTGTTTTAAAATGCCATGTTTTGTGTACTAAGTTTATATAAGTTTCCATTTTTTTTTAGAAGTTATAACAACTATAATATTCCGGCTATCAGCCTAACCCCTATCTACCTATGGTATTCTTATCCGAACAGTTTCTCCTACATTCGCAGTTGGAAATTTTAACTTCGAAAGCCGTAAAATTTTTTCCGCTTGTTTATTTAGTGACTGTTTAGCAGAGCGTCGAGCTTCTTGAATATTTTCTGAGACTTCATCTAGTCCAAAGAAGAGTCTTCCTTGTTTTATTCGCAATCTTCTATTTCAACATGAAAGAAAATTTTTGTTTTTTTCTTTCCATCATCAGTCTTTTCTATTTCAGAATTATGTTGTTCCCCTTCAATTTGGTCAACACTCTTATTTCCGTTTTTGATTGGATCTGCAACAGTTATTACACAAAAATCTTAGCTCAAATCACCAAGTTCCACTTCCATATTATCTCCATTCATTGCGGCTATATTCTCATCCTCGGTTGAGATTGCCGTCTGAAATTGAACATCATTATTAGGCTGATTTCTTAATACAACAAGATCTTCTTCACTTGTAATTGATGACAAGGTATCGAGTGGTAAGTAGATTCTTAAACCTATTTTCGCTTTACAGCCAAACATAGCTTCATATGGACTGCGATCTATTCCAGAGTGAAGTGCTCTATTTTTCAAAAATTGGATGAATTTTAATCTTTCTGACCACTTTGTTGTATTGTTTGTTTCAAGCCAAGTGGATAACATATTTTCAATGTCTTGGTTTGCTCTTTCAACTGAGCCTTGTGATTGACTATGTCTTGGCTTTCCATGAACAATTTTGAGGTCATTCCACACTGCATAAACTTCTTCAATAATTTTAAAAGAAAATTCCCGGCCATTGTCACTTTGCAAGATGAACGGTGCTTCAAATATTTCGAACAAATTCAGTAGGTGATAAGCAACTTCCTCGGATCATTTTGGTTTTAACGCTCTTAATCGAATAAATTTCGTTAAAAGGTCTTAATAAACCACTACAAACTTAAAGTCTCCATTCGCTTGTGATTGCATGTCAATGAGGTCAACTTCACACCTCGAATTTAATTTATTACTTTTAATTGGTTTAACAACGAGATCTTTTCTTGGAACGCTTTGTTTCTTTTAATAAGGTTCACATAGATTCAAATATACCATTACCATATCGGCTGTAATGTTCTTATACTTTGCCTTAACCTCTCTCATCATTCTGTTTCATTCTCCGTGGCCGATTGCAATATGAATCTCATGAATTATTTGAAAATTCTCCTCCATGCAAGTATAATAAATAAATCGGGTCTTTTTAATTTTTAACTGGAACGATGAGTTTTTCAATACTACCAATTCTTACAATATAATATCTTGATAGTCGTTGATAATCTCCTGGTGTTTTGCCAGGAGTCAGTCTCCTCTTTGCGTTCCTTAACTTTTGCAAAAAACGAGTTATACTCTTCTCTTGTAAATAACTGATGATTTTTTTTCTCGATTTGAGCAAGTCTAAATGATCGTCAAAACGTGACTTCATGACTTCTAAATCATCATCCATTGTGCTTACAAATACAGTAAGATTTGTGAAAATTTCAAAACAATTACGCACACGCTAGAAACTGGCAATGAAACTACCATCAAATTGACACTACGCAGCAAGCAGAATAATCGAAACTGTCGAACACGAAGTACTTGTGAGCGTCCCGAAAACTGCGGGTGCCTACATCTAAAATAAACAATCAACTCATATTGTCTAACTGTTGCCAACAGGCAAAAACAAACTTGCGCACTCACAAACGCTATCATACGTTTGCATAATAGTGAGGCTCTGACGTGGAAAAATATACGCATGCACAATGGAAATCTCAAGTTAAACGAGTTGAAAATTATTACATTGACCAAACTTTATTGGTAATTATTAATAACAACCGGTTCATGTGATAAATTCTCATAAATATTCACTTTAACCAGTTTATTTGGTTAGTATTAATAGTAGCCGAATATTATTAATAATAACTGATTAATCACATTGACCATAACACACACACACACACATATATATATATATATATACATTAAACATTCAGCAAATTACGGTTTCTAAAATTTATTATCTTAAATCTACGTATTAAAACAATATAAACATATGTTTGCATTTACTTTGCGCTAATTATCTGATTTTAAATAGTTGAAGGGATTTGTTTAATTAACTAATTCAATAGGGGTCTTAAAAACAACACACATTTAAAAAATACTTGATTTAAAATGGAAAAGTAACTCAATTTGCTAATTAACTTCTTAGTTAAACTAAATTCGTTTAATCAAGATTTGAAACCGTTAATTGCAAGGATATGTGCAAACATAAATTATAATACAGTTTTTGTAGGCTATCCGTTAAAAGTAAACTAAAATGCTAAGTATGTGTTTCTTTTATTCGTATTTACCTGTAACTTTTAATTTTGATGGAATTTTATTTTACGGGCGTTGTGTGTATTTCCATTTAAACTATGGGAACATTGCACAGATTAACTAACCGCTTTGATTTTCTATGAATATGAAATAATTAAATAAAATATGACTTTTTCCAAAATTTTTAGTCGCAGCATTCTAGATAATCAAGCCTCGTAAACTAGGGGGTCTCGGAAAAACAGATAACCAAACCAACATGCAATGTGACATTAAAACTCACATGTAAGCGATATCTAAAATAAATATTATTACTTTCCTTATATGCATAATGTATAAGGAAAGTATTGTGACGAGGTCGAGAATTCGAATTCGAGTTTTCGACGGGAGAGCACGTTTCAAGCATCCCTGATCACGAATCAAACCTTTTTGAACTGATGTCTGTGTGTGTGTGTGTGTGTGTGTGTGTTTCGAATGAAATTTGGTACAAAAATTTACAATCTGTGAATACTGGAAGCCTATTGTTTTTAAACGCAAACGATTGTTCAGAACCCCCCTAAATTTTCGAGTGAAATTTTGAAAAATCCTTAAAAAATCTAAACCATTAATAAAGTTACGCAAATATACGTTTCTTATGTAATTTTTTCTTAGAAAACGATTGACATAAACTTTAAAACGCTAGCATGAACCATGTTCGAGATAATGTACATTTTTCAAATAAATTTATCAAAAAATCCCGTAAATGAAAAAAAATGTTAACTGTTGAGACACATGTTCACTTTTCTTCGTATGTAATATCATGCGATAAATTTGGTGGCATCATTCTTGTGGACCTAGCTCGTTCCATTCAAGATATTTTATGCAATACTTTTGTATTTGAAAGCAAATAGTCATTTTTTTGCTATAGGAATAACTTATTTCTGCGTCCATAACGCTTGGCGAGATTTTGGCGACAAATTTGGCGGAATGTCGCCAACTTGACGAATTTTTTAAATATGGCTAAATTAACGAAAATCTCGCCAAATGAATATAAATGACACTAAATCAATGAAAATGACGACTAATTGAAGAATTTCAATATCTTGGATAGAATTTAAGTATCTACTATAAGAATAACCAATTTTTTTTCAACTGTAAAACTAGTAAACTCATTGCATTATATAAGGAAAATCAAGTGCTGTTCATATCATATTTTTTAATATAACGTTGGGTATGAGCCGGCAACCGATCAAAAGTTGTCAGCCTGACGCCAACGAAAGTAACATTTCGTCATTCGTGACGCCATGGACCAGGAGATTTGTTGCCAAAACACAGCAAGTTTTCCCATTATTACACTTAAAAATTATTTATTAATTTTGAGGTGGCAATATCCAGACGTAAAAAACCTACGCAGAGAGTTTTAATTGTGCTGTGTACATCTTCGTCAGTGAAGTCAAAAGATAATCTCGGTCTCTTCCGAGAGCCAAGGAACAAAATGCGCGCGTTTGCTATTCCCGTGACATCATATGCTCAGTGCCAGAATAAAAAATCTGATGTGGGCAGCATATGACTTTCCCTGCAGACTTATATTAACGTTCTCTTTATTTTAATTAAATTTAATTCACTTTTAATTCAATTTTCGTTCTCATTCGGTAACCAGACTTATTTTCAAAGGTGGCGTACAGAAAAAACGAAAGAACAAAAATATCTCGAGAACGGCTAGTCCTAGTGTAATGGGGTTGGTCTCATTATTTTCGTCGTTAAAAATTACGTATTGGACGAGCATTTAATGGATATATTTGCGTATACCTAGTTCTTTAGTTTAGATTTTGACGATTTTTGCGGGCCATTTTGCAAAAAAAAGGCAGGTTATTTTTTTCCGAATCGTACCAAAATCTAATCAGCACCAGGGTAACCCACAAGTAACTTATCTACCAAATTTTGTGAAACTTGGTCAATTAGTATTTTAGCTACAGTGGATACATGAAATTTTTAAGGACCATTTCGCAAAAAAGGTGGGTTCTGCATCTACCGAATTTTGTGAAATTCGGTCCAGTAGTTTTTTAGTTTTAGTGGATACAAGCTTTTGCGGGCCATTTCGCAAAAAAGGCGGGTTCTTTTATTCGTACCCAAATCGTACCCAAAACTAATTAGCACCAGACTCGCTCACAAGTGACTTACCTACCAAATTTTGTGAAATTCGGTCCATTAGTTTTTTAGTTAGAGTGGATACAATATCTGCACAGACAGACAGACACACAGACAGACAGACACACAGACACACACACACAGACGTCTCGCTAAAAATGGTTTTTTCGTATTCTAGAGGTCTCGAAACGTGTAGATCCGTCGAAAACTCGAGTTGCGATTTTCGGCATGATTCCAATACTTTCCCTATACATTACCATGTATTGCAGGGAAAGTAAAAAAAGTCAGTCATACCCTGGATGATCACCCCCCATCCCCACCCTACTTGATCTCGTAACAGCCTTGGATGACTCTGGATAACATCGAAGGTGAAGCGGGTTTTAATTGGCATACGTTTTAAGTTGGTTACGATTTTCGAGATTGATTTCTGCTCTGGTACAAATACTTTGCACAAAACTGAAAGCTAGAGGGAAAAAATTAGTAGCATTGTTAACCACTTGACGAAAATATGATTTCCGTTATTAAGCAATCCATAAATGATTTTTAAGAATTAAAAGTTTAACCGAAATCATAATCTGTTTAATATTAATTCTATAAAAAGCATCTGTTTTTTTTTACTTTCCCTGCAATACATCGTAATGTATAGGGAAAGTATTGGAATCAGGCCGAAAATCGCAACTCGAGTTTTCGACGGATCTACACGTTACGAGAACTCTAGAATACGAAAAAACCATTTTTAGCGTGACGTCTGTGTGTGTGTCTGTGTGTCTGTGTGTCTGTCTGTGCAGATTTTGTATCCACTCTAACTAAAAAACTAATGGACATAATTTCACAAAATTTTGTAGGTAAGTCACTTGTGGGCGGGGCTGGTGCTGATTAGTTTTGGGTACGATTCGGAATAAAAGAACCCGCCTTTTTTGTGAAATGGCCTACAAAAGTTTGTATCCACTGTAGCTGAAAAACTAATGGACCGAATTTCACAAAATTCGGTAGATGAGTCACGTATAGGTCACCCTGTTGCTGATTAGATTTTGGTACGATTCAGAAAAAAATAACCTGCCTTTTTTTGCGAAATGGCCCGCAAAAATTGCCAAAATCTAAAATAAAAAACTGGGTATACTCAAATATATCCATTAAATGCTGATTTAATACGTAATTTTTAACGAGGAAAAAAATAAGACCAACCCCATTACACTAGGACTAGCCGTTCTCGAGATATTTTAGTTTTTCGTACTTTCCCTACGCCACCTTTGAAAATAAGTCCGGTTATCGAATGAGAACGAAAATTGAATTAAAAGTGAAATAAATTTAATTAAAAAAGAGAGAACGTTAATATAAGTCTGCAGGGAAAGACATGTGCTGCTCACATCAGATTTTTACTTTCCCTGCAATACATGGTAATGTATAGGGAAAGTATTAGAATCATGTCGAAAATCGCAACTCGAGTTTTCGACGGATCTACACGTTTCGAGATCTCTAGAATACGAAAAAACTATTTTTAGCGTGACGTCTGTGTGTGTGTCTGTCTGTCTGTGTGTCTGTGTGTCTGTCTGTCTGTGTGTCTGTGTGTCTGTCTGTGTGTCTGTCTGTGCAGATTTTGTATCCACTCTGACTAAAAAACTAATTGAGCGAATTTCATAAAATTTGGTAGGTAAGTCACTTGTGCACGAATCTGGTGCTGATTAGGTTTGGGTATGACTCGGGTTAAAAGAACCTGCCTTTTTTTGCGAAATGGCCCGCAAAAGTTTGTATCCACTCTAATTGAAACACTATAATGGACCGAATTTCACAAAATTTGGTAGATAAGTCGCTTGTAGGCCACCCTGGTGCTGATTAGATTTTGGTACGATTCGGAAACATATGACCTGCCTTTTTTGCAAAATGGCCCGCAAAAATCAACGAAATCTAAACTTAAGAACTACGTATGCTCAAATATAGCCATTAAATGCTTGTTTAATATGTAATTTTTATCGAAGAAAAGAATAAGACCAACCCCATTACACTAGGACTAGCCGTTCTCGAGATATTTTAGTTTTTCTTACTTTTCCTACACCATTTTTGAAAATAAGTCCTGTTTTCAAATGAGAACGAAAATTGAATTAAAAATTAATTAAATTTAATTTAAATAAATATAACGTGAATATAAGTCTGCAGGGAAAGTCATGTGCTGCCTACATCAGATTTTTAATATCTCGATTATTAACTTGCTAATCTTCAAACAGAAGAACACGAAACATGCACATGATTATCTGCCGTAATGTAATTCATACCTACACAAAATTTCATATAAATCATTCGGAAAATGTGGACTTTTTCGACCCAGACAGTCCGACCTATCCGAAAGTGTGAGGTATCTGTTTGGACGGCTGGGAAAGTGCCACCCAATTTAGATCGGAACCCAGTGGGGGGGGGGCAGAATACTCAGGTACCGTACCCTCTTTCTCCTATCACTAACCTCTCGGAAGGACTTACGGACCCACATATTTAACGCACCCGAACTCCGCGGGAACACGGGAACAGTTTGGGCAGAGGCGGGGGTGATGGTTTAAAATTGCGAGTTATTTAATTTGTATGCATTTATTAATTTGTATAGTTTAATTGATAATATATTGCTAAACTGTCACCACAATACTCACCTATTATTATCATATCAGGATCACATGCTATAATGGTTGTAATTTGAAGTATATCGCAGTGGCTACTAAAATTTAACTAAAAGAACCAAATTTATTGAGGATACAGTATAACTTTACACCATTGCAATTAAAACATTAGAGTACTTTCATTCCTTACTACATGATGTACATTAATTCATCAGGGGGAAGTTAATGCCAGAGAGTTATAGTTATCGATTGGACAATGTGGTGGAGCGACTTTTTTGAAAATGACAACTTTGGAAAAATAATATTAATTTCCATATAGTTTTATAAGGCACAGTACCTGATGAAGTGTTTGCTTGCTTCAAGTAACACACTGGGATCATTTCTCTACGATCAGGTAGGTCCCTCCTTTTCAAACCAAAAGCATCTTGTATCTTGAGATGAAGTCTCTCTGAGTTTTTCTTCGATTCTGGTCACTTTCTACTTAGCTCAAAAACTCTGACTGAAAAATTATATTTTTATATATTTTTACTTTCTTTATATACATAATGTATAAGGAAAGTATTTTGACGGGATCGAAAATTCGAATTCAATTTTGAAAAAATCATCAAATGATCAATACCTTTAATAAAGTTACGCAAATAGATTTTTTTATGTAATTTTTCTTTAGAAAACGATTGACATAAACTTTAGATCGCTAGCATGAACGATATTGCACTCGAACGATAATTCTCGCGATATTGCACATTTTTAAAATAAATTTATCAAAAAATCCCATAAATTAAATAAAATCTATTAACTGTTGAGAAACATGTTCACTTTTCATATGTAATATTATGCGATATATTGGGTGGCATCATTCTCGTGGATCTAGCTCGTTTCATTCATGAGAAAAGGTACTTTGAGTAATACTTTTGCATTTGAACGCCAATAATCATTTATATGCTATAAGAATAACTTATTTCTCCGTCCATAACGCTTGGCGAGATTTTGGCGATGAATTTGGCGGAATGTCGCAAACTTTTCGACTTTTTAAAATGTTGCCAAATTAACGAAAATTTCGCCAAATGGATAAAAATTACGCTAAATCAATGAAATTGACAACTGGTTGACCAAAATTCAATATCTTGGAAAGAATATATCTACTAGAAGAAAAACCTATTTTTTATTGTAAAAGTAGTAAATTCATTGCATTATATAAGGAATGTCATGTGTTACTTACATCAGATTTTTTACCTTCCTTCCAGAAGATTTGAGTGCATCTTAAATCCCTCTCAGCCTGTCGCCCCTTGGATATCAATAATCCACTTATTTTTATTTTCCTGGTAAAGCTGCTGCTCTTACTATGCTAATCTCGTCAACTGTCTCTTCTCCCAATTCGAGCAAATGATTTTTAGTTTTCTGGCATTACACCGGGAATCGAACTGGAGTCGCACAAGTGCAATCCCTCCGCTCTATACACTATGCTATCCCACACCGAAACCACGTATTTGTAATAGATCAGATAACCATTTAAATGCTTAAAATTTTTAACGAATTAAGGCATCATTTACAATTTGGCATGGTTGGCATCCATTGCCGGTATAAAGATGATTATGTGCAAAATACTACTGTCTGTGATTCTTCTGTATGTAATTCTACTGACTTTTTCTTACTCTATTAATACGATCTCATTCAAACGCGCTCACCTGATCGATTGAAGCTTGGATCGATTTGCGGGGCAATAATTTCAGCCACCACAGTATCTGATAAGATAAAAGCAGACACTAACGCTTTAAAAAAACAAAAAACGTCTTGTTTCTCACTCAAGTAGGTACATTGTTGTTTAACCACCACTCCACCTACTTTCAGCGTGACTCCCTTCTGTCTTAGTCATTTGAGATTCGTAAACAGCAGAGCAACATCAGATTTGTACAATTTCTGGTTAATTCCATTTATCATTGGGCAACATTGCATTGTTCTATTAACTTCAATTAGTGTACAGAATGAATATATCTTGATAATGGTTTAACTTAGCATTATGGGAGTGAATGTACTCACTTGTATTAAACGTCAAATCTACAGGATTGATATATCTTGATAATGGTTTAACTCAGAGTTGTCATTCGTCGTTCAAGTTTATATGATGAATATATGCTGATAATGGTTTAGCTTCGCATTATGGGTGTTAAAGGCCCAGACCACACAACCAACCCTAAGGCTTATGGTAGTTTAATGTGTGGCCGGCGCATTATGGGTGTGAATGCACTCTCTTGTATTAAAAGTTGAGTCTGAAAAAATCATTTAAATTATATAGTGAAGGCGTCGGAATGAACACGCCGGCATCTTTTTATGAAGAACAAGAAGTTTATTCTTAAAATTCAGAACTCATAAAATGAACTCCCTTAACGTAAATTGCACAAAATAAACCGGAATGTACATGGTCCACCTTTTCTATTATCGTCTGGATCCACACACATCACGATCTACCTCGTACCAACTCGCATCATGTCGAACCGTCGGATCGAACCCCTCTCGATCTCTCGTGCTTCGCACTTCACCATTTTATAACCTGGTTTCCAGCACCCTCTACCGTCCGCAATCTGCGCGGCTGTTATTCAAATTTAGCCCCTTCTTTCTTCGGGAAAGACGCTGCTTGAAACTTAAGAAATCGAGAATAAAAATTGTTAACCCTTACAATATGGTTTAGCATACGTTTTCTTTTACTTGGTTATTTTCGATTTATAACAGATATTTCGAAGAAGTATTTTTCTAACTGTACAATATGCACTAAAACTGAATCAGCGATATATTAACAGATAAATTATATAAAACCTTGCTGATAAGTTGTAAAGATCATTGTTTTGCTGTTCGTTTTAGCAGAAGCTCCAACCGGGGATCTTTGTATAGGCCAGCCGACGCGCTCCCAATTGATTTACTGAGACAGAATTGCAAAACTTTTATCGTCGAAATGAATTTTGCATTTTCCTCCCTTTAATGCCAGATCGTCGTACAACTTGGCAATCTGACTGACCACCCTGCTAGTTTTACGTCTAATTAGCCATCTGAAACTATTTTTTATCCTCCAGGTTGGTCACTGGTATCTCGATTTAAAACACACAATACCCGAATCTCGCAGCCCACCTTGCTGCTTCATGTCTTCGGACGAGTCGAACGGCCTGGGTTTTCGACGCAATACCCCAATAGATTACTGCGAGTTGTACTAGGGTCCCCATCAGACCATCGAAATCATTTCACTAATTACTACACCACTCAATAAGTCTCCGGTCTAACTAAGGAAAACAATTTTTATTTTTAGAAATTCGACTTTATTCATCAACATACTCTCCTTTAAGAGTGATACATTCATTCCATAGCTCCTCTAATTTTTTGATGCCATTTTTGTAGAACGATTTGCCTTTGCTCTCAAAATAGGCCTCAGTTTCGACAATCACTTCTTCATTTGAGGCAAATTTTTTCCCCTGGAGCATATTTTTGATGTCTGCAAAAAGCCAGTAGTCTCTGGGGACCAGATCTGGGGAGTACGGTAGATGAGGAAGCAATTTGAAGCGTAATTCATATAATTTAATCATCGTTTTCATCGACTTGTTTGGCGTTGTTGTTTTTGGTCAGGTGTGAGCAAATGCGGCACCCACTTCGAAAACAACTTACGCATGCTCAAATTTTCGTGTAAAGTTGTAAGCACACTACCTTCTGATATCTTCATGATGTCAGCTATTTCACGCAATTTCACTTTACGGTCTTTCAAAATTATTTTTTGGAATTTTGTTATGTTTTCCGGAACAACTGCCGATTTTGGGCGACCAGAGCGTTCAGCATCATAGGTGTTTGTACGATCGCGTTTAAATTCAGCATACCCGTCTATAATAGTTGATTTCCCTGGTGCAGAGTCTCCATAACGCTTATCAAGCCACTGTTTGGCTTCAACAGTATTTTTCCCCCATCAAAAAAAAATGTTTAATCAACAAATGTAATTCTTTTTTATCCATTGTTTTGGAAATTACAAAACTGGGGTCACTAAAACCACTGCAACCTATTAACTAATTGTAAGAATGTCATGAAATTTTGACACGTGTCGTTTGAAGGTTGGTAATATCTAAAAATCATATGGGTATGTCAACAGTTTTGCCATATATGTGTCAGACCGAAGACTTATTGAGTGACATATATATATATATATATATATATACCCTCTATAATAAAAGAATCGACGCACCAAGAAGGAGTTGTCCGATTGTATTAAAAATTGGTACGCTAACATTGGTACGCTACATGTACGTTAAGAATTTTAGAACGCTAACATGAACCATTTTCGAGATATTGCATATTTTTCAAAATAATTATCAAAAAGTCATATAAAATAAAAAAAAAATATTACCTATTGAGAAACATGTTCACTTTTCATATGTAATACCATGCGATAAATTGGAGGACATCATTCTCGTGGATCTAGCTCGTTCCATTCATGAAAAACGATACTTTGAGTAATACTTTTGTATTTGAACGCCAATAGTTATTTGGGTGCTGTAAGAATAACTTTTATATCCTTCGTCCATAACGCTAGGCGAGATTTTGGCGACGAATTTAACGGAATGTAGCCAACTTGGCGAATTTTTGAAATGTTGCCAAATTAACGAAAATCTCGCCAAATAGATGAAAATGACGTTAAATCAATGAAACTGATGACTAATTGTCGAAAATTCAATATCTTGGAAAGAATATTAGTATCTACTACAAGAAAAAACTATTTATTTTACTGTAAAGTATTAAATTCATTACATTATATAAGGAATCTCATGTGTTGCCCACATCAGATTTTTTTTACTGTAAAAGTTGTAAATTCATTGCATTATATAAGGAAAGTCATGTGCTGCCTACATCAGAATGTTTTATACAAATGTGGGCAAACTTTGCATGCCAAAATTTTACTATGATGAAAATTTGTCGGATACTGGAGAATAAAATAATGGCTATAGACGTTTTAAGTTATATCTCAGCTCTTATGAGGATTTTAAAGGAAGTTTGGAAGTTGTCAGATCTATTTATAAAAAGTAAAATATGTATCGTAATTAAGGATTACGAATAAAATGCTGTTGGTTTACGCAAATAGCAACTATAGATCTTAATCGTCAGTTGTTTCAAACAATTGAACTAAATAATTTCGAAAAATAAATGTGAAAGCATGAGAATTAAAATTGCGTTATTGTTATTGTATTTATAGTAAATCAATTATTATTAATCATTTCAGTCTTCGGTGATTTTAAAAATCTTAATGCTTTGAATATATGCTTAAATGCTTAATTAGTAAGAAGAATAATTAGAAGAATTTTAGGATATTATATGCATCTTCAGAATATCTGGACAGGTTGGAGTGTGGATAGGGACGGGCTAGGGTACCTATATGGCGTTATATAATGCAACAAATTCTCGTTCAATGAACGCGTTCGTACCCCTCTGTATAGTTTTCTTCCATTGGTTTATCATTGAAGATGAGAAGAACTAAGATAAACTTAATTAATTATCAAAAATACAGATATAAAATACTTTCAATGATAAGTTTTGAATGTAAGAGAAGAAGATGTTGTTGTTGAAACCCAGACCGTCCGACCTACCAGAAAGGTGTTGAAAACCCAGGCCGTCCGGCTCGTCAACAAGGACTTGAGCATCCATTTGGACGGCCGGGAAGGAGTTAGCCGAAACCAACTCCCAACTTCCATGGCTTTCGTCCGACGGTCCAGCAACGTTTATTTTGAGAATCAAAAATTTACAGGAGAGTTTACATAATATGTTTCACATTTTGAAACAATATAAAGTTTAAACAGTGAAAGACACATTAAAACGGATTACAATAATTCTTGAACAATTGTTACTTCAACTGGTGCACAATGAGAAATAATACAACAAAAACAACAACGAAGACAAAAACAAAAACTAAACCAAGACAAACAGCAACAAACGGGGCACAATCAAAACACAGCAAAACACAGACAAAACAAAGACAAAAACAAAACACAGACAAAACAAGGCAACCAAACAAAGAGAGGGTAACACCTCCAGGGAAAAGGACAACAGGGGACCACCGACCAAAAGGGCGAAAAGGGAGAGGCTCACAAGCTGATCAGGAAATTTGATTAGAGATGTCTCTAGCAATGAGAACACAGTTTTTAATTTTATCTATAGAAGATTTATTTGAACTGACTCTCGAGAACCAGGCTGCGCAATTGGCAGGGGAGGGTTTTGTAAGATGAAAATTTTTTGTATGGGGACAAGAAAAAACAAAATGGTCGGCATCGCCGAAAGAACCGCAGGTGCAACAAGAGGTGGATTTATGTTTAAAATAATGGAGATAATCTAGAAATGGGCCATGCCCAGTTAAAAAATATATTAAATATTTGTTAGTAATTTGGAGAGAGGGATTGACCAGAGGGAGGAAGGAAGAAATCCGGGCCGGATCATGAGTCCGGGGGGAAATATAAGAGTTAAGAAAGATTTGCCAATGATGAGAAATATTTTGTTTACAAAATTTTTTAAGGAGGGAAAACGGGAAGGGAAGGGAAAAGGGAGAACCCGAGGAGGTAGCAAGTTTGGCGTACTTATCCGCAGTCTCATTTCCCGAGATCTACCAGAAAGGTGTAAGGTAACTGTTTGGACGGTCGGGAAGTGCCACCCAATTTAGACCGGAACCCAGTGGGGGAGGCATCCACAGGGACCGAACCCTCCTTGCCCTACCACCAACCTCTCGGAAGGACTTTCGGACCCACATGTTTAACGTGATCGTACTCCGCATGAACACGGCGGCAGTTTTGGCAGTGGCTGGAGTCGAACCCGGACCTACCGAGTGCAACTCCAGCGCGCTAACCAATGTGCTACCGCGCCCTAGAGAAGAAGATGTGAAGAACTAAGAAAAACTTCACTAATTAACGAAAATACAGATAAAAAATTCTTTAAATGATAAGTTTTCAATATAAAATAGTGTATTTCATAAATGTCTTGGATTCACTTTTTAAAAGATCACTAAAATACATTGTATGAAGGATTTGTTCAATTGGTGCTTTAGTCAGGACTGTTAATTGAGAACATTAACGGAATATATATCTTTATTTTGAAAATATAGTACACAAATTTTAGATCATATTGACCAAATTTAAATGTCTCTTAATATTATAGGTGTTGAAACTGTATTTATTTATATAACTGTTTGAATGTAGTATATGAAAACTTTCTTTTTATGGTTCTGAATCTGACGACATTTTGGCTCTCATTTGGCGATATTTAGCTTGCTTTATGTTGTTTAAAATCCGTATTTGGCAGTTCGTAAAATTAATGAGCTTTAAACTTTTAGAAAATAAGTTTACTGTGGACATCCATGCGTTTCATATCTTGTAAAAACCAGCTTTTGTACGTTGTTCCGCTTTACAGATAGCTATGCGTCAGAACCTCGTGATTTTCTTTCCTTGAGTTGTGAACCATTAAACTATTGAAAAATACAAAACTTTCTTTGTAGTTTAAGTTCCTTTTCCCTACATACTTTTCAGATGGCATCTTATATACAGGGTCTTTCAAAAGTCCGTATAAACTTTAAAAATCCATTAAAAATAAAAAAATCATCGCATTGTGGTACGGTTTGTACCATAAGTATTGCTAGGACGGGGGGTTGTTTTTGACTTGAGAAAAAAAATGTAGTTTAAAAAAGCACCTATAGGTGGCGCTGAACGTATAGAAAAGACAATTAAAATAACTTACTGTACGTGTTAAATCGTGTGACATGCCTAAATAACACTGAACAGGTGTTAGGAAATATTCCTTTCTTTAGATGTTTCCTAAATCAGAATTTTCGCAAAGCATCTGATGCTGATTCTCCGCTCACGTAATACAGCTTCACTAACAAGGCTTTCTCCATCAAAGTTAACATTCTCGCAATTGCTTCTTTGCATTGTTCACTAATGAGTCAAATGAAGAATATACAGAGCACTACAGCTCTTTAATACCAGCCTCATTTGCATACTTCTGGAAGACGTATTCGGGTAAGCGCCACCTATAGGTGATTGGTTGAACTACACAATTTTTTTCACGTCAAAAAAAAAACCCGTCCTGGCAATACTTATGGTACAAACCGTACCTCAATGAGATGAATTTTTGCTTTTTAATGAATTTTTAAAATTTATTCAAACTTTTGAAAGACCCTGTACTATTAAGGTTGAACCCTACTTTTATTTAAGACAGTTGTATTCAAACTGTTCATTCTAATCAATCTTAACAGGGTTAAATTTAGCAGTACAATAGTGGACCCCGGTATTTCAATATTAAATTATAGTAATTTGTTTTCGAAAAACGTAAAAAAATATTTATATGTTGAATAGGATTTTGAAATATCAATACTGATATTATAGAATCAATATTGATAGATAGATGAAATATACCCAAGTATAAATACACCAGGTATATAAGTAAACTAGGCATATGTACACTAGGTATATTTTTCATACATTTACACTCCACATTTTTACGTTTATCTGCATCAATCACTATCAGACTGAAGAATTGCATAATTTTATCAGTTTTTATTTGTAAATGATTCTTATGTATTCTTTTAAATTCTTTAAAAATGCTTGTAAAAGTAGGCAAAAGGCTATTCAAGCCAATGGATTTCGATACATTGAACTGATGTTTATGCGCCTCGAGGTTCAACTAATACAAGCACTAAGTTTTATTGAAATATATGTGCTACAATTTTATTGAAAAATAAAGATTGATTGCAAAAAAAAAATCTGATGTGGGCAACACATGACTTTCCGTAAATAATGCAAAGAATTTACTACTTTTACAGTTAAAAAAACGTTATTCTTATAGTAGATACTTATACTCTTTCCAAGATATTGAATTTTCTTCAATTAGTCGTCATTTTCATTGATTTAGCGTCATATTTATCCTTTTGGCGAGATTTTCGTTAATTTGGCAACATCTAAAAATGTCGCCGAGTTGGCGCCATTCCGCTAAATTCGTCACCAAAATCTCGCAAGGCGTTATGGACGGTGAAATAAGTTATTCTTACAGCAGATAAATGGCTATTGTGTGTTCAAATACAAAAGTATTACACAAAGTATCTTTTCTCGTGAATAGAACTAGTTAGATCCATGAGAATGATGTCACCCAATTTATCGCATAATATTACATATGAAAAGTAAACATGTTTCTCAACAGTTAATATTTTTTTTAATTTATGGGATTTTTTTGATAAATTTATAGAAAAATGTGCAATATATCGAGAACTGTTCATGCTAGAGTTCTAAAGTTTATGTCAATCGTTTTCTCAGGAAAAATTACATAAGAAATGTCTATTTGCATAACTTTATAAAAGGTTTTGATTTTTTGATGATTTTTTGAAAATTTACTCGAAAATTTGGGGGAGTTCTGAACATTCGATTGTATTTTAAAACAATAGGCTTCCAGTATTCATGGATTGTGGTTTTTGTACCTAATTTCATTTGAATCGCTCCATTCGTTCATCTGTTATCGTCTCCGCAGACTCACTGACACACACACACACACGCACACAGACACACACACACACACACACACACACACACACACACACACACACACACACACACACACACACACACACACACACACAGAGAGAGAGAGAGAGAGAGAGAGAGAGAGACATCACCTCAAAAATGTTCGATTTGTGATCAGGGATGCTTGAAACGTGTTCGCCCATCGAAAACTCGAATTCGAATTTTCAATAACAATAATAATTTCAGAAACAATACTTTACTTATACATTATGTATATAAGGAAAGCAAAAATTGGATGATAACCTGAGTTGGTGGACAATCCACATTTCCTAAATTGCAAAATTTTGAGATAAGATAATTCAGGGATTATATTCGAAAAATTACAGTCTGTCGAAGTTAGTCCAGAGTACAACGATTTAGAATGGATATGGTAGTTTAATTATAACGTCTTGAAATTTAAAATATGTTAAAATACCATGTTAAATGTAAATTTTATACCTTGTTCTCATGGATATACAAGGTGTTAAGGAAAGTGATGAACACAGGCTAATAACTCGAATTTTGGTTTGGTATACTTTTATTGAAGGTGTATAGGAAACCCTATGGCACTATACAATCAGAAAATTTTAGGAGGAATGACAACATTTTTTGAGGGGGAGCTGAGAGGGCTATTTCTCAAAGTTGTAGAACTTTATAAAATCGGCAATAAGCATTTTGACCAACAGCACATTATGGATAGGAACCTTGAAAACCTGTTTATATAATCTAATCCGTCCCTTCAAAAAAAAAAAAAAAAGGATGGCAGCACGTGACTTTCCTTATAAATACTTCTGCAATAAATTTACTTCTTCACATTTAAAAAATGATGCAAATATCCACGGCGCACAATATTTGTAACGTTGAACTGTACATTTGACAACATGTAAAGCTATTTCGTACACAGTTAATTTATTTTTCACGCAATTCTAAATTAACAATTATCAATATTAATAGCATTCTCAATAAAAAAATGTAGTCCGTATATAAAAATATTTTAATAATAAATTCATCAATTAGGCATCATTTTCATTAAAGTCATTTTTGCAATTTTGACAATATTTTCGTCAACCTGGGGCTAAATATCACCAGGATATTTCGCTAGATTACTCGTAAAGTTCGTGATATGTATCGTTAAGGTCCGACATATGACGGAATTAAAAATATGCAAAGCATTTCCTCCTATTTAGCGTCATTTTTATCAATTTGGCGACAGTTTCGTCAAAAGCGGTATTGATGAAGAAATAGGTTATTCTTATATTATATCCAAGATATTGATTTTCATCAAATAGTTGTCATTTTCATTGATTTAGCGTCATTTTTGTCTATTTGAAGACACTTTTGACCAATTTGGCGGCATTTTCGTCAATTTGGCAACATTAAAAGAACTTACCAATTTCGCGATATTCCCCCAATACAACTCCAAAATTCTGCCAAGCGTTATGGACCGAGAAATTCTTATAGTAAAGATTATTCTTATAGTAGATAATTCTTAAGATTATTCGTAATATATATTCGTTTATAATTCGTAAGATTATTCTTATAGTAGATAAACAACTAATGGCATCCAAATACATAACGATTACACAATATATCTTCTGTCGTGAATGAAACGAGTTAGATCCATGAGAATGGTGATAACAAATTTATCGCATAATATTACATATGCAAAGTGAACATATTTCACAATAGTTATTACTTAATTTTTATTTTATGTGATTTTTTGATAAATTTATTTGAAAAATATTCAAATCTCGAGAACGGTTCAGGCTAGCGTTCTAAGGTTTATGTCAATCGTTATCTAATAAAAGATTACATCAGACATGACTATTTACGTAACTTTAGTGAACGTTTTAATTCTTTGGTGTGTTTTTTAAAATTTCATTTCAAAATTTAAGGGGCACCCCCTACCCCTTCACAATTACCTCAAAAACGTTTGATTCGTGTTCATGGATGCTTGAAACTTGCTATCCCGCCGAAAACTCGAATTCGAACTTTCGACCCCATCACAATACTTTCTTCATACATTATAATATGTATATAAGGTAAGTAACAGTGGTACATTTAGACAATGTAGTTAAATAAAAGTGGATTTATTATACGCAAAATTCAAAACGTTAACTTTCAGTAGTAATATCTGTTTCAAAAGTTGTAACAGGATGTTACCACTTATCCAATGTTTTACGTTTGCCCTCTTACATGCAGATTAAAGACAAAATCAAAATATGTGATGTGGGCAGCACATGACTTTCCTTATATAATGCAATGAATTTACTTCTTTAAAGGTGAGAAAGTTTTGAAAAGATCCACGGCACAGTGTTTGTAACGTTAAATTGTACATTTGGAGCTTTTCCGGACGACAACATGTAAAGCGATTTCGTATTCAATTATTCTTATATTTTACGTAGCTCAAAATTAACAATTCTCAATATTGATAGCAACCTCCCAATAAGCGATATAGTCCATATATTAAATTTTTTTAATAATGAATTCATCAATTAGCCGTCATTTTCATTAACTTGGCGTTATTTTTGCGATTTTGAAGATATTTTATTCAATGTCGGAAATGCTCTTCTAAATATTGCCAAATTGGCGATATTTAGAAAAACATTTCTTATATAATAGAAGATATGACCAATGACTATCATATGATAGAATTAAAAATTTGCAAAACAGTGCTTCCCAATTGGCATAATTTTTACCAATTCGGCGACATTTTTATTAATTTGATGATATTTTTATCAATTTGGCAATTGTTTCGTCAATTTGGCAGTATGTCGCCAAGTTGGCGATATGTCGCCAATATTCGTCCCCAGAATTTCGTCAAGCATTACAGACGGAGAAATAGGTTATTCTTATAGTAATGTCTTATATTCTTTCCGACGTATTGAGTTTTCATCAATTAGTTTTCATTTTCATTGATTTAGCGTTATTCTTATCAATTTGGCGACATTTTTATCAATTTGGCGACATTTTTATCAATTTGGCGACGTTTTCGTCAATTTGGCGACATTTAAAAATTCGCCCTGTTGGTGATGTACCGTCAAATTCGTCGCTAAAATTTCGTTAAGCATTATGGTCGGAGAAATAGGGTATTCTTATAGTAAATAAACGACTAATGTCGTCCAAATAAAAAACTATTACCGAAAGTATCTTTGCTTATAGTAGATTCTTATATTTATTCCATGGTATTGGATTTTCATCAATTTGTCTTCATTTTCATTGATTTGGCGTAATTTTTATCAATCTGGCGATATTTTTGTCAATTTGGCAATATTTAAAAAACTCGCCAAGTTAGTGATATTTCGCCAAATTCATCGTCGAAATTTCGCCAAGCATTGTGGATAGAGAAATAGGTTATTCATTTAGTAGTTAAACGACCCATGGCGTCATATTACAAAGCTATTACCCAAAGTGCCTTCTCTCGTAAATGGAACGAGCTAGATCCACGAGCATGATGATAATAAATTTATTGTACAATATTACATATGGAAAGTGAACAGATTTCACAATAGTTAATATGTTTTTATAATTTTATGTGATTTTCTGGTAAATTTATTTGAAAAATGTGTGGTATATCGAGAACATATTCATGCTAGCGTTCTAAAGTTTATGTCAATCGTCTTTTTAATGAAAAATTACATAAAAAATATTATTATTTACGTAACTTTATTGAATGGTTTTTTTTTGATGATTTTTTCAATATTTCATTTAAAAATTTAGGAGGTTTCTGAGCATTCGATTGCGTGTGAAAACAATAGGCTTCAGTAGTCACAGATTGTGATTTTTGTACCAAATTTTGTTCGAATTGCTTCATTCGTTCGTGAGATGGCGTCTCCACACACACACACACACACATTTATCCACACACACATACACAGAAACATCACCTCAAAAAGGTTTGATTCGTGTTCAGGGATGCTTGAAACGTGCTCTCTCGTCGAAAACCGAATTTGAATTTTCGATACTATCACAATACGTTCCTTATACATTATACTATGTATATAAGGAAATTAATGATTGTTACATTCCCTCACAGTTTGTTTATCTGCAAGGGAAGTCATATTAGATACAACATATTTTTAATATAAGAAATAATTTTTGCAAATAAATTACAACTAATAATATAGTTGGTTATTATTCATTTGCTTACTATCACTATCCATATCTATAAATAATACTAGCAGCTATATGTAAATATTATAATACTATAATAATTACTATATGTAAATCAGCAATGGTGTTTCCATGCTCGTGTCCAGGATCTCAAATCTTAACAAGCCAACTGATTAATTCAAGGATGTTCAAGAAGGCATATGGCAGTTTAAATTTAGATACATATTCGTCTCTCATATATACGCTGACGATATCGAAAACCTGTCTTTGGTGAACAGACCTGTTGCTGATATATTCTATAACACTCATGCCTTTGATATCAAATATGTAGGAAGTTTGTATAATAAGTAATATCGACTTTGTTTCCATCTATGCTCCAATTAATAATGTATCAAATTATCAAAACGCTTATGCATATTTTATTTCATTTGTTTTCATAGGATTTTTCCCATTTTGCCATGGATAAATAAATAAATTTTATTTTTAACACTTTACAGCATAGTTGAAAAGTGCTTATCACTTTGTTCATTCAGTTTGTCTGTCTGTCTGTTCGTTAGCACTATA
This sequence comes from Amaurobius ferox, assembly GCA_951213105.1. NCBI lineage: Eukaryota > Metazoa > Arthropoda > Arachnida > Araneae > Amaurobiidae > Amaurobius > Amaurobius ferox. Next base: position 71,084,833 of record OX578139.1, read on the forward strand.
ACTGCCGCAAAAATGTATCAAAATGAAATTATAGTATATTGTTCAGACAGTCTGTGGAACCTATGGGAATATAAATGAATAATATCACCCAATTAGATTTGGATTGAACCCAGGTTGAAAAAATGACATACATTGAAACCCTATGGGACATAATTTTTCAATTATTTTTTAAGTGAATTTAAAATTCACAAATTCCTTCGACAGTTTTAAAGTATTTAAATTATCCCATTAAACATATAAAAAAATTCATCAAAATATATTCAGTAGTTTTTTAAATAAAAATTAAAATAATAATTGCACACTTTATATGGAGAGATCACGTGATCATTATATGAAAACCACTTCAAAATAAAATATGGCATCCATCTTGTATCAAAATCGTGATTTTTAAAGTTTTTTTTTAATTCATAGTTAGTGTTGTAGCCGTCCTAAAACTGCTTTATTTTTGCTCAAATTCTGTGCATCAATGTACTAAAACAACGCAAATACAATATATTTGAGTTTAAATGATCAACAAATTTTGATTATTTCTACAATGGGGCCTAATTTTCACTTATGGAAAATGTAAACACAAAAATATGTAGAATGAATTGTATCAGAATTGCTGCATTTCTTTGACGCAAAATTATTTAGCTCATGGAAGCTGCAATATAACCGATATGCATGAAGCATTCATTGATTTTACACAAATAAGACGATTTTTTCGTGAAGTTTTAAGCATAGAGTTAAATTACTTGTAGCTCCATGGTTTTAAGTTTTTAAATGAAATAAACTATTATAGTATTGCGATGAATGAAAGGAATTTAAAAAAATTATGAATGAAATGCTGCTTTTATATTGAGGCGATTTATCGTTTGATGACGTCATTTGAATAAAGTTCATTTGGTTTCGATGAAGTTTTCAAATATAATAAATTATTGTAGTATCATGATAATTTAAAAAATATTACAAGGGAAAGTATCGCATTTTAGGGATGTTTAAACCAGTCAATGTATATTTCAATGCCGTCATTTGAATGAAGTTCATTTTTTTCGATGAAGTTCGATGAAGTTTTAAATATAATGAATTAATGTTGTATTGTGATAATTATTAAAATATTACCTAGGAATGTACCACATTTTAGAGCTGTTATTATATAAAATTGCATTGAAGTTGCAAAGTGTTTCATAATCAATGATTTGTGCATGATTGATCTTTCTTGTTACTTTAGACACAAGAAAATTATTTTTGCGTATATTATGAAACAGTAGATAGGAATACCACAGCTTTTTTAAACACAATTTTTTATTTAACAGCTACATACCGAAAATATGATTTTAAAACTATTATAAATTCATAATCGCAAAATCAGCCTATAAGAGTCAAAATCTGGATCGCGCTTCCATTGCAGATAACTCAAATACCATTAGTTTGGAAGAAAACATAATTTTTCAAATCTTGCAATAATACATAAGTTATTTGTTTTAAAGAAAACGTGCATTCTATATTGCTCGCTTTCACGAATTGGGACGCACATGGAATACAACTCAACGGCGGTGGCTCAACTGCAAACAATAAACATCACAGATAGAAAGTTCATCCCTAATTTTGTCCACGTTCACGTGCAGCACTGACCAATGTATTAAGGAGCTGTAAAACTTACCTACAGAAGTTTTAGGAATACGAAAGTTACCCAATCTAATTCAATGAAATGCAGAATTTATTGACACAAGCAAGACTAACTGCACAGCAATATGACTATTTAGAAACTGTGCTCTCATTTTGTAAACATAAGTAATTTAATTTTTTTTAGTGGAGTTATTCAAAGGGATTTAATACTGATTAATGTATACTATTTTCTTGGAATTTGAAAGCAGCCATTCATCAATTCTTCTGTGAAGGCCACATCAACTAGAACACTTAGTTGGTCATAGATCACAGATGAAATCTCTACTTATACACCTGAAATGTGGCACACGCGTGAGCATGTCTATAAAATCCACTGAGAAGATCTAATTATTCTGAAATTTAAATTTGAGCTGGAACTCTAAATTGAAACGTCCGAAATGTAGACTGTTTAGATAAAACACTTAACAGTGAGATACAAACTTTCAGAGCCACTTTAACATTTTAGAGGTGGCGTATACTGAAATAGATGTTCGATTGTGAAAATAAGCTAAAAATATCCACTCTTAAGTGAATACAAATTTGGGTGCATGGGTGAGAGAAGATTCATAAAGACTTCCTGGAAACGTTACATTAAAAAATTCACACTGTTTGGAGTTTGTTTATTGAAACACTGTTGATTTTCAACGGGCATTCGGCTAATTTCTACATATTATTAAAATTAGATAACCCATGTACGCTTATGTGTTTTATACTTGTATGTATGCTTTACCTTATTCCAAAGGAACTACTTGGCTTAGAAGCTAATCCTGTGCGTATGATCCTATACTTGTCCTTGGAACACAGGGAATTAAAATAACATCATTCTGACTGTAATGACCGCATCTCCAAAGTGTAATGCATTTACACAATTTTGCACACTTTTGTTGAGCTTTTTAGCATAATATTTATGGTTAAACATAAATGGTTTTGTACTGCATCAATTTTACTTCATTTATATGTCAGGTATCGTCAAATATCTTAGCTAGTTTGTAATACATCGGAAAGATGCTTCTATGGTGTTGTTGTATTTCATTTTCTGCTGTAACAAAACTGATTGTAGTGCTAAGAATTAAAAATCTGATGTGGGCAGCACATGACTTTCCCTGCAGACTTATATTCACGTTCTCTTTATTTTAATTAAATTTAATTCACTTTTAATTCAATTTTCGTTGTCATTTGATAACTGGACTCATTTTCAAAGGCGGCATAGAGAAAATACGAAGAAACTAAAATATCTCGAGAACGGCTAGTCCTAGTGTAATGGGTTTGGTCTTATTCCTTTCTTCGTTGAAAATTACGTATTAAATAAGCATTTAATGGATGTATTTAATCATACGTAGTTTTTTATTTTAGATTTTGGCAAATTTTGCGAGCCATTTTGCTATAAAAGGCAGGTTACTTTTTTCCGAATCGCACCAAAATCTAATCAGCACCATGGTGACCCACAAGTGACTTATGTGGGAAGTGACTTATCTACCGAATTTTGTGACATTCGGTCTATTAGTTTGTCAGCTAGAGTGGATACACGCTGTTGCGGGCCACTTCGCAAAAAAGGCGAGTTCTTTTATCCCGAATCGTATACAAAACTTATCAGCACTAGATTCGCACACAACTAACTTACCAATTAAATTTTATGAAATTCGGTCCATTAGTTTTTTAGTTAGAGTGGATACAAAATCTGCACAGACAGACAGACAGACACGCAGACAGACACACACACAGACCGTCATGCTAAAAATTGTTTTTCGTATTCTAGAGGTCTCGAAACGCGTAGATCCGTCGAAAACTCGAGTTGCGATTTTCGGCATGATTCCAATACTTTCCCTATACATTACCATGTATTGCAGGGAAAGTAAAAATATGTTTACATTAAAAATTAAAATAAATATAATAAAATTCCTTTTTAGGTTACACGGTTTTAATAAAATGCACCAAAATAAGAAATAATTATGAGCTATCACAACATTCTGGTCACATGAGACAAAAATAAAATTGTGGGATGTCCATAAAAGGATTGTATTTGGACATGAACAGAATTTTAAGGAGCAATAGAAGCGATAACATAGAAATGACATATATAAGAATGATTGCAATCAATTCATTTAATTGTTTTCTTTAGCAAATCTGATATAAAAATCCATCATTCTTACATATGACATTTGTATGTTATCACTTTTACTGTTCCTCAAAATTCTCTTAATGTCCAAATATAATTATTTAATGGGGGCTTTACGATTCCATTTTTAGTAGCATATGATCAAGAATGTTGTGATAGTAGCTAAAATAATTTTTTACAATTTAGTGCATTTTATTAAAACCATTTAACTTAAAATATATTTGCATAGTATATATTTTCTATTGGACTTTTTACTCTTTTGCGATTTTGAATCAATATTTCATCATATATGCAAAAAAATCTTGTCTTATGATAAATTTTTAGAGGTTCTATAAATATAAAAACGTCAATGCACATGACTTTCCCTGCTGACTTATATTCACGTTCTCTTTATTTTAATTAAATTTAATTCACTTTTAATTCACTTTTCGTTGTCATTTGATAACTGGACTTATTTTCAAAGGCGGCATAGAAAAAATACGAAGAAACTAAAATATCTCGAGAACGGCTAGTCCTAGTGTAATGGGTTTGGTCTTATTATTTTCTTCGTTAAAAATTACGTATTAAATAAGCATTTAATGGATGTATTTGATCATACGTAGTTTTTTTAGATTTTGCGAACCATTTTTCTATAAAAGGCAGGTTACTTTTTTCCGTATCGCACTAAAATCTAATCAGCACCAGGGTGACCCACAAGTGACTTTTACGGGAAGTGATTTATCTACCGAATTTTGTGACATTCGGTCTATTAGTTTTTCAGCTAGAGTGGATACACGCAGTTGCGGGCCACTTCGCAAAAAAAAAGGCGAGTTTTTTTTATCCCGAATCGTGGCCAAAACTTATCAGCACTAGATTCGCACACAACTAACATACCTATTAAATTTTATGAAATTCGGTCCATTAGTTTTTTAGTTAGAGTGGATACAAAATCTGCACAGACAGACAGACACACAGACACACAGACAGACACACACACAGACCGTCACGCTTAAAATTATTTTTCGTTTTCTAGAGGTCTCGAAACGCGTGGATCCGTCGAAAACTCGAGTTGCGATTTTCGGCATGATTCCAATACTTTCCCTATACATTACCATGTATTGCAGGGAAAGTAAAAATATGTTTAAATTAAAAATTAAAATAAATATTATAAAATTCCTTTTTAGGTTACACGGCTTTAATAAAATGCACCAAAATAAGAAGTAATTTTTAGCTATCACAATATTCTGATCGCATGAGACAAAAATAAAATTATGGGATGTCCATAAAAGAATTGTATTTGGATATGAACAGAATTTTACGGAGCAATAGAAGCGATAACATAGAAATGACATATGTAAAAATGATTGCAATCAATTCATTTATTTGTTTTCTTTGACAAATTTGATATAAAAATCCATCATTTTTACATATGACATTTGTATGTTATCACGTCTATTGTTCCCTAAAATTCTCTTGATATCCAAATATAATTATTTTATGGAATTTTTACGATACTATTTTTAGTAGCATATGATCAAGAATGTTGTGATAGTATCTAAAAATTATTTTTTGCATTTTAGTGCATTTTATTAAAACCATTTAACTTAAAATATATTTGCATAGTATATATTTTCTTTTGGACTTTTTACTCTTTTGCGATTTTGAATCAATTTTTCATCATATATGCCAAAAAATCTTGTCTTATGATAAAATTTTATAGGTTCTATAAATATAAAGACGTCAATTCCTAACTCGTAACAAGCAGTATCACGTGTTAAATATGCTGTTATATATATATATATATATATATATATATATATATATATATATATATAAGTATTAAGTAGAGAATCATCAATCAAATGGAAAAACAAATGCAAATTGCTAGTCATCAAGCTAATGATAATCAACATATATCAATAAAATGAAATCGATATTTTAAAAATAAATGAAATCCAAGCATTAAATCTATACACGTGGATAAGCACTAGGCTTAAATAAATCAATTGTTCATTTTGAAAGAACTGTTCGTCAGGTCCGAGTATTTAATTAAAATGAACACAAAATGTGTGTTTCTGATTTTGGAGAAAGATAATATCTATAAACTCTAAAAAATTGGACTACACACATAAAGATAGAAAAATAATAAAGGAAACAAGAATACCTGGAAAAGACACTGCAAGTGTGCTAGAAGAAACTGCAAAACCATTGGAGCTCAAAATGAAGAGACCAGTGTTGCCAATCGCAAAGTTTAAAAGTAGAGATCCGCTGTTGCCAAACGTGTGTAACAAATAACACTAATGCGAAAAGGCAATAAAAGATGATATTCTACATTAAGAGCTACAAAAGGGCCACAAAATAATGGGGCGTAGTTAGGCTAATATATAAGGGGATGTAAATATAATGTAATGTTAAATCAAGAGAATATTGATGTCTGACTAATATAAGATACAAAGAAGAGAATTCATGAATATTCAGCTAATCCAAACTTTTTAACAATGCTATTTACTAAATATGCTGGATGTTTATATAAATTGCTGGTAATTTTTATATTATTTATATGCTTAACATGAAATATTTTATCTTATATTCTATAAATTTTAAAAAGCGGATTAAGGATAATATTTCTAAATATTTGAATCGAGTTGCAGGAACTAAATGATGATATTTTATTAATTTTGAATTTAAAATAGTCTTTTTTATGATATAAATTAGTAACAACTCCATGGTTAGGTTCAATAATTAGATTTAAATCTAAAAAATTAATATTACTGCTAATAGTAGCTTCATTAGGCATTGATTTCAAATTATCTGGATAGAAATCTATATCTATGACATAATTTTTAGTATATACTAAACAATTCAGATCATCAACATATCTGTGAATTTTATAATCTATTGAATTAAAAGACTGTTCATAATGGTAAAGATATAAATTAGCTAACATACTGCTACTGCAGCCACTCTGTGGAACTCCTGAGACTTGTATAAGTATAATTTATTTCCTTGAAAAATATAATTATCGAAAAGAACAAAGTGAAGAAGTTTAGGGAAATTGATACATATTGATAAAAGTAGTTTGTTTGTAATATAAACATTATATACAGCTAAAATTAAAATATATAAATCAGAGATCTTAATATTATTGAAAAGATCTTTAAATTCAAAAGTTTGAAATCCAATTAGTTTACCTAGTGATGTTAATTTAGTTTCTAATTACTTACTATTATTTAGAATAGGGTAATTATTGCTAGAATAACATAAAATATCATTTATTAGATTTAAATAATTTAGTGTTAATTTACTCGCAGTAGTAGAGTAAGTATTATGACCACTAATAACTGTTTTAAATTTAATAGGCTTTTTATGAAATTTAGGAATAAGCACTATATACGGAAATTTAAGAAATTTATAATTGATATTTAAATCACTTTCCATATTGATAATTTTTAGTTTGATACTTTTAATAGAATGTGAATCTAGTTTAAATGGACACAATTATTCTTTAGATAATCTAACAGAAATTGTATATAGAATTCTTTAGACAATAGCATAATTATTAGAGGTTTTATCAACATAAGTAATAACAAAACATCTTTGTAAGTCATTAATGGACTGTTTTATATTATCAATATTATATATAGTAGATCTAGACAATTTAATAAATACTACAAGTAATAAATTTTAATAAAATAAATTTCCACATATTAAATGTCTCTAAAGGCAAAGCATATTTTGAAGCTAATTTATAAATATATTTATTAAGGTCAAAATTTATTGACTTTAAAACTTTAAAAGAATTATTACAAGATGGTAACCTGAATTTAGTATCAAATAACATAATGGTTCTTAAGGTATCGTTTTTAACTATGGCTAAGTCTCCTGTAACTATATGCCCCAAGTGTGGATTTAGATATTTAGCAAATTTGTTTACTTAGCAACTACAATCATTATCTACATTTGACATGGAATCATTATCTATAGAGAGAGATTGTGAAATTTCATTATAAATTAAAATAATAAAAACAAAAGTGCAGGAGTGCAAAACAGTATACACAGCATCAGACCGCGGGTAATATAATAACGTGTATGTAATTATATTAAAAGCAGAAAGTAAAAAGCAACGACGAAGGACTGGAAAAGTAGATCATGGAATGGCCAGGAAAAGGAAAATAAATCAATGAATAGTATATCTGCCAGAAAGGTCCTAAATATATATATATATATATATATATATATATATATATATATATATATATCTTATATATATATATATATATATATATATATATATATATAAGATAGAAATAGGATACAAATGGATACAAAATGGATGGGAAGGCTAACGGGCAATATGCTAAAAAATGCCTAAGGGGGGATTATTGTGACCCCCTTAAATCCCCGGTTACAGCATGCTGCTAGGCCGCGGCACACTCCCGGTATGGCCACAATTCCCGTAGCACTTCTCCAATGCCTGTACCTCGAATGAATAGACCTTGATTTTTAAGGGGTCACAATCCTCCTTTAGGCATTTTTAGCATATTTCCCGTTAGCCTTCCCATTCATTTTTATTCCATTTGTATCCTATTTCTATCTAATTTCATTATATTTCGCATAATGAGGAAAATGCTGCATTGCGCTTTTCATTTATATGATTTTTATCTCGAACCTTTTAATATTATAGTGCTTCATCAATTTTTATTATATATATATATATATATATAAGGATATAAACAAGAAGAAAAAATAAGCGAGAACGGGAGTGACCATATGATTTGCATAGAATGGCAGGGGTGGATTGCGACACCCTTTCCCGCTTAAAGCAGCTTTCAGCGGGAAAGAGGTGTCGCGAGAAAGTTACAAGCGGGAAAGTTACAAGAGGGAAAGTTACAAGCGGGAAAGTTACAAGCGTTTAAGCGGGAAAGGGGTTTTAATAAGCTGCTTTAAGGGGGAAAGGGGTGCCGCAATCCACCCCTGCCATTCTATGCAAATCATATGGTCACTCCTGTTCTCGCTTATTTTTTCTTCTTGTTTATATCCTTATATGCCATTCTGGATGCAGAGCTGCTAAGCGCCACATCCTCTGTAAGGTTTCTATTTTCTCCTTTACTTAAATAGGAGTTCCTTTCGTGATATACTTATTTTTATATGCATATATATATATATATATATATATATATATATATATAGTGGTATAATGTTTAACTATCTTGCAACAATGGCATTTTTATGGGCCATTTTGGGCATGAATCTGAGGGGGTGAATCCTAGAGGAATCAACTCAAATTTGATGAAATATTGTATTGTCATCGTAGATACATAAGTGTTGTTGAGACCCAGACCGTCCGACTTACCAGAAAGGTGTAAGGTAACCGTTTGGACGACCGGAAAGTGCCTTCCAATTTAGACCGGAACCCAGTGGGGAAGGCATCCACAGGGACCGTACCCTCCTTCCCCTACCACTAACCTCTCGGAAGGACTTACGGACCCATATGTTTAACGTGATCGTACTCCGCATGAACACGGCGACAGTTGTGGCACCATGCAAATCCAGCGCGCAAACCACTGGGCTACTGAGCCCGAAATGTGCCAACAGCACGCGGTGTTCCCAGGTGGTCACCCACCCAAGTACTAACCGCACCCGATGCTGCTTGACTTCGATGATCCAACCAGAACCGGAGTTTCCAGCACGGTAGGGCCGTTGGCCTGAGATACATAAGAGTGTAAAATTTTAAGAACATCAGTTGGTTAGAAGTAGGTAAAAAATTAATTTCAAAATCTGACCCAAACAAACAGACGAGCAAGCAAACAAACAAACAAACAGAGAAACCAACTTCAATAAAACAGTGTAAAAGTATAAAAATTTTTAGTTGTAATTTTTATCTTAATTTGCAATGCTGAGTAATAAAATGCATATTTTTTGTATGTATTCTTCTGCCGGAATTCGTGAATTAGATTCCATACAAATGTCAAAATATTTTCCTGCGGTGTCATGAATCACGGGCGAACAAACAACACACGCAAGTCATAACAAGACAGAATTTATAATCAAGGCTGTTCCAGTAAGATAGGCGCATCAAGGGTGCAATTACATTGTTTATGTTTCTTTATGTCACTACTAACTTTGAATCTGCGTTGTCGCGTGTTTTCAATTCAGGGTTTCTATGATGATATTATTCAAAATAGTATTATTTTCGACAAATTATAGCATAAACAAATTCAGGATTTGTTTATATGTTACTTTATGAATGTAATATTTTTTTCTTAATTTGTTGTTAGTGTATTTAAATATTTAGGTTTGGAGATGTATAAAATGCACAGGAGTTTTGCGTATATATAAGATACATTAATAAATGTTCTATTTTGACATTGCATAAAAGAATAAAAATAAAAGCCCAATTTAAATACAATCTACAATCGTACCAAATGCAACGGTATGAATGTAGCGATGCACTTGGTCGCATTTATCGATAAATTGATGTATTTGCAGAATGTGTTCTCTTTAACAGTTGTTTTGCATAAAATGTTAATGCAGTAATGCTAATGCATGAGAAAGCAGTATTTTAAAAATATTTTAAGTGCATCAGAAAATTTAATTTTGCTATATTGGTGTTCGGAAATAACAACGTGGACTATATAATCAATTTCAAGATAATATAATTTTAATAAGCAAAACACATTGTGCAAAACATAAGGAAAAACAGAAGAAATATAATTATGCACAAATTATTGAAACAGAGCATTCAATATTCAAGGATACGTTAGATAAGTATTATGCGTTTATACTTTTCAGTCTTTTGTGAGTTTGTAATCAATCTCTCCTCATATATCCAATCAAAACCTTATTTTATAATACATTTGTAGAAGCTCTTTAAATATAAAAACATCTATTCATAACAATTCATAATCAATTCATTAATTTATAATCAATTAGCAATTTATTCCTTAATCACTGCAGATTAAGGATATAGCAGAAGGGATTAAGGATTCACCAGAAGGGATTAATAATAGAGCAGAAGGAATTAAGGATACACTAGAAGGGATAAAGGATATACCCGAATGGATTAAGGATACACCAGAAGGGATTAATTATAGAGCAGATGGGATTAAGGGTACATCAGAAGGGATAAAGGATATACCCGAAGCGTTTAAGGATACAATATAAGGGTTTACAGATAGACCAGGAGGGATTATGCAAATATAAACAATATTTACATTTTTTATGAGACCCGACACTTAATACTGTTGCATTCAAAAGACTTATTAGCACAATTCTATAATGTGGCTAAAACATCCCCATATGACTATTGTAACAACAAATTTTCGATTTCATTAGTAATTTTGAAATGTGCAATTTTTTAAGTGATGGCATTCAGACCTTCATTGAAACCCTCCCACGTTAAACGGAGACTCAACGTTCCCGTTCTGTGGATCACACCTATTTTAAAAGTTAAAAGTTGAACGATGTGCTGACCTTGCCACTTATCAGAAACTTCCGGAGATATCCTGTTTCAGATTCTTTGCTAGATGTTTCGAATCTTTTATCTTTTTTTTTTTGCTTTGCTGAGAGCGTGTTCCGAGATTCGGAGTATGGTGTAATATGTAATACTGAAAATATATAAATTACATTGTTGGCGGGGTACCAATATATAAATTTGTTTAATTGTACTGAGATTGTTGAAATGAAGATTTAAACTGAGTTGCTTAACGCAGAACGTAAGGTCGCCGCAAGTTGAGGATTTAGGTTTTGTGTTTTGTTTGGTATGTTGGTGCGTATTGCGTCCGTTGTGTTAATTGTTATTTATACGAGTAACATTTATCTATTTTGTCGATTTATATAACTATCTTGCATCAACTTCCTTGCAAAGGCGGGTACATTTTCTAGTCTCATGATTTATACTTTCCCTGTATCTGCAATAAGATCGTAAACGAATGCCATTTCTATCAATATTCTTATTGTTCAATATACAATTATCTTAATATCTTAAGAATTTTTAAACTGCTATTATTCTTTTAATAAAACCTTACGAAATAAAATATCCAATAATTAATAAAAAAAATAAGAGTAATTTAAAAAACTTTTTAACTATATTTCCTGGGTGTTAATTAATTGGATCCCCTATGGTATTTCTATATTTAGCTAAATGGAATTGGGTTATGATGCCGATAAAGCAAAACTATATATAAAGCAATTTACACATATGAACCAAAATCTTATGTGGGAAAATAATACAGTGATCTCACTTCTTTCACATCAAAGTGATGATGTAAAGATCCATTGCATAATGTTCTTAATATTGAATTACACATTAACATTTGGCTCGTTTCTAGAAAACAACGTCGTAAAACTATTACAAAATGCCAATTTGACTTACATTTCCCTCAAATCTAACTTGACAATTACAAATATTGCTGGCATCCGCTAAGCAATATCCATGTGTTAGAAGATTTAAATAATTAATTCTCTAATTGGCATCAATTTCGTTAATTTGGTGTTATTTTTGATAATTTGACGACATTTTCTTTACTTTCGTGACATTTTCTAAAATTCGCCAAGTTGGCGTTATTTTGTCAAATTAATCACCATATATTTAATTTGGAAAGTGAACAAATGTATTGGGCTATACATATTACTTTTCAATTTTATGTGATATTTCAGATAAATTTATTTTAAAAACTATCTCAAGAATGGTTCAAGCTAGCATTCTAAAGTTTATATCATTCGTTTTTTCATGAAAATATGGAAGAAAATAATATTTATTTAAAATTATTGAATATCCTGATTATTTTTTTTAAATTTATTGCGAAAATTTGGGGGTCTCCAGAAGATTCCGTCCTGTTTAAAATCAGTAGGGTTCCAAAATTCACTGACAGTAATAATCGTACCAAATTATTTTCGATACGCCCTATTCACTTGTGAAAAATCGCATCGCATCCAAAAGACTCACGGACACACACAAGCACATGGTCATACAGACACTAACATACATACATACACGTATAGATACATCACCTAGAAAACGTTCGATTCGACTTCATAGATACTTGACAAGTACTCTTTTGTCGAAAATTCGAATGTCGAATTTTCGACTCTGTTACAATACTGCCCTTATGTATGAGTTCGGGCTCAATTTAAAGAGTTCGAGGTCGCCTGAGGTCGCCCGACCCCGATATATTCGAGCCCGAACTACTTACCGTAAAATAGAGCCCGAATCCGCCCGGAAACGAAATATGTTTTAAACTGTCCCACTTAATTTTCAGTCATTTTCAAAAATGTCGATTTGTAAAAATGGGCGATTAAGTTTAGATATTAAGCACAAAAAATGCATAAGCAATTACTTTGAGCGCTGAAGCTTTCGAATGACATAAATTGAAAATACAAAAATTAGTATAATAAAAATCATATAATGAGGTTGAAATAGTATCAGTATGGTTATTTGTAGTGTGTAGTAGCAAAATTAATATCGGTCTTTCCTTCTGTCCATTAAATATTTTGTAAATAGTTAGTCTGCATTTCACTATAAATCATTTTCTGAAATATTTCATTCCTAGTTTTGCCGCGTTTAACAATTCAATATATTTACAAATAGGTTTATTACATTAGGTTTATTACACGCTACGCTAGACGCCCACTCACATTAAAAAAACAACAGTCTATCAGCCAGCACCGCAAGGACAGTTTATGACCCGAGTATAAGCAATGCGAAAGTTATTTAAACAAAGCAATAAAACGCCCAAGTAGGAATACAATATATATAGAGAGCAACCTTTACCTGGTCCCAATGCTCACCCTAGATAAACCCCATTCGTCCACTGGTTAGCAGTGGACAACGTCTGATATACACTGTTGTTATTGAGTTATTCTTTAAAATTTAATTGTTTACACCTCTGAGTCGCCAACCGATTGAAGTTGGTTCCAATTTTTTCCATCGTCCAATCTGATAGATTTAACGGATGAGGTGGGGTGGTCAATAATAAATAACCTCACATTTTATATACAACACTTCCTCTCATAGAACGATAGAACCCATTTACCAAGACTTCTTATAAGATTTCAGACACTTGTTAGCAGTAACTTTTTAGCAAAAAAGTAATATGTGATTATCCTTCATTTCAAATATTTTATCAATATTTTCTAGTAGTTTGGAGCCCAAATTGCACTTAGTAACGTAAGCCCCATTCCGATTCAGGCCCGGGCTCTGGCTGATCTTGTCTCATCTCTATTATATATTATATTCTGTACATAGCACAAATATTTTCCCCATGTGTTTGTATTATGTATGAAATGAAATTATTGTGTTTTTAAAACAAAGTTCTCAATACTTCTGATTTATTCCATGCTTATACTGCGCAAACTTTCATCTAAACATTCAGATGTGAAAATATCAACATAGCGTTAATTAAGAATGTCAAGACAATTATTCAGTGACATAGAAAGCGAAGTATAAAGAGTCGTACAGGGTAGCAAGATTAAATAAATAGCATAGCATTAATTAAAACTTGTTGGCTGTCATGAAGACGTCGGCTGTCAGAGAACATAATAGCGTTATAATTTAATTCTGGGGCAATCGTAAACAGTTTCAGCTTGAGGATGAGGGAGAGTGAGAACGAAGTAAGCAAATGAGAAAAAAAAACAGAAAAATAATAATAAATTTTTTATTCACCTTTTATTTGTTTATGTTTCGTTTCATTAAAAATTAAGATAAGGCCATAGATAAATTGTGAATCTAAATGCTTCATATAGTAGGACGAATAAACTTATATTTAGAAATACATTCAATTAAGTCTAACCACTTATTTATAGATCTGCAAATGTTTACCCATTTACATGCATATTCATATTCCAAACTCAAACCATAATGTTATTGGATGTGATTTTGGAGACTTTGTAAACCAATGCACGAACTTAACTATATATATATATATATATAAATATGTATATATATAAATATGTATATATATAAATATGTATATATATATATATATATATATATATATACATATTCAATTTCAAAAATTTGTCTTGGTAGCTAGAAAAGATCTAGCTCATCGTGCAAACAATGTTTCTTTCTGTTTTGCAACTTTTCATCTTTCAACATATTTCTTGCATTTACATCATGTTTGTTTATGAAGGGAACAAGGGGATTAGTACCTTAAGTACCTGTGTTTCATATATGATTTATATTAATAATTTCATCTTAATGTGTTGTACAAAAATTTATTCACCCCTCTTTACCACATGTAATTCGTATTCCATTCCTTAACTTTTATATGGAACAGGGGAAAAAAAGGTATTTTATAGCAATTTAGTACCTGTTTTTTTATAATGTTTTCTTATCACGGTTTTTTTAAATATTCAATGGCTTGCTGTATAGTATTATTGATGTCACACTTATATTTCAGTCCATCTTCCTTTCACTTATGTTATACAGAACATTATTTATTAATGATCTATCTCAGGTATATATAATATAAGTAAAATAAAAATTCTTCAATTATATATATATATATATATATACATACGTATATTTATATATACACGCATATACATATATATATATATGTATATATATATTTATATATATATATATATATATATATATATATATATATATATATATATATATATATATATATATATATATATATATATATATATATATATATATATATATATATATATATATATATATAAATAACGATGAGTGGATTTCAATAGGAAAGGTTCCACATATGCTGAGTTATACCAAAAATCATTTCGCTACCAAGGAAGAGCCGTAATGCTGCTCTCTTTCCGAAGTAGAATACAAAGATATAAATGGAAAGTATAGAACGGGGGTGACCACATGTCTTTCATAAAATGGTAGGGGTGGATTGCGACACCCCTTTCCTGTTTAAAGCAGCTTTTCCGCCGAGGCAACGCTCACGGTACCTATGTAAAACAATGGTCAGTCCTCCATATGTGCAAAGACAAAAGCACTTCAACAGTAACAAAACCAAAAAGGAGACCTGGAATGGAAAAAAGACTCCATAGATTACTGTTCCCAAATTTCACAGTATTAGTAAGTCAATTCGCGCATGCGTGTTGAGATATCTTTATAACAGTATCGCAGATACGTTTAAACACGCTAAAATTTCAATTGAATAAATCAATGTCTTTGTCTTCTTTAAAAAGGAATTATAATAATTTTTTAAGAAGTATCATAGGTAATGTTTTTATGGCTTTCTTTACTATTTTTTGGCTGTTATTTATGAAGTCCTTCTTGAATGTATTATATATAAGGTTTCTTTTGAAATGACAGATAATGATATTTCTGAAAACATTCTTTGTGAGATTAGAATTCCAATCAATTATAGGATTGATCTTTATCTTGTATGAATCTCGTTTGTCATGTATAGTCGTGTATATCCCATATTGCCGATGTTTTCTAATTGTCAAATCCAAAAAATCCTCCGCTCCTTCTTCTTTTACTTGATTTTCGATTAATTCTAATTCACTTGGATAAAACTTAAAATCAAAGTTTGGGGTGTGCTCAAAATACCCCAAAAGTACACCGTCAACATAACGGAAGTAAGGCATTTTTGATAAAATATGTGTTCCCTCTTCGTATTTTGATAAATATATATCCGCGAGCATAGACGAACAGCATCCCCCCATGGGTATACCTCTAATTTGTCTGTAAAAATTATTTTCGTCATGTAAAATATTTTCCTTTAAAACCAATTCCACAAGGTCTAAATATCTTCTAATCTACAATTCATTACCTATCGATATTTTACATGACGGGAATAACTTTTACAGAAAAATTAGAGGTATACCCATGGGAGGATGCTGTTCGTCTATGCTCGTGGATATATATTTATCAAAATACGAAAAGGGAACACATATTTTATCAGAAATGCCTTACTTCCGTTATGTTGACGATGTGCTTTTGGGGTATTTTGAGCACACCCCAAAACTTTGATTTTAAGTTTTATCCAAGTGAATTAGAATTAATCGAAAATCAAGTAAAAGAAGACGGAGGGGTGGATTTTTTGGATTTGACAATTAGAAAACATCTGCAATATGGGATATACACGACTATACATGACAAACGAGATTCATATAAGATCAAGATCAATCCTATAATTGATTGGAATTCAAATCTCATAAAGAATGTTTTCAGAAATATCATTATCGGTCATTTCAAAAGAAACCTTATAATACGTTCAAGAAGGACTGCATAAATAACAGCCAAAAAATAGTAAAGGAAGCCATAAAAACATTACCAATTATACTTCTTAAAAAATTATTATAATTCCTTTTTAAAGAAGACAAAGACATTGATTTATTCAATTGAAATTTTAGCGTGTTTAAACGTATCTGCAATACTGTTATAAAGATATCAACACGCATGCGCGAATTGACTTACTAATACTCTGGAATTTGGGAACAGTAATCTATGGCGTCTTTTATCCATTCCAGGTCTCCTTTTTAATTTTGTTACTGTTGAAGTGCTTTTGTCTTTGCACATATGGAGGACTGACCATTGTATTACATAGGTACCGTGAGCGTTCCCCGGGCGGAAAAGCTGCTTTAATTGGGAAAGGGGTGTCGCAATCCACCCTTACCATTTTATGAAAGATATATGGTCACCTCCGTTCTATACTTTCCATTTATATCTTTAAATATGTATATATATACATATACAGGGAGTTCCATAAATTCCGAATTAGTTTAATAATTCCTAAAAATTGAAGGAATTGGTATATTTGAATGCGGTTTACGACAAAGTTAGTCTCATGAAGGGGGATTTTTTTGTTAGAGAAAAAAAAAATTGTTCAAAATTTTGAAAATAGAGATCGCTGCACGCATGTAATCACAGGAAATATGCAAATCAGAGTCCTATAAAATGCTGGGTGTATGATTTAAAGCTCATTTCTGAATTTTCCTGTTACTGGCTTTCATTGTGATGCTGAAATTGGTGGATAAAGCACTATTGGTTAAGTTGTTTTACCTCAGCCACGAATCGCCGGCTGAGATTTTTCCTAAATCAGAATTTTCGTAAAGCATCTGATGCTGATTCGCCGCTCATGTAATACAGCTTCACTAACAGGGCTTTCTCGATCAAAGTTAACATTCTCGCAAAAGCTTCTTCTTTTCACCGTTTACTAATGAATCAAATGAAGAATCTACAGAGCACTACAGCTCTTTTATAACAGCCTCATTTGCATAGTTCTGGAAGATGTATTCGGGTAAGCGCCACCTATAAGTGATTTTTTGAACTACAAAATTTTTTCACGTCATACCCCCCCCCCCCCACCGTCCTAGCAAAACTTATGGTACAAACCGTACCTCAATGCGATGATTTTTCGATTTTTAATGAATTTTTAAAGTTTATACGGACTTTTGAAAGACCCTGTATGTATATATATATATATATATATATATATACATATACTTTTTATTTCTTAATAATAATAAAATTATATCTAAATATATAATTTTTATTATTACCATTTGAAAAATTTTTGAAGGTACGATTATCAAGACATTTCTTGGAAACTTTTGTGATTAATACAATACACAATTAATTTCACAAAAATATATTTTATAAATTAATACAAGAACTTGTCTCAAGAAACTTTCATGTCAGCTAATAAAACAGTTTTGCCTTTGCAAGATTAATGCATATTCGAAGGATGATTAGATATTCATGAACATCATTATATTTTTTCGTTGCATTTTTAATCGTAAATTTTCCTACTGTAACTTAATTTAACGAAAATTTCTTTTTTTCATGACAGACATATCCTGAATAAAGTTTCAATCATGATCAAAAGGCTGACAAAATTTTTACATTCATTTTTACCTTAAATTTATTGCTAAAATTGCTTTGATTTGAATAGTTTCAACTAAAGCAATTTAATAAAAACTTAGTTGAAATTCCATCTCTAAAGTGATCGTATTTGTTCCATTGCGTTCTAAAAAAATTAGTTAGCTTAACGATTAGGAAGTATTCTTCTAAACTAATATAGAAAACTTTAAAAAATCTTCAATATTATGTCGATATGACTTTTATGCATGACAGTAAAATGATGTTCTTGTAATGGCATTATAACAATTTGTATTTTTCATTTTTGAATGTTCTTCGAATAACTTATAAAAAGGAAGATCAAGCATGCGTAAAGCATTGATTATAAAACACTTTCCAACTGCTATGCATTTTATTTAAACATCTCTAAAATGCGATACATTCAGCGGTGATATTTTTTAAGTTATCACAATATTACAATAATTTAATATATTTGAAAACTTATAAATCTTCATCGAAAAAAATAACTTTATTCAAATAACGTCATCGATATTTAAATTGCCTGGCTCTCTCTATAAAAGCAATGAATATTTTATTCATAAACTTTTATTCCATTTCTTTCATTCCGCGGCGATATTTTTAAAATTACCACAATACTACAATAATAATTTATTTTAATTAAAATCTTAAAACCATTGAAGCAAAAGTATTTTCTAACTGTATGCTTAAAACTTCATCTAAAAAGGCAATACTATAAAATCGTCTGCTTCGCTATGTAAAATCATTGAAAGTTTCATTCATATCAGCTATAGTCCAGACTCCTGAGATAAATAATTTTGGGTTAAAAAATTTAACAATTCTTGTACAACTCATCTTACAGCTTGATGTGTCTACATTCTGCAAACGTGAAACTAGGCTTCGTTGTAGAAATAATCAAAGTTTGATGATTATTTAAACTCAAAAATATTATAATTGCGTTGGCGCAGTATGTAATGCACAGAAATTACGCAAAAATAAAGCGGTTTTAGGACGGATGCAACACTAAATATAAATTAAAAAGAACTTTCAAAATCACGATTTTGACACTTGGAAAAAAGTTGGATGCCATATTTTATTTTGAAGTGGGTCACATGATCCCTTTATATAATATGGATGAAATTAATATTTTAATTTTTAATTAAAAACTACCGAACATATTTTGATGAAAGTTTTTTATACATTTTATGGGATAATTTAAATATTTCTTAAAATTTTCAAAGCAATTTGTGAATATAAAATTCGTTTACAAATTGCTTGAAGAATCAGTTCCCATAGGGTTCAATGTATTTCACTTTTTCAACCTGGGTTCAATCCATAACTAATTGGGTGATATTACTCATTTATATTCCCATATGTCTCACAGACCCCGTCTCAACAACATACTAAAATTTCAATTTCATAAAGTCAGTTTTACGACAGTTATCGTGCGAACGGACAGACAGACAGACAGAATGAACAAAGTCATAAACACTTTTCAACTGTGTTGTTGTAAAGTGTTAATAAAAAATGTTTTGTAATACCAATGATGCATGTTTGTATATTTGCTTCAAATAACTCAAATGATTCATGAATGATACTTTAAAAAATTCATTGTAGAAGAAACACATTTTCAACAAGGTACTGAAAGAAAAATATGCAATTATTTTTACCTAAAACTAGTATCTGAAGACAGATAGCTGTAATTATATTAGATTATTCCAGGTGATGTCCACAGCTTCCAAATAGTATCTAATAATATATAAAACTGCAATTAAAATTTTTGAGCATCTTGTATGGCATTTCCTATACTTCCTCTAATTAATAGCTATATTAAAATGTTCCAGGAATATTCTGATACGTTTTCTACCTCCCGTTTGTAAAGAAGTAAAACATAATTTATTCTAGTAAAGTAGATTTCAATTCCGTCACAGGACGTGGTGAATAAATGCATGTGAAATATTCTTTTCCGACTGTAGACTCCGTGATCCTGAAATCCTCTTACCAACGTAGATAGCGCAAGTATACAGCAATATTCCATAAAAATTATCTATATACATTCCGTTAATATTGGATTGAAGTGCTCTAGAGGTTCCAAAGCAGAGTCTAGTAACAGAAAATATTCATCCATTAAGAACGTTTTGTAGCACCTCTAGCGGCAATTTGAAGAAGTTAGAATTTTTATCTCGAAAACGATGTAAGGTATAGGTGAAAACTTTCAGTTACAAAGTGATAGAATGATTCCTATTTAGTTTGGAAAGACGTGCAGTTTACACGTAACGTGTGCACAGACGATAAAAAAGGATATCAACAAAAGTAGATTAGATAGCTATTGTACTACATCTGTCTACTACTTTTATACAAAATTGATTTTTTACTTAAAAGGATAATTTTAAATAAAATAAAATTAAAATATTACGCGAATTATTACCTTTCTTTGCGTATTCCTCTACAATTTTTTTTCGAATTACTTCAGTACAAAGAAATAACTGCATAATTATTGTTTTCCGTTTATTTCATACTTCATCGTCTGAGTACATGTTATGTGCAAAAAAAATATAACCATCACTATTTAGCTTTTCATACTTAAATAGGGAACGATTTAGCACTTTGTAATTGAGAATTTTTGCTTATCCTACAGCGTTTTGAGATAGGATTTCTAAATTCTTCAATTCTCCACTGGAGGCGCTGCAAACATTCTCAATCGATAGCGCACAGTCGATTTCTTATTTGTAGACCCTGGTTTTGTAGTTCTAGAGCACGCCAATCGAAAATTAAAGGGATGCATAAGGACATATGTGGGAACCCAGTATGTAATTAATTACTACATGACTTTCTAACAAAACATAATGGTTATACGACTCCCTAATACAGCGTACCTTGTAGGGTCCACTTCGGCGAAAAGAACTAGGTATTCAGTCACAGGGTATCGGCTAATCAGTTCGAATGTACGTGGTCCGATTGTCGGTTTGGAACGTGAGTCCTTTGCAATAGCACTCGCACACATCAACCTACAGGTTGTATACATTGACAACGGAGGCTAAAAATAGATATTGTTTTGAATTTTCGGCTGACCTTACGAATGATGTTAATAGTATTCAGATCGTCAGCTTTATGTCGATTTGATATCTGGAGGGATGAATGCAGAATCCACTTCAACGATACAAGCTAAGAATTCAGCCTCGGTAGATCAATGGTTTGAATATCGGCTGGCTAGTTTGAAGAATAGTGTTGTTGTTTTTATGTTGTTGCTTACTCCTCCTGATCTAAGATGTACTAGACCAAGTTCATTAAGTCCTGCATCCTCAAGAAGTCCATCTACAGAACAGGAGCTCTAATAAAATCCTGCTTATCCAGCTCCAGATAAGAAAGAAGATAACTGCTTACAAACTGCTTTATCGGCACAAAGAAAAAGTGTTATCGCCCCAAACAACGGAGAGCGATTTAATATGGCCACTGATGAATCTTGACAGGTCGGTCTACGTAGTTCCCTCGCTCCTAAATTCCAGTGCTGCCTCTGGATGGTCTCTATTGTACTACTCATGTGGAGGTGGGATTTCCCATATTTTATTGATTGTGATTTTCTTCTTGTATGGAATGTCTTGAAATGCAAGTTCAACGAGGGATTTTCAGGTGCCTGTGTCCCACTTTTGTCAAGCCATCAGCAATGTCATTGCAATACAGGTCCACATAAGAGGTAAATAAAGTAAGGTTGAAGAATAGTGGTTCGATTTACAGTTGGGTCAATGCGTTTTTAGTAATCTCTACCAACTCCGCTCAAAAAGGTTAACTTGCTACACTTTGAATCAAACTTATCAAATTAATAATATTCACAAATGCCACATGGATTATCAAAGTAGTGAACTTTTTATTTCCAGACATACAGAATTACGGCCAATTTCCTAACATTGCCAAAATTCCAGTTTGCGATAATGCACCAAAGTTATTGCCTCAAAAGCCTTGAACAGACATATATTGACGTATCTTTGGTACACAGAATGCCTGGTAAAGTTGTAAGTAGGCAAAATAGGTTGAGCGACGGTAGCTAATCAATAAGTAAAATACACTTTGTGCAAAGGGTAGGGAAAACTCGAGCAACATGTATAAGCACAAATAACACAATAATGCAGCATACAGACGTTTCGAGGATACAGTGGATACCGTTTGTCAGTGTAGGAGAATCAACAAACCAGAAGTCCAACAGCAGAATTAGCGCAAATAAAAGAAACATATGGATTATACACCCAATACCTGGATTAAGATATCACTTGAGAGGACCAATCAGGAAGCATAATGAAGAATAGTTTAGCCAATCCGAAAGCGAAGTAACACCCAAGCTTGGCGTGAGCCAAAACACAACAAGAATATCCAGATAAGACGAGTCAAGTCCAAACAAGAATAAATGAGATCCAATAAGACCAAATAAGTTAGAACAACTCATAAGAGCCCTAAATGTTAAAAAATTGAAGGAAGAAAGTGCCATTTTTTTACAGGGCACTCCGCCAGATGGCGGCCGAAGTGGAGTAATAGATGAGTCATTAACTGAATTTCTGGAATGTTTTTGGATATGCAAGGCTTAAGAGAAGTCAAGATCATAAATTGGACTGCATTTTTGCATGATCCTTGCTGAAGGAAACTCAAAGCGGTGTTCAAATTGATAGCAATGTCGAG
Organism: Amaurobius ferox; assembly: GCA_951213105.1. NCBI lineage: Eukaryota > Metazoa > Arthropoda > Arachnida > Araneae > Amaurobiidae > Amaurobius > Amaurobius ferox. The sequence goes on from OX578139.1 coordinate 71,108,055, forward strand.
CAATTGAAAAGTTACTAAACTCTTGTTTCTTGACATAGAAAATGAAATTTGAAAGCACCCTTAGTTTGAAAGAAAGAACTCACTGAGAAGAAATACTGCAAATGCCCCAATTATTAGAAACTTATAAGTGATTATATCAGATTTTCTAAATTAACATTAGACAATCTGATTTTATTAGAAGGTTTGACAGCAATATCGAATTTGGAATTTTTAAGGGGATTAGCAATTTGCTGACAGATTTTTGGAAAAAATGGTAAAATGATAGTGTTTTTGAAATCGTTTTCAAAAGTAAATTTGGAGGAAAGTTTAGAAAAATTTTAAATTACACTGTTAGCAATGAGGGAAGAGAAACTACGATCGACAGCAACAGCTTTTAAATAATTGATCTCAGAATTGGGCATATCTATAGTAGAACAAACGTTCAAAACACAATGGACAAACTGATTGAATGCGGTAATTTTCTGTTTAGGCGAGTGGCAGAAAATTATATGTGGAGGTAGAGAGACCTCAAAATGTTTCCGAAAGACCGTTGGGAGCAATTCATCACGTTGCGGATGACCAAAACATCCAAAAATGCAAGACGATTGTTCTTTTTCATTTCATAGGTAAACAAAATACAATGATCAATGAAATTCACAATATATCTAAAATACCATTAATATCATTAGAAATGTGATCCAGAAGAGAAAATTCGTCATTAAAATAATGAGTATAAAAATCAAACTGCATGATTTTATAAAGCTTCAAAATGATGCGCATCCTCAGTACATTCAAAATAATGCACTGAAAATAGGACTGAGTGTATTGTCTATAGCCAAGATATCAGACATATTGTAGAATGTATTATAAAAGACAAAACAATGTGCTATAAACAAGTTCTTCAAATTCAAATTGGAATTCATATAACCTATTCCTGAGACAAGACAATGCACCCTTAATAGGGACAATGATAATCAACAACTGGACATCAATAGAAACCATTGTCAAACCACGTGTGTCTAAATTACCAATTTTCTTCACAAATTGGAGAGAATTTTGGTATGTATGAATATAATAACTAAGTAGATGTTTGAACCTAGAAACTAAATATATAACTAATATATAGGAAGCAGTACTATTATTATACAATGGGTCTAAAAGGCATACAGGACATATTTTACGCCAAATTGTACGTTGAGTAAATAACGCTTTTGTTATAAATGGAATTAGTTTTTCACTGATTTGGGTGATGTTCTTCAACATTTTCATTGTTGTTTTACGTTACCTCTTAACATTTCCAGGGAAAAAAAGGCTAACTTCCAAATTTTGCCATTAGAGCTGTCGTCAATCTTATCCAGTATCATATGACTACTTTACTATTTGATACCACACTTCCATAGTTCTCAGATACTGTTTTCAAAACTTACTTGACCTGCTTAGAACTTTACCGGGCACTCCATATAATGAAGTAAAATACACCGGTACGAAATATTTTCACTCGTAATGCAGCTGGAAAAAGAAACTAATGTCATTTACAACCTAAACGATGTAATCGCATTAACGAATTTGAAATTCAATATTCTCCTTATCACAAATGCCTTAGTCATGGAAAATAATACTATTATGTTCTGGAGTAAATAATAAATTAACCCAGTTACCTTACACATTCATCCACAGAAAGGAACATGCCAAATCTACTACTTTTGATAATCTTGTCAATATTCGTTTGGGAAAATAAAATTACTTAATTGCTCACGAAGATCAACGTAATTTGATTTTCAGTCAGATTGCTTTTGGCAAAATAACTTCATTTTGGAAACAACCGCATATTTATTTCATACGGGATACGATGAATAATATATGATACAATTTACTTTCTTGTTGAATCTGTTTATTTTTCCATATTTATCAATTTACTTCCTATATCTATCAATTCCATATTTATCAGTTTACTTCCTATATTTATCTATATGTTATTATCTAATATTATATGTAATTTGAGAATATTCTTCCACATTTTGCTAGGAATTTTTTAGAACTGTTCTTTAATAAAATTATTAAAGAAGTAAGTGCAACTATTCTATATATTCTATATTTGTCTGTTTTCTGAACTTGTAGCAACATTTTTGTTCAAATGTTTTACAATTATCCATGGTGTCATCTTAGAATGACATTTATTTCCGGAAAAATGACACTTCGACAGTAAAAGCTTGAAATTTCGTCGCAGTCGCTCAACGGTACAGAGTCGGCTTTCCAGTTCGAAGATCCAGGATTCGATTAGAGGTTGGGGTAGCAAGATTCATTACAATGGCGCCAGAACAAATAAATTCTATAGGTTATTGCAAAGATGTCGGAGGTCTGAAAGTGACTCTGGTACGATTAGTACGGATTAAGTGAACTGTAGGATATTGAGCGCCGATTTAAATAATAACAAGAAAGATCAATTATGCATAAAGCATTGATTATGAAACACTTTCCAACTTCAATGCAATTTTATTTAAACATCTCTAAAATGTAATACATTCCTAATAATGGTATACCTATCAATTTGATACTAAACTTATTTCTTTAAAAGATCGTTTGAATCATAAATTTAGTTTCCCGTGCCATCCTAGGATTTCCCGTCCCTTTATTCAGTTCTGCTCTGATTTTGGTTTCAGGCCTGCTCACTCTAATATTTCTTCTTTATTTAACCGGATTCGATTTGATAAGCTGGGTGATAAGGATGACTTTAAACGCTTTGCTGGGGTGTATGGGGTTCCCAGTTGTCCATCGATGGTAACTTTAAATTTTATATTGGCAGTATAAAATGTACTATAGGTATCCGTTTGGCAGAACATGCTAGGGATATCAAAGGTGGTAAACTTTCAACGGCCCTTGCTCATTTTGTTGTTAAAGAAAATTTCCGGCCCATTTTTGAAAGAACTTTCCTTCTTATGCGTTGTAATTACCCTCGTAATATTTTCCTTTTTGAGTCCCCCTTTATTTATGTTTACCGCGAGTCGATTTGTAATTTTGACCCCGTTCAGATTTTAAGTTATGCATGGCGACTCATTCTCGACTCCATGCAATTCAAGTCTCTTCATAGTTATCTTTGACGTCATCCTCTCGGGGATTGGACCTGATTGCCCCCATTTTTTAAAATTTTTTGAATTTGAAAATTCTGTAATAAAATTGTAAATTTTTACTGTTCTTTTTGTGATTTATGCTCGATGTTTTGAATCTGTTCAAAATGTTTTGTATCTTTGGATTCGCCTTAGATAAACGTAAGTTTATTGATAATTGTATTTATGCAAATTTGTCACCTTTTCTGGTCTATATATAAACGATCATTCATATTTCCATGTAGCCACTGATGAAGGGCGTATTTACGCTCGAAAGCGCTCTGGCCTTTTTAAGTTTTGTACGTCTTAAAGAAGTGAAATAAAGACCTTCTATTACAGTTGTGTGCTTGTTGTTTCTGCTGGTTGAAATCAGATGTGATGCCAATTTTATTTAATATTATTTAGCTCTGGAGTCTGGAATATAACTGATATGATTGAAACATTTATTGATTTTACATAGAAAAGGAGACGATTTTATGATATTGCCTTTATCGATGAAGTTTTAAGTATGGGGTTAGGAAATACTTTTACCTCCATGGTTTTAAGTTTTTAAGTAAAATAAATTATTGTAGTATCGAGACAATTTAAAAAAAATCACAACTGAATGAAAGGAATGGAATAAAAGTTTATGAATGAAATATGCACAGCTTTTATATAGAGAGCCAGGCGATTGGTATTGCGATGACTTCAATCGAATAAAGTTCATTTATTTTCGATGAAGTTTACAAATATATTAAATTATTGTAATATTGTGATAATTTTAAAAATATCACCGCTGAATGTATCGCATTTTAGAGATGATGTATCGCATTTAGAATTTACCGCATTTTAGATAAAGTGGCATTGCAGTTGGAAAGTGTTTCATAATCAATGCTTTATGCATGATTGATCTTTCTTGTTTTACTATATTTAAATATTCATCATTACGATGGTTTTAAAGGGCATCCATTGAGTTAAAAAAATAATTACCGTTTTGAGAAATTACATATCAGAGAAAATTTTGGGAACTTGATTATCTTACGGCTTTATGCAACCTAAAATCTATTGGCCCACGTAGATAAGTCTGATACAATAGGAAGCAGAGTTAGAATACATATGTGTGAGTAACTTATAACGATGCGTTCAAAATAACCTGACTATGTCAAACAGCGAACTTAAAATTCACAAAATGTTTCGAAAATTTTAGAAAATATTTAAATTATCCCATAAAATATATAACAAGAAAGATCAATCATGCTTAAAGCATTGATAAAGAAACACTTTCCAACTTCAATGCAATTTTATTTAAACATGTCTAAAATGTAATACATTCCTCGGTAATATTTTAAAACTTCTCACATTAATACATTGATTTATTATAGTTGAAAACTTAAACATTCATCCAAAAAAATGAACTTCATTCAAATGACGGCATTGAAATATAAATTGCCTGGTTTAAACATCTCTAAAATGTGATATATTACTCGGTAACAATTTTAGAATTATCATAATACCAAGATCATTTATTATATTTAAAAACTTCATCGAAAACAACTGAAATTCATTCAAATGACGTCATAGAAAAAAATAACACGCCTGGCTCTCTCTAAAAAAGCAGCATTTCATTCATAAATAATTTCCCATTCATGTCATTCATCACAGTACTATAATAATTTATTTTATTTAAAAATTAAGACCATGGAGCTATAAGTAATTTAACTCTATGTTTAAAACTTCATCGCAAAAAATCGTCCTTCTCCCGGTAAAGTCAATGAATATTTCTTTCATATCAGCTATGCAGACTCCATGAGCTAAATTCTTTTGCATTAAAAAAATACAGCAATTCCTATACAACTCATCCTACATATTTTGCTGTTTACATTTCACATAAGTGAAAAATAGGCTTCGTTAGAGAAATAATCAAAGTTGGATGCTTATTTAAACTCAAATATATTGTCATTGCGTTGTTTCAGTATGTAGATGCACAGAATTTAAGCGAAAATAAAGAGGTTTTACGACGAATACAACACTCAATATGAATTAAAAAGAACTTTAAAAATGACGATTTTGAGACAAGATGGATGCCGTATTATATTTTGAAGTTGGTCACGTGATCGTTTCATATCATGGTCACGTGATCGCTTCATGTACGAGTTGTAATTATTATTTTAATTTTTATTTAAAAACTACTGAATATATTTCGCTGAATTTTTTTTTATATATTTTATGGAACAATTTGAATATTACCTAAAATTTTCGAAGCAATTTGTGAAATTTAAATCCGCTTAAAAAATGTTTGAAAAATTTGGTCCCATTGGGTTCAATGTATTTCATTTTTTCAACCCGGGTTCAATCCAAAACTAATTGGGTGATATTATTTATTTATATTCCCATAGGTCCTACAGACCGTCCGAACAACATACTGATTAAGTCATTTTTACGGCAGTTATCGTGCTAACGGACAGACAGACAGACAGACAGAATGAACAAAGTCATAAACACTTTTCAACTTTGTGTAAAGTTTTAAAAAGAAATATTCAGTAAAATATGTTCGGTAATTTTATAAATAAAAATTAAAATAATAATTATACACATATTATATGAAGAAGGGGCCCACTTTAAAATAAAATATGGCATCCAGCTTTTCTTCCCTGTGTCAAAATCGTGATTTTTAAAGTTCTTTTAAATTTATATTTAGTGTTGCATCCATCCTAAAACCGCTTTATTTTTGCGTAGTTTCTGGTGGATCTATATTCTGTGGCAACGCAATTAAAATATTTTTGAGTTTAAATGATCATAAAATTTTGATTATTTCTACAACGAAGTCTAATTTTAATGGATTCAAATCAAGTGATTGTAAGATGAGATTGGAACAAATCAAGTGATTATAAGATGCGATTGAAACAAATCAAGCGATTTTAAGATGAGTTGTATAATAATTGTTGAGTTTTCTTCACGCAAAATTAGTTTGCTCTGGAGTCTGGATTAAAAGTGATATGAATGAAATATTAATTTCTTTTACATAGAGAGCTAGACGATTTAAATTTCCATGATGTCATTTGAATAAAGTTCATGTTTTTTGATGAAGTCTTAAGTTTTCAAATATAATAAATTACTGTAGTACTGTGATAATTTAAAATATATCAGCGCTGAGTGCATCGTATTTTAGAGATGTTTAAATAAAATTGCATTTCAATTGTAAAGTATTTCATAATCAATGATTTATGCATGATTGATCTTGCTTGTTAATTTTCCATTTGAAATAAGAATTGGTAAAATATTTTTAGTAGAAAGTACTAGGGTGCTAGGTAGCCAATTGGTTAAGGTTGAGTCGGAGGACCAGATTGAAGTCGGAGGACCAGAGTTTGATTTTCGACTCTGCCCAATCTTCTTATTAATGCGGAGTGTAAGCACTTTAAATATGTGGGTCTGTAAACCTTCCGAGAGGTTGGTAGTAGGGAAAGGGAGGTACGACCCCTTCTGATGCCGCCCCCATTGAGTTCTTGTCTAAATTGAGAGACATTTTCCTGGCCGTTCAAACAGATATCTTACACCTTCGGATAGGTCGGATGGTCTGGGGCAAAAGAAAATATAAACGTAGTTTCGAATGTATTCACGTTTACTTTTGTGATATAGATTCAAAAACTGTAGTAAACTATCGTTAAAATATTCATTCGATATACTTGTCTAACTATTTTGACATATACAAATGATTTAATGCAGATTTCTTGATTTGCAAAATTTTACCATTTTTAGAATTCCATAAAATGATTGATTGAAATGGGCTTGATGTTTGTTCTTAAACGCAAGCTTGGAAATCAGAATAAGTCAGTAGCGTTTTCAAGTAGAGCATCAAATGACCCACTTTATAAGGACAGTTCTCAGCAAGCAATATGGTGATGATCCCGAATTATCTCCATATATAAAACCTTAATATAATGACAGGAATATCCCTAAAAATTATATTTAGACAGATCTGGAGTTGAAATGTAAAATATGTTTATAACATCTAAACTGGGTGTTGCGATTGAAAATTTTAAAGTTTGTGCCCAATTTTATATAAAAATGGTCCATTATGTGAATATGTTACATATAAATTTGTAGAAGATATTCCCTATCGAATAAAATTTTTGAATGTGCTCTGCTATGACCTATGACTGAATAAAAAAAATGTTAGAAAGCGAAGCTATACGCCCATATTTCTGCTATACTATAGAATTGTACTAATTTTCTATTTTAAGATGCAGTAAAATAAGAATTAGATAACCTACCACACGCATATAAAAATGTCTTTAAAAATAATTATTAAATATGTTTGAAGAAATTGTAGGAAAGAATAAATATGAAGAAATTGTTCTATTGATTCGGTTCAAAGATCGTTTTAAAGAAAATTCTGTCATCTTTCCGATGATGACAAGGTGGAAGCTACGTGATAACATTTTGGATTCTCAAGGAATTGGTTTGTGTGAATATCTCTCAAAATCGTGTTTCAATGAAAATAGCTTAATTCGAAAAACTTAAAAACTTAAAAAAAGCTTAATTCGAATAAAAAAACACATTTGATGAGGTCCTTTATACCAGGATTTCAGCTAATCCAGTACCGAATTTTGTATCTGTCCAAAACTTTGTTTTTCGCTCACACAGAGAGAGGGGGAGGCATCCTCTTTTATTATGTAAAATAACTTTGTCTTCCCTATTGATAATGCCATTACTTTTACATCTATTCTCCATTTTTGAATATATTTACTTCACAGACGGCAGTACAATGTTTCTTGACAAATACGGATATGAAATATATTTTACGAACTATACGAATTTCTGACATTCATGTTTGTTGCAAAACACATTCAAATGTAAAGTTCGGGCCTTAAAAATAGAAATACATTTTTTACCCGCTCAACCCGTATTTCGAATAAAAATGCAATTTACGCAGAGAAATTCAGTTTGACACGAATTTCCAAAATTCTACAAAGAAACTTCTGAAAGTTTCAAATATCATCAGCGCCCTCGAAAGGATTGAAACAGAAATAAATTCTATATTGAATTTTTCACTTTCTCTGCAATGCATTGTATATTGTAAGAAATGTATACAGTTATCTACAGTAGAATGCTGGTTATCCAAAATATGCCTAACCGAAGCATTTTCGGTTGATCAAGATGCCAGAGGAATGTTCGGATTACCGGGAGGGCGCATATTACGACCTGAGATTGAGTCATTGGTTTTTGAAACATAGTTCTAGCAGGAAGAAGATGATATGGTTAGAACGGTGAATAGCAATGTAGTTCATTAATACTCAAGTGTTTGTTCTTGGACATGTTCAGTGGCGAAGCATCAGGGAAGATAAGGTAGATAGTGTCTACCCAAGTAATTCACTATTAAGTAATTTTTATTTTAATTACTAGGGGGATCCGCCCCTCCTGCTTGCTACCCCCTTTTAACTCACTCTTGCTCGTAGAGCTCATTTTATGAACTATTTCAACCCAAACTAATGTTTAATTCGGAACACGGTTTATTTCACAGCAGTTTCCTATTATTTCTCTGCACATCTACCAAATTTCATATTTTTGTATGCTATAGGTATGCTATAGGTATGCAATAGTTTTTCACTTCAGAAGTACATAAAAAGTAGAATAACTCGCAAACTGAATCGAAATTAAAAAAAAGGGCTCCGTCCTGCAAATATTCAACTATGTAGGTACATGTCTGGAAAAATCCGTGGTCTTACTATTGTTACACTGTCTAGGACGCGAACTTGCAGCTCAAATATTTTGTCTTTGACATTACATTATTCTTAAAGTTTAAATTTAAAGAAAACGGTTTATTTCAGCGTATTCCTCGAACCTTTTGCTAGAAGAGTACCAAATTTTAAATTTTTATATGCTGTAATTTCTGCGGTACGAAGTAAATAAATTTGAGGAATGAGAAATTTGTCAAGCAGCGGCGGCGGCGGCGACGGCTACTTTCTTTAATAGAGAGAGATATATTGTTGGAAATCAATATATAATGTGTTTTCTTTATAAATATATGAAGATGCATACATATTTTTGCTTTGACTGGCACCACATACTCAAGTTTCGGCGTATTTTTCAGGAAAGACATGTATTGAAATATATGCGTGCGCAATTCTATCATTTAACTGTAGTATAGGCTCGAGTAAAACCGGTTCCAACAGAGAAACATAATACCGGGGATCCACTCAACAAGCTTATATACATGGAGTGAAAACCGGTTCCAACAGAAAAACATAATACCCGGGGTTCCACTCAACAAGCTTATATACATGGAGTGAAAACCGGTTCCAACAGAGAAACATAATACCGGGGTTCCACTCAACAAGCTTATATACATGGAGTGAAAACCGGTTCCAACAGAGAAACATAATACCGGGGTTCCACTCAACGAGCTTATATACATGGAGTGAAAACCGGTTCCAACAGAGAAACATAATACCGGGGTTCCACTTAAAAAGCTTATATACATGGAGTGAAAACCGGTTCCAACAGAGAAACATAATACCGGGGTTCCACTCAACAAGCTTATATACATGGAGTGAAAACCGGTTCCAACAGAGAAACATAATACCGGGGCAAAAATAAAGTAGTTTTAGGACGGATACAACACTCAATATGAATTAAAAAGAACTTAAAAAAATCACGATTTTGAAACAAGATGGATGCCATACATCATTTCGAAGTGGGTCATGTGATTATTTCATATCATGGTCACGTGATCGTTTCATATAAGAGGTGTAATTATTATTTTAGTTTTTATTTAAAAAACTACTGAATATATTTCGCTGAATTTTTTTTTATATATTTTATGGAACAATTTGAATATTACCAAAAATTTTCGAAGCAATTTGTGAATTTTAAATTCCCTTAAAAAATGTTTGCAAAACTAGGTCCCATAGGGCTCAATGTATTTCATTTTTTCGACCCGGGTTCAATCCAAAACTAATTGGGTAATATTATTCATTTATATTCCCATAGGTTCTACAGACCGTCTGAACAACATACTAAAATTTCATTTTGATTAAGTCATTTTTACGGCAGTTATCGTGCTAAAGGACAGACAAACAGACAGAATGAACAAAGTCATAAACACTTTTCAACTTTGTTGTAAAGTGTTAAAAACGTGGACGCCACATGTTATCTCGACGTGGTATTCAGAAACTCCGTAACAGAAAAAAATCGCAATTCTCCGCAATTACTTTAGATATTCCATTTCTATTTTAAAAATAGAGTTATATTACAAATGGCCATTCTCCAGGAAGCAAAAGTTCGTCAAGCATGTTTATATCATCCTAGATAGTAAAGGCTAGAGCTAACTGTCCAGAACCCCTGAAGCAGCACGTTGTGTTTCACATCAACTGGAGCATCGAGCCTATATGGGCTGCATCTTCTAGTTATACCAGTCATCATTTTATTAGTAGGGTCAAATAATTTCCAGTCCAAATGACTAAGTTGATACATGATAAATAGTGATACCATTTACGCATACTTTGAGAACAGAGAGAGTGATAAGGGAGAGTCAATTGCGGTAAGGAAGGAAACGTTTGTGCACCAAAATATAATCTCAGACGATTTCATTTCTTTATGGAGCGGCTGTGGGATATTCCACGTATCCCCACATCGAAAATACAAGTTCCATATAGCAATTTTATCTCAGATGGAAGAAACGTTGTCTGGTCGTGCATCACATCACCGGAGTGCTTAGCGACAACGACTGTATCTCCTATAGTATGACAACATGATAGGACAAATAGAAGTATGAGACGAAAATCAAGTAAAGGGTAATATATTCGTAAATACCATAAGAATCCGCGAGAAGAGGGGTTGAAAACTCAGCCCACTCGATTCATCCTAGGGTACGAGTAGCTATTTGAGTGACCGAACGAGGGGAGGGATGTCGAAAATCAAATGCAGCAGTGATGGAACTTTTCTTAAAAATGTGGAACGAGTTTTTGGGTGTCATGATTTTGCCTGTAATCCTTGCGCAGGGACCTTACTAATATTCTCTGTATCGCTCTAATTGTAGTGTATGTACTACCAAAGATCAGTGCATTTATAACTGCACCCGTTCGTTCTTTTCTGTATTACTACGTGGAAAGAATCCGTTAAGAATTATTATTCTCTGAAAATACCGTCACATAATTTGACAATAAATTGCACTTGCAGAGAAGGACGTTTGATCGATTACAGGTGCCAAACTTATCTATATTTCGCTGTTTTAAAAAAATGCAACTAATCCATTGGACGTAGGGATACATAGCGTACTTTAGCTCTGAATGCGTGTTGGTGGTGAAACCTGTTGTGCATTCCGACTGTTATGCATTCTGTTTGGATTTACATTTCCCAATAAAGTTGTATAACTCAATCCACTCAGTTCAAATTATTATAATATGCTTATCAGTAGATAATTTTATTTCCGATATACGACGTTCTTCTTTTCCATTGGATTTAAATTGAGTTCAATTGTAATTTTATTCCTTTCCATAGTCATTCCAATTTTTAGCAACCGCATCTATGTTCCAAAGAGATAAAAATTTATTGAAACTTATTTTGTTTCAGCTTCCAGTGTTGATTGAATGGCAGGTGTGAAAATGACCCTTTTGAATTTTTCAGATAGCAGCATTCTATTCTGGCGGCTACTGCATTATGTCTTCTCTGAACAAAGCGACCCATATAAAAGGTGAAGAGGGGGAACATTTCGTTTAGGATATGCTATCTGTCTTTTGCAACTAATCAAAATTTCGATGTTGGCAGTACTTACGCTACAGACTTCCGTCATATACTCTGTCGTCCTTATATTTCGTCAAAAATGTATTTAATTTTTATCGAGCGAAATAACAGATAGAATGGATACTTGATAAAGAAAACTAGAGCAACGTAAATAAGAACAAATTGCATAACAATGCAGCATACAGCTGTTTCGAGGATACTCTGTATTCCCTTCGTCAGTTCAAGAGAACCAACAAATCCTAAGGCCAAATGAGGAATGGGTTGTTGTTGAGATCCAGACCGTCCGACCCACCAGAAAGGTGTAAGGTAATCATTTGGACGGCCGGGAAGTGCCACACAAGAACGGAACCCAGAACGGAACCCAGTGGACGGAACCCAGTGGAGGAGACATCCACAGGGACCGTACCCTCCTTCCCCTACAACAAACCTCTCAGAAGGACTTACGGACCCACATGTTTAACGTGATCTTACTCCGCATGAAAACGGCGGCAGTTGTGGCAGCGTGCAAATACAACGCGCAAATCACCGGGCTACCGCACCCGAAATTTGCCAACAGCACGCGGTGTTCCCAGGTGGTCACCAACCCAAGTACTAGTAAGAAGAATCAGCGGGTACTAGTAGGAAGAATCATCGGGTTTATATAAGCAAGACTTGAATTAATACGACCTACCAGAAAGGTGTAAGGTAATCGTTTGGACGGCCGGAAAGTTCCACCCAATTTAGAACGGAAGCCAGTGGAGGAGACATCCACAGGGACCGTGCCCTCCTTTCCCTACCACCAACCTCTCGGAAGGACTTACGGACCCACATGTTTAACATGATCGTACTCCGCATGAAAACGGCGGCAGCTGTGGCAGCGTGCAAATGCAGCGCGCAAACCACCGGGCTACCGCCCCCGAAATGTTCCAACAACACGCGGTGTTCCCAGGTGGTCACCCACCCAAGTACTAGTAAGAAGAAGCAGCGGGTACTAGTAGGAAGAATTATCGAGTTTATATAAGCAAGACTTGGATTAATAGAGAGTCAATCAGAAAGCAACATGGCCAACAGTCTAACCAATCTGAAATGAAAAGTAACAACATAAGATTGGCGTGCTTCAAAATACGAAAGAAATATCACGAAAAGATAAAGAACAAATGAGACTCAACAACTTCCCCTGTCCTGCACACAAAGTATAATTTACTTATTTAAAATGGATACTTATTACTTTCCCTGTAATACATGGTAATGTATAGGGAAAATATTGGAATCATGTCAAAAATCGTAACTCGAGTTTTCGACGGATCTACACGTTTCGAGACCTCTAAAGTACGAAAAAACTAAGTTTAACGTGACGGCTGTGTCTGTGTGTCTGTCTGTGTGTTTGTACAATGAATGTATCCACTCTAACTCAAAAACTAATGGACCGAATTTCATAAAATTTGGTAGGTAGGACCCTTGGATGTGACCCTAGTGCTGATTAGTTTTTGGTATGATTCGTGAATACAGAACCCGCCTTTTTTGCGAAATGGCCCGTAAAAATTTCATTTATCCGCTCTAGCTAAAATACTAATTTATTAAATTTCACAAAATTTGGTGGATAAGTTACTTGTTGGATATTAAGGTGCTGATTAGAATTTGGTATGATTCGGAAAAGAAAAACCCGCCTTCTTTACGAAATGGCCAGCAAAAATTTCATTTATCCACCCTAACTAAAATATTAATTGACCAAATTTCCCAATACTTGGTAGATACGTTACTTGTAGGACACTCTGGTGCTGATTGGATTTTGGAACGATTCGAAAAATAACAGCCTGCATTTTTTTACGAAATGGCCCGTAAAAATCGTCAAAATCTAAAAACAAAAAGACTACGTATGCTTAAATGTATCAATTAAATTTTTGTTTTATACGCAATTTTTGATGAGGAAAAGAATATAACACACTCCATTATACCTTAGAACTAACCGTTCTCAAAATATTTGAGATTTCTTGCATTTTTGTTACGCCGCTATCGTAAAAATATCTAATTACCAAATAAAAACAAAAATTGATTTAAAAATGTAAATTTCGTGTTCTTTGGTGCAATTAAACTCTCTAATGAATTTTTAAAGAAATAAAGAAAATATGAATTTAAGTCTGCAGGAAAAGTCATGTGCTACCCACATCAAATTTTTTGAAATTATAGTAATATCCCAGACTTTGGCATGTCAAGTTCGGGATCGTGACGTATCATTATAGACTCAAATAATCATTATAGACTCAAAATATCGTAATCATTACAGAATCGTAATCATTATAGACTCAAAATAAAGTCTACAATAAATAAATGAGCATCTAGTTTGCAAAATGTATCCTCTTCTTATGCAATTGTTGATCATTTTTTAAAAATTCAAATGGCAACACTTATTTTTATGTCATTATAATATTCCTTATATTGCATTATGTTAAATTTGTGTGCAATTACGGCCATATATAAGGAAGATGAAAACAAAATCCATTCGGTCTCCGCCTCTATATTTAAGATAGTACTTTGTAGTTATATTCTTTCTATTTCGTGGATATGATACACTCTTTGCATAAACATGCTAGGCTTGCAGAATCTAGAATATGTGAATTTTAGAATCAGCTTAGAAAGCATTTTAACCATTAATGTGTCAATAATTAATGAAGGTTTATTGCAGTTGCAAAATTCAGTGCCCTCGGGAATGTTAATTAATTTTCTTCACAAAATAGGGTGAAAATAATTGGAAGTTTTTCGAATCATCCAAAAATTTATTTTTTATTTCTAATTAGACTGATTTAATTAGAAATTTTTTAATATTTTTATGATTACTGGTTTTTATTTTTGCAGAACACAAATGCGTATCACACTAAAACTTTAAACGATATTAACACATTTCTATTTTTTTCGTGCTGGGCATAATTTGTTTTGAGCTTATTAACTAAAAGACAAATGTAAAATACTTATTAATATATACGGAAATGCTCAATGATATTTAATGTGATAGAACTTACTATATTCGATAATATATACTTAAGAATCACAACTCAAATCTTCTCTCTTTATGTTTCCTAAATGCAATTAACAAGTTAGAAGTAATTAAACAAATTATACTATTGTTCTTTTTTTAATAAAATAGTCTAAATTTGTTTCTCACCACGCAAAGTCTCGAGCATGCAAATAAAGTCTTTGCCTACATATTTTTCATATCAAGTTTAAGGAATATTTGCTTTCAGATTAATTAGAAATTTCAACATTCATTGTTGCAAATTTCGATTTAAGAAGGAAATTCGATATTAAAATTTTATATAACGCTATTCCATATAACATTATTTCATTTAAAAATTTTATATAGCACTCGCTACGCTTCGTTAACCCCCGTAACTCGCTTTGCGAGAAATGAGTCTTCTCCTCCTACTCCCTCGTTCTTCCTACATTTCACGAGCTATTTCAAGCCAAACTAATGTTTAAATCAAAAAACGGTTTATGTCACAGTGGTTAACTATTATTTTCCTACGAATGTACCAAATTTTAAATTTTTATATGCTTTAGTTTTTTCGGTACACGACAGAGAATATCGAGACCCGTCGCCGATAGGGAAGATATTTTTTCACTTCAGAATTGCATAAAAAGTAGAATAACTCGTAAACTAAATCAAAATTAAACAAGAAAAATCAATCATGCACAAGGCATTCATTATAAAATACTTTCCGACTGTAATTTTATTTCAACATCTCTGAAACACGATACATTGAGCGGCGATATTTTTACTTTCCCTGCAATACATGGTACTGTAATGGGAAAATATTGGAATAATACCGAAAATCCCAACTCCAGTTTTCACTAGATCTACATATTTTGACATATCTAGAATACGATAAAACCATTTTTATCGTGACGTCTGTGCGTATGTGTCTGTGTGTCTGTCTGTATGTGCCGATATTGTTTCCACTCTAACTAAAAAACGAATTGACTGAATTTTTAAAACTTGGTAGGAAAGTCACTTGTGGGCGACTCTGGTGCTGATTAGTTTTGGGTACAATTCGGGATAAAAGAACCCGCCTTTTTTTAGTAAAATGGCCCGCAAAAATTGCCTGTATCCAGTCTAGCTGAAAAATTTATACATGGGATTATACAAAATTTGGTAAATAAGTCACTTGTGGGTTACCCTGGTGCTGATTAGATTTTGGTAAAAATTCAGAAAGAAGGAAGCCGTCTTGGTTTGCGAAATGGCCAGCAAAAATCGTCAAAATAAAAAATAAAAAACTACGTATGCTCACATATTTAAATTAAATGCTTGTTTTATACGAAATTTTTAACGACCAAAAGAATAAGACCAACCCCATTACACTAAGACTAGCAGTTCTGGAGACATTTTAGTTTTTTCTCATTTTCGCTACACCACTTTTGAAAATAAATCCAGTTACCAAATGTGAACAACAATTGGATTAAAAGTGCAAATTTAGTGTAATTTTAAATAATTATGGGTGTTATTTTGTGCAATTAAACTCAATGAAATGAATTATTGAACAAATAAAGAAAACCTGAATATGAGTCTGTGCTGTCCACATCAGATTTTTTTAATTATCACAGAACCACAATAATTTATTTTTCTTGGAAAATTAAAACCATGGAGCTGAATCTACTTTCTAACTGCATGCTTAAAACTTCATTCAAACTTTATTTAAATGACTTCATCGAAATATAAATCGTATGTAAAAGCAATGAATATTTCATTCATATCACTTATATTCCAGACTCCAGAGTTAAATAATATTACGTGAAAAAAATCAGCAATTTCTGTACAACTCATCTTACAATTAATTTGTTTACACTCATGTCCAAAAGTTAAGCATAATTCGTAAAATACATAAAATTCGGAGTTAATATTTATACTATGGTTCACAATCAGTTGTGGAGAATCGTAGACAATCACATTTCGATGCATCGACATGGGATCTCAGAGGGAAAAAATCATGTCGGCTAATCGCGTTTCAGGGGTCATACACAAACTACGAAAGAAAACAATGATTACATAAATTAATAATAATTTTGCTATTTATTGGTACAAAAGTATCTACACTGTGTAGAAATAATAACTTTACACAAAAATTACAAAGCTTGTTCAATTTGTTTTCCATCCATGCCAACGATCCATTAAAGATTAGAGGCAGATAATATTTGTGTATGATGCATTTATGCATTGCGTCATTTACACTCTTGCTGTAAACATTTACATTTCAATTTGTGATTAATCCCTCACCAACTTTGTTTAAACATATCTGTGGGACTTTTTATGATAAAATGCTGAATTTTGTACATCACCTTATTAGTGTATGGGGCACGTTTTTCTCATTGGAAATGTTTTTTAAGGGGGGCTGTATAAAAATTTAAATATTGTATTACTTCAAATTTAGTCCCCTAAAAATTTGTACCGATTTCATAAAATTCTGTATCTTTTTCATGCAACTTTGAAATGTATTATATATGTCTAAGATCAATATTTAAATAAAAGCCGAGGTCAATGTTTTTGTGACACCCTGTATATACAATATACATATATATATATATATATATATATATATATATATATATATTATTACTATATTTTGTAGTTTTACCATATAGATGATGTGCCAAACTATGACCTACTATTGCATTGCAATTTCATGGAAATCTAGTTTAACCCTTCCTAAGATCGATTCTATTTCCACTGAACGGAAATAAAATTGACTGTGGGAATCGACTATTGTAGATAAGAGGGGATAAGATTAATCGAAACAGCCTTTTTTCGTTTTCTACTGTTAGTTGCACGTAAAAAAGATCCAGCTTTGTATTTCTCAGATTACATCATGATTTTTTACGTCACCAATCTTTATAATAAGGAAGGGACGAAAAAGTATTAACGTTCTGATGCGAATTTCTGTAAAGACTTATTTTGCTAACGTTTCTGGAAGGAAATTTGATGCAAGAAGCAGTTGATTTCCTATACAAACTCTAAATTATTCGTCTATTTTTACTTTCTCATAGTACTCTATAGAGAAATATTGTTTTCCCGAAAATTTAAGAATTCGAGATTTTCCTGAAGATTCGAGATTCAAGATGTCATGAGTAATTGTTGTTCTTGACACCTAGACCGTCAGATCTACCAGAAAGGTGTAAGATAACTGTTTGGACGGCAGGGAAGGGTCACTCAATTTAGACCGCGTGAACACGACGGCAGTTTTGCCAGGGGGGTAATCGAATCCGGGCCTACCGAGTGCAGTTCCCGCGCGCTAACTACATGAGCTACCTGCAATTTTTGTGACGCTCCTGATTTCACATATAGTATACTGTGTATTTCGCAAAGAGTTTCTGAAAGGAATGGAAAATCAACGGTTGGTCTTAGAATTAAAGTGAAATGTGAAAAATAATCAGCAAACATAGGAGAGTTTAACTATCATAGCTGCACTCACCGGAATGGAAAATTTCATAAAAATGAAAATTTCTAAATGGCCACTCCAGTAAAATATTTCAACTAGTAAAATCTGAGCTGTTCGGTCGAAATACATTTAAGAGGACATGCAACCCCTTAAAAGGCGAAAAATGCATAAAAAATCACCATATTTCAATATTTTATATTTCTATTATTTATAAACTTACAAAAATAAAATTTAGCACACATATAATTCAAACAATTGCATTGTAAATGCTTCTTACAGAATATGCCCACTTGGTTACAATAATGTAAAGTAATATGTAAAGAAAATCTACTGTATTGTTGAGTAAAGGCAACGTGCATGTATTACGTGCGACTTTCTGCGGATACGACATCTCATTTTAAAGTAAACATTTTTTATAGTATATATATATATATATATGCATTTATATATATATATATATATATATATACATATATATATATATATATATATATATATATATATATATATATATATATATATATATATATATATATATATATATATATATATGTATATATATATATATATATATATATATTTAACAATATTTTTTCTACATAATTTGAAAGTTCTCGTATTTTGAGACATTAACTTAATCATAGTTAAAAAAGGTAGAATTTTTTAAAACATAACAGTTTGTCATTTTATGCAAAAATATTGTTTACCCATGTTTGAAATTTTCAAGGTATTTTATTCGGCCATTTGGAAGACATCGTAAGCATAATGCACAGTAAAAACAACGTTTGAGGAAATCAAAGTTAAAGTTAAAATTTGATCTACTTTTGCTATCGTGTCAAAATACTTTTGATTATGACTTTTGCATTTTTTTTTATGCGGTTTGTCTTAAAATATTAAAAAATATACAAGATTTAGTATTTATCTTGAAAGACAAGCGATTTTTCGAAACTTTGAAGGGTATATACCCTCTTAACCGGTATTTTTCGCTGGGATGTCAGGCAATTGAACTTCCTATTCTATTTTACTTGAACTGTAGGTGTGAACAACTAATTTCTCAATGTAAGCAATTGCAGTAAATAAATCTTAATTTTTTACTGTATGCGGAAAACAAATTGAAAGTTGCAACTAAGTTTTTCATGCAAAACATCTTAGGGCGCGATACAGTGTGAGTAATGAAAGAAATGTGACGGTGGTAAAACTGTAGCATGTAACGGAAGCGGCATGATATTGTTAAGAATATCATTGCTATAATTTGAAGATCCCGGTCACTTGACCTTGGTGACAAATTCGGTGATCCAGGCGACTTTTGGGCGCGCTAAATACTTATCGAATTCTGTAGATTGGCTAAGAACCTCACGAGTTACGAGCTTTTTTCAGGACTTTCTACGTAACTCGTCATTGTTCAGTTGGGTTGTCAACGCGATACAAGTAAAAGTATCTGCCGAACTCAATACGCAATTTATGTTTTATGATTATATATTACACCCTTTA